>VZSC01019811.1:682590-707500 GCA_013398225.1 Steatornis caripensis | reverse complement strand
AGTTCCACCTGAACACGAGGAGGAACTTCTTTACTGTGAGGGTGACAGAGCACTGGAACAGGCTGCCCTGTTTGTGGAGTTGTGGAGTCTCCTTCTCTGGAGATATTCAAAATCCGCCTGGATGCATTCCTGTGCAACCTGCTCTAGGCTAACCTGCTTTAGCAGGGGGGTTGGACTGATGATCTCTAGAGGTCCCTTCCAACCCCTACCATTCTATGATTCTATGATTCTATGATTCCCGTCATTGGAGAAAAAATAACCACAGAAATGCAACCCAAAGCACACTCTAAAAACTCAAAATCCTGAAACATTTTTCTGTCAGTATGTACGTGTGTCTACATATACGTACATACACGTATATCTGTAAACACAAAATCTCAGACTTTTTAAGCTACGTTTATGTTTTGGAAGCTT
Organism: Steatornis caripensis; assembly: GCA_013398225.1. Classification (NCBI taxonomy): domain Eukaryota; kingdom Metazoa; phylum Chordata; class Aves; order Caprimulgiformes; family Steatornithidae; genus Steatornis; species Steatornis caripensis. The sequence goes on along the minus strand of VZSC01019811.1, from coordinate 707,086 downwards.
TAGGAGTATAGTCTGACTTAGGGTTCAAATATCAGGGGCTGGCGTTGTTGGGCCTTGTTTTTTGCATCCTTGAGAACATTCATTCCTGAAGCTTCCGTATTACCTGGAACTCAAAGAAGGGGAGTGAGCCTCAAACACTACGTCTAACACACGGAGGACTTGCCTTAGGCTGATGTCTTCTCCAGTGCACTCGCTTGTAATCAGTGGCTGCTCCTTCCACTTTTCGGCCTTTGAAGATCCAACAACAAACCTACCAGGGCAACAGCAAACCTAACCAGACCTCTCCATCCTCAGTTCCACCTTAATCTAGTCTGCTTAAGTAAGAAAAGGTCTGGAACCACCAGGACACTGCCTGGAAACTGACTCAGAGAGACAGAGAGAGAAATAAAAACGGTGAATAGGAGGATACTTTTTCTTCCTTGTACTCTTTAGTATTCTTCCCTGACCTATTTTAGCCTTAAGCGTTGGTTGTGACTGATGATTGCTATCCTCTGGCCTTTGTTTTCAGCTTTCAGATTGTTGATGTATTACAGAAATTATGTTGTCTGAAGCACCTTGGCTGATCATGGAGGCAGCAATCAGCTCACCCTTCGATGAGCCATTGAGAGAGTCCGGGCAAGCGGCCGCATTAGCCTGTCAATTTTGGCTCTTCGAACAGTTAGAACAATTTTGGTGAATTACAAGCAATAGAAAATCACTTTAGCTGCTCATTAGCTGGGAGACAGGAATGATGATAAATGCTCAGGGACTTTGAAAAGGCTTACGCACACACAGCCTCCCTCCATAGCAAGGCCCATTTAACCCTGGTGTTGCTCAGAAAGTAATGGTAGTTACAAGCCAGCTAACTACTAGGGTCTGCTGGTGAACTGGCAAAAGAAACCAATCTCCAGGAGAAGCCACATCTTGCAAAATGAAGCATCTGTGGGATTTGAGCCTCCATATCTTCCACTGGACTGAAAAAGTAACGCCATCTCATTGTGAGCAATAGGTTGCTGTCTTCTATGCAAGGTAGCTAGCTACGGCAGGGAGACACAAACACAACAAATTTTAGCAGGAATGTGGCACAAAGTTGTTGTTTTCCATGGTCTAGTCTATCCATCTGAAACACGGGGACTTAAGCAGGCTTGTTTTATTTTAGCTACACACACATGACCCATGCTTTAGATGCACAAAAGCACGTACTGGACAATGTGGAGAAGGTGTACTGGAGTGATGTGATTGCATTGCTTACGGTTGCTTTCTCATGTGGAAGGAGACCACTGTAAATACTAACAAGGAGTATAAAGGCCTCTTGGTGCAACTGTTTTGTGAGGACGGAAAGTCCTGTATCAATATTGCAAGCTGCTGACAATGCAAGTAAGGGTATGTTGCAATGTCCTATACACAAGTTTTGGAGGTTTGATATTAATAGCTAGGGAAAGTAACTCAGCCATAGTTCTTGAACTGGCAGTTTCAGTCTGGAATCCTCTCACAGGTCATATTTGTCAGACCTAAGAGGTTAATTACTAGATAAATAGGAGAGGAAAGGATGAAAGCAAAAGGCACTAGTAGGGGAAATTCTGATAATATAAATGTAGAGCTGCAATGATCTCAGTGCTCAGATGCTCCTAAGTCACTCACTCAGATGCTGGAAGCTGTTCAAACGTCATGGTGACAAACCTTGTACAAGAACTTGGAAAGAAGTAAGGATGCTGGAGTCACTGTCTAAGGGATGAGGAATTTTGCAGATAAGGAAAAACAGATCCAGATTTCATCAGGGGCACGTAAGGCTGCTAAAGACATCCTAGAAATTTGGGCCCAATTTTGAATTGTAATACTACTATGGTATTGGTACCCCACCTGTCTAACATATATTACCTTGACTTAAATAGATGCTGATTGTGAGAGGGGCAACCATGAATGAGGCCATCTTTATAGCTCAGTCTACAAAGCACCATGGATCTGTGATGAGGAAGCTTATTGTGAGGACTGAATAATCCAGACCTGGCCCTGAAATTCTGAGCATTCATAGAATGAGCTGAACCTCTGAGCACTTTGTCTCTTGTCTGTTGCTATTTTAGGCAGTGTGCTGAAGGACTGGTTCCTCTTGCCATGTCATTGAGAATCACAAAGCCTCTCTACAGCATTCATGAGAATTGGATAGATGAAGGACAGGCAGGACAAAGAATCTGATATTTTGAGGAGCTTCCTTTATTCAGATCAGGTCTTTTAACTTGCCCTCATGCCTTTGTTCTGCTGATTTAATGATTCCTTCCTCCATGCCTCTCCTCTATTTCCATTTGTGTGGATCAACCACAGCAACAGGAAATCCTTTAATTGGCAAAAACATTTGCTCAGGTAAAGGAGCACATGCAATGTGGTCCTTTCAGCATGTAGGAGAAGAATTTGCCATACTTTCTCTACTGGCATTAACAGGACTATTTTCTACTCTTTGGGTCTGGATTCTGAGATATCCACAACTGGTGAAATAGGCATTGCTGCTCTGTTTCCCTCTTTTTACCAGGGAAGGAAGGATGGCGCAGGAAAGGAAGATGGCTTGGGAACAAGGAGACCCAAGTTCAGTTCCCTTTTTCACTGCAAGCCTCCTGTTGGTCTTCCAGTAAGCTCCTTAAGTGCAACACTTAAGCATTGTCCTGTAAAGTGCTGCAATACCTAAGACTTGGGAAACTAAGTCCATTATTAACTTTCAGTTAAGCTTAAGTTCCTAATTCAATACATCACTCTGAATATGTCTCTTGGACATCTAAGCCATTCAAGCCATATGGTTTTTAACAGAATCTCAGATCTATCCCTTTACAACTCTGGCCCTTAGAGTGACTATTCACAGGTCACCCTCTGAGACGTAATGGTAACAGCACTTCTGTACCAAGCTGGAGTAGTGTGAGATGACTGTACTAAACCTTGAGGCACCAAGGTGTTTCAGTGAGGCATAAAGAGCTCAGATCTGCAGTACATGAACTGCGGTCCATGGGCTGCAGTCAGTGGTCTGCAGTTCATCTCTGTTTATAGTATAAGCACCATTCACAGGACAAGTCTGTGCCACTTTTGGCACCAAGGCAAAAGACCCGCCCAGAAAACCGCTAAACTCAGATAATTAAAAAAAGAGAAAAATTATGCTTTGGAGATTGATTTCTCCATGACAATCAAAACTAAGGGAATGAGATCCACCTGGAAGACAGACCTACCAGGGGACTTCACTAGCTGACATAATGAGACAACTGATGGATGGAGGAAAGTGATACAAAAGATAACTTGATAACTCAGATAACTGATGGACTGAGACAACTTTATACTTCAGTTGATTAATACACTGAGGTGACATAAAAAGAAGCAAACCTGATACATTAGTCCATCTAATACAGAGGTGTGGCAGATGCATCAAGAATACTGATATATCCAGACTATGAGACCTCCAGTTGGGTTGATGTTCATGCTCATAATTGTTACTTTCTGATTCTGCATTCAGATGGACAGAAACCTGCAGGAGAATATCAAACTTCTACTAAGACCTTTTTAAATAATAATTACTCCACAGCAGTGCTGTGAAATCTGTTATTAACCTGAGGCCAAAGGCCACCTTGTTAATCAGTACGGGCTCATATTCTATCAAAAGAATCTAGGGCTGATTGCTGTTCTAATCATAGGGTGACAGCAACTGTCAGACGTGACATCTCTACTAGAATAAAAACAATGCTAAGGGCCCAATTTTGCTGTGGCGGTTACAGACAGCAGCAATTCTGCACAGGGATTTTGGGTTGTACATAGCAAAGTGACACTTCTGTAACTCATACACGTGGTGACCCTTGGGTTCTTAATGGTTCCTTGCCTCAAGTGCTATAGCAAGTAGGAGAGGACCAGCTCTGCTGGGTAATAGCATAGGAAACAGTGAGCAACGAGTGGCTGCTCACACACACACACTTTTACTTGGTTTTCAGTACCTGGTACTCTGTTCGTTACTGAGAGATGGGTGCAATGAAAGGAGAAATCAGTGGTGTTCTTCCCCACATCCAGTTCCTTTGCCTTAGCCCAGATGAAATCCTCTCCTTTACTGACAGCCAGCAGAAACCCTGTGCATAGCTCAGGTCCCAGGCAAGCTCTTGCCAAGAAAAGGAAATGCCTGTACAAGAGTGCAGAATGAGGTAGAAATGCAGAGGAGGGAAAAACAAGAGTACAGTGCCTGAGAGCTATGAGGGAACAGAGTTATTGAGAAGCAGGAGAAATAGGGGAATTGGGCTGTGGGGATGCAATTGAGTTGTAAAGGCACATAAGTGTGCAAGCAAAGGAGGGAATGGATTAGTTACTCTATTATAAAGCAGCTTTTGCCCTTGAGCCAACACTTTGCCACCCGTCCTGGGTGAGATCCACCCCAAGTTCATCAAGAAAAGACGCTGAAGGGAAGATACAGCAGCTCCAGGATCTTTACTTTCAGTTGCTTTATTGAAATTCTCTCCATCTCCCCTCATCTTCTGCCTGTGTTACTGGATTATTGAGTCTCATATTCATCTGTCTCTAAAAGATTAAACTGTCCCCTGGAAAAGCCATCACGTCCTGGAGGAGGAGATCCCATTTCCACTCCATCCTCCAAGAAATAGAGTCTCTGGAAAGTTTTTCAGGTTGATAAGTTCCCTTTGTTACAAGAAATCTTCTGTCTGGAAATGAGAGCAAAACCTAAGTGACAGGTGCCAGCAGGATTCTATCCCCCGTGGCATAAAACCTTGTCTGCATTTGAAAGGGAGAGCGGGGAAGTGAGGAATCACTGCAAACTCTGGCCAGCACAGTGGAGCTCGTGGTCTTTGCAGGCTCCGTGGGGCAGGGCTGACTTGCTGAGATGCAAATTGCAGAGAGGAATAATAAACATAATTGCAAGGCACAGACGTGTGGGCACTGCTTCCCATGGCTTTTAAGAAGCAGCATAACACATGTGGGGGTCACAAGGACTTAGCCACACTGTGCATTGTGTCTCCCTGAGAGCTGGAGCTTTAGCCATGCTCGTCTTGTAACTGTGTATCCCTGGCCTTTGCCCCCGAGACTGTCTCTGTAGCCTCCAATCTCTGTGTCATATTCACAACAGCAATTTCCTTCCCATTGCTCAGGTCCAGTTCCCATCAGTCATTCCCGACCTACCCCTTTTCCCTCTCCTCCCAGGCCACACACAGACGAAGCTGTATATAAATCTCAGGGTTTGGGGTTTATTTTCCCCTTCTCAGATCTAGACCGTTGCTCAAACTCTCACTAGCATCCTCATCTTAGCCCTATTCTTGACAGCATAAACTTCACACTCTGTCCCTTGCCTGGCAGGTTTATTACCAAGATGCCACTGCCAACCATCTGCACCCTACCTGCTACGCTCCTCTCTCCCTGCCCTCACTCCTGGTTGGTCCCCATAGCTCCTGAGCACTTCCAGGGTCACAGCCCAGTGCTCCTTCCCTGAAACAGTTTCATCTACTCAGTGATGCTCCCACATTCAGCACAGTGCAGAAGGAAGCACCACTTCCCTTCCCCATGTGCACCTCTCCACCAAACAGGGAGGCCCACCAGAAAACTCAAGGTGTTTTCATGGTGCTCCCCCACCTGCTTTGTCAGCAAGCAGCAAGGCCAAAAACACAACCACAGCCTTCAAGCTGCAATTGAACAATTTCTCTACTATCAGTCTTAATGCCACGAGAACATACGCAAAGCAACACCCACCCTCCACAGCTCCCCCACCGTAAGCCACAAATCCAGCTAATTAAAAGCCAGAGCCATCCACATCCCAACAAACGTCGTCGTACATCTCTGCATTTGCTTGGAGCAAAATGCTAGAAGGGCACAACAGCAGGCTGTCTCTGTGACATATTACTTTGTCATATTGTAAATATTACACTGGCCATATGGATTTTCAATACCTGAGCACCATGCTGCCATTAATATCAAATGTAATAAGATATTATATGCATGACAATCACAGAAAGAAATTGCAAAGCTCAGAAACTGCCTGGTGGAGCCATGCACAGTTTGTTTTTGCCATGAAAAAGTCACAGAAAGCCATAATGAATCATATAGCTGACGAATTTTATCTCTTTTTCTGTTTGCAAACTATCTGCCAGCAGATTGTCATTTTCTCAAATGTGTTCATTATTTGGAACTCGTCAGTGGACAATCACTTATGTGTCTAATCATGGGCCATTTCTGAAGGAATTGTTGTGGGTGTGCATCACACTGAACGTGAGCTGATTTGAGCAATTCCCCAGCTCCCTTGATGTGGCTTTCTATCCTGACTGGATGAGAATGTTTGGAAGCCACTGTGGATATTAAGGATCGTGCATCAGAAATCTGCTTAGCATGTCTTTGGCAATATTCACTGAAGAATAGCTAGAAGCAGATCTACGCAATATCTGGACCACTGTGTTGCAGCTGCATAAGCAGGTCAGGGCTACCTGGCTGCCGGAGGGGGATGATAACACCAGTGGGCTTCTCTGACCTTGCTCCACCTCACGCAGCCTGCATGACTGCAGCACTGAAATCAAGAGCACAGCTAACCCTTTCAGGCATTGAAACCTTCACTGAAGCCCGCACAACACCAGCTGCTTTCCTGGCTAATGAGGCTGAGACATTTTCTGCTAAAACCTCCTAAATCCATTGGACTTGGTGACAAGGAGTTTCATTGAGTTTAGGCCAGCAGGGCCAGATAAAAAACCATTGCTTTGTCTCCTGAGAATACTTTGTCTTGTTGAAAGGAACAAATTGCAAGAACCTGATAGAAACATTCTCCTTTCCTTATCCTCCCTATTCCTTTCACAGGTCTGTTCTGGCTGACGGTGATATAAAGACAGTGCCCTTTGAGTATATGTAGTTTATAGGAGGCTTGCACTGACCATTTGCATAATGGACTATGCTCCCTAGTGCAGAGTGTGACCTGAATAGCTTACACTTACTTTATTAGAGCTTTAATACAGTGCCTTTCACAAGAGTCAAAGCACGGTGCCGAACAGGAAAACAAGCCGCTCGCCAATCACATGGAAAAGCACATAAAGCAGGCATAAAAGGATATTAGACAGGATAGGGCAAAACTGTAAAAGAACTTGAGTTAAGATTTAAATGAGTTAATGAGCCCATGGCATGCCTGTCTGAAGGGAAATTTCTACCCAGCTGCAGAGCACGAAACAAAAGGCTCAAAGTGCGGAATTTGAAACCAGTAACAACACAGCCAAGAATAAGTGACAGTAAATGAGCAGAGGAAACCCAGCACCCAAATGGTGGCAATAATGATCACAACTCCCATTCATTTTTATCAGGTGCCTCCTAGCTATAGCTGTCGGAGGGATTTATAAAGAAGATAGGCTCTCCCGTTTTTACACGTAGGGAAACTGAGGCACAGAGAAACAGAGTGACTTGTCCCAAACCATCAATGGGGAATCCAGAAAGAAAAACATGTCTTATGACACCTGGATCAGTTCTTTATTGTCTGTGCTGACAGTTCCCAAACTGGCAATTGGACAACCTGTAACTCACAGGGCTACAGTAAGTCACCCGCTGAAGGAAAAGTGTCATCTATAAATTATTTTCATTTAAAAGTTTGAGCCCCGAGAAGCACTGGGGACCAAGAAGGATCTGAGGTCCTAAATATTTGCAACAACTGCATTAAGCCATACAAATTCTCAGCAGAACAGAGAAACAGTCAGACAAACAACTAAATTTCTGTATGTTTCAGATGGGATCATTTTGTTTCCCTTACAACTGCTGGGCAGATACGGCTAGCTCTGCGTCTAATTGATTTGCTCTCCTGGCAGAGCTGCAGGTGTGGAGAGGAGGGCACAGGCTGTGTAGATGCACTTGCATCTGCTGGAAAGAGGGAAAAAGAGGGAGAGAAATTGCCTTTTTGAAACCAGTTTCCCATGACAACATTAGAATGGTACAAGATAAGGATAGTTCCCCCTCCATGAAATACAATAAAAATAAAATATAAGAAGAGAATGGCAACAAGGAGAAAAGCTTTTCAGTTATGTTAGAAAAGCTATTACAAGTAGCAGGACAAGCTTCACTATACCACGTAGAGCTGTACACAGCTGCCCACAGTACAATCAGGTGTAGCTTGAGTGATATGGGCTCTTCAATAATTCTGAAGCTAAGACCAAGCTTCCAAATATTTACAAAGCTTTCAGTGAACCATCTACTATTGCTTGGCTCCCTGATACCTTTTTCTTCTTTCTGGCTCCATCCGTCTGACCTCTTCTGCAGCCTTCATTTGAGACCCCCAAGAAGTCAAACTTCTCTCAGTTTTCCATCGCTGTGGCTGGCGTGGTCCAACACGCCCCTCTTGTTTAATTGTTCTTCTTTGCTGCTTTGTCTAAATCTTGCCTGCAGCATCACTAGGGAAAAGATCAGTCCAAAAAATGCATAGCACCACATTATTAAATTGTAGTAATTTCCAGAACTGAGGTCTGGAGATGAAAAAATGCCTAAAAAAGATTTCTTTATATTGAAATTCTCCAGCCCTTTGCTTACCCTCCTGAGAAATATTTGCATGGAAATCAAGACAGAAGAGACAGCTTCTACCGTGGAGATTTTAGGCTGGTAGAAAGATGGAAGCAAAAGAATGCTTCCTCCCATCCCTTCCCTCCCAGCATCAACAAGATTGTCCACACACTCCAGCACTAAATGCCTCAGTTTCCCTGAGACAAGCTGTCCCTATTGAATGCATTAGGATCACCATTCTGTATCTAAATGAAGGTTATTTGTAGGTAATAAAGCAATACGGTGGACAACTAGCAGTCCTCTTGCAACGCGAGGGCTGCAACAGAGCCAGCATGTATCAGAGGTTCTGTCAGGGCTCAGTGAAATAAAAACAACTTCTGGAAATGTCTGATAAATAAAAGCATGAGATCTTAATGTCTAAGTTAATACATGAGTGAAATAACAGTTTGGAGCTGGAAATTAAACCCAGATTTTTGTAGCTCAGAAACAGGAGACATCAGAGATGGAGTTATCTTAAAATGGAAAGACATAGAGAGTCAGAACTTAAAAATAAAATCTCATTCTTTGCTGAGCTGAATAGCAAACGATTAGTAGCATCCAGTTGGAAACACCACTTGGGCTATGACAAATACACTGACAAAAAACCCAGCCAAAAACCTAGGGAAGGAGGGCTAAATCTGTACTCTGTCTGCATATAAACTAATGCTGAAACCACCAGGAAGTGTCAAGAGACGCCTGAGCAGAGGAGAGGATACAGAACCAAGCTGTGCACAAGATTTCTTTAAAAATAATTGGAACAACTAACTACCCAAGAGGAACGGCCTGAGTGATACGCATCACAAACAGTGGTGTATGCAGGACCTGAAATAAACAGCTTAGAAGCAACTCCAAGCTGAAAGCGTCTTTCCCACAGATTCAGTGGTGTGAATCTGAAATCAGCAGCCTTGTAGCCCCGCTGTGAGCAGTGGCTAATCCCTGATCCTAAACACATTTACACGGAGGAGAAACTTGACACATGACACATCAAGGTTAAAACTGGCAATCAATAGCTACAGCCTAACTTAGATATTCATTTGATAATGAGAAAATGGAGCTCTTCATGTGTCAATTTCCTCATATGTAAATTAAGCACTGTGATTAGGCACCAAGATAATGACACTCGGGTAAACCATGGATATTTTAAAATTAATTTCCTTCTGATACATACACCTGAAAGCTAAAAGACACAGGGATTTAGCCTGGTTTTAATGAGAGCTGAGTATGAGTTTTAGGACAATACAGACTTGGTTTCCAATGTTTACACAACTTTGTTAACTATGAGGAAGGCACTATCGCACAGCACCTCTCATTTTCCATTCAATAAAGCACAGAGTAGCCCTTACGCAGATTATTGCGAGAGTAGGGATTGAGCAACCGCCACCTTTAAGGGGACTGTGGTTGAAATAGAGACATTTAAAATGATCATGAGCTTCCTAGATGTAAGTATCTCGATATTTAATAAAAGCTCTTAATACAGACTTGGGAAAACCGGCGTGCAGAGCAGGTCAACTCTCTAATTCACCAAAGTGATTGAAGAGGTGATATTGCCTTTGGTTGTGGATTGAGGCAACTATTGTTCAACATTTTGCTTTGAAATGTGTTAAACAGCAATTTTCACGCACTTTCAAAAAATATGCTTGCAGCAGGAGCCGAAACAGAATTTAAGAGACCGCGCACAGAAGCTGTCTTCTAGTTCGTTACAGATGTATATGAACAACGAACAGTCATAATAACACGTAGACAAGACAAGACGTTGTGCCATTATCAGCCACTGAGATCCTGTTTCGTCCACTAAAATTTCTAATTAATTACCAATATACATTACAGAGAGAGAAAGCCTCCTACTAGAAACGGTCACACTTCCTGCTACTTCATTTCACCCTGCCTGCCTGGCTACGAGTATTCACCACCTATCACAACATCAAATGAGTTCCTACCCATGTCATATTATTTACAAAACCTTTCACACAGATCCAATACGCTGGGACTGTGAGTGATAATAAACTCTATTCTGACATATCAACGGCTCAAGGAAATTTTCTATTGCAATTTTCAACATAAAATGAAACATCCTAGCAGGAGCCAAAGCTGGGGGAATCTGTTCAGAGAGGAATGATTTCAGGTAATTTATCATTATGAAATGAAAATGCAAAAGGCATTGAAGACTCCCAAAACGACACAAATAAACCCATGCTGTAAAGTCCATGATCAGTGAAGGCTTATATTCAGCAGTACTTGGTCCAATAAAGATCGAGAAACTAAATCACTTTTCACATATTACAGTCACCTTTCAGGGTCTTAGGCAGGGAGCTTTTCATTGCAACTAGGACATGGCACAACTTCCGTGACGTTTCCCTCCAGAGTTTCCCTTTGCTATTAATACTGTGAACAGTAAACTGGAGAACTGAACAGCACATGAGGGGTCATATGAGGTATTGAACTACTGCTCTCAAAACTTGTATCAGACTTTTGCTCAGCGTATGTCTGCCCTAGGCTTTGCTGAATGCAAACACGGATGGCAAATGTGAATAGAACTTCATGAATGTTTTCAGAAATCATAAACTGGTCAAAAAGCATAGTCCCAAGAGGAAAAAATCTACAAATAATTACGTAATAAGCCTGCATAATGCATCCTTGAATAACTGTGAGTGAAATAGAAGGCCTTCTAGGCTTGAATAAAATGTTTCTGTTTGGCTTGAATAAAACGTTTCTGTTTGACCTGAATGTGAAATCTATTGCTTTATCGACTGGAGAATTCAAGATACAAATCAAAAGCTTTCTCGTAGAGCTCTAATCAGGACTCAGTGTACTGCTGAGATGGTGGACTTCCCAATACAAATAAGTCTAGCTTGGACTTTGCACCTTACATGGCCATGCCAAAGAAATGCTCAGAAAAGCGAAGGTACTGGGACTTCCATAAGGCCAGCAGCAGAAGTCTCCTAATTCAGGGAGGAAATGCTTGGTTCAAGACTGCTTTGTGGGAAGAGCATGTTATTTCCTGCATTCAAAACTTTGCAAATTCCTCATGGGTCCACCTCTTCTTCCCAAAATTAGACAGCTCTTCAATTTTTTCATCAGTCTTTGTCTGAGAGCAGCTTGGGGTCAGAAGAGCAGATGGGTTTGTAGATGCCAACAGAAATGTACATAGGAAAGGCAGCATGAGGATACCGAACTAAAAAAACTGAAGTTGTTACACATCAAAAGTAACGTGCCTCAAAAGTGCTGCATGGAAGGCTGGAATTGCAGAAGTCATGGCAACTTTGGCTTGAATTTCAGATGTGTGACATTTCCACCTCTTTACCTTGCACTGCACCTGACCTGTCTGAAACCGGTGCTACTAATCTCACTTGTCTGCTCAGATTCCTGCTGTCTGATGATTGGGAAAAAAGCAGGGGGTCACTTAAATGGCTCTTGAAGGAAATTTCCCTATAGCAGACACAGATAAGAACTGAGTTATATTTAACAAGTTTTGGTACCATGAGATTGATGGTTCATTGGTCTGATTACAGAGTTTTGAACCTCATAGAAGTGGTAAATATCAGGCTCCCTGAGACTTGGTGAGTGTTCCTAAATAGAAATTATGCCTTTGTGCCAAAAATGCCTGTGTTTGTGTTGAGTGACAATCTCTGTCACTGTAAGCAGGGCAGCAGACAACATTAATGAGGCAGACAGAACACTATATTGTATAAAGGTCCCCATTCTGTTTGCACAAGCAGAAGGTAGAGACAGACACGTCTGTCCTGAGTCAGGTAGAGCCCACCCATCAGAGACCCTCATGGGTAGTCTACTCCGCCAACCCACTGCCTTTCTCCCACTGCAGCCCTCAATCTCTCTGAGGTCAGCGTGCCATTGTATATCCAGCAAGCACAGGTAGACTCAGCTGCAGCTGCGAGAGGCTGCAGAGGGCTAGTGAGTACAAACATCACCTGCCAGCTACTATGAGAATATACCACCCCAAGGAAACTAACTTAGTAATGCTACGTTAACGGTTGGACTTTATGATCTTAAAGGTCTTTTCCAACCAAAATAACTCTAAAATTAGAGAGGGCACACCTGAGGATTTGGTGCAGGCTTCAGAATGGTACTTCAGCCCAGAAGCATGCAGGATACTGGGATGCACATAGCAATGAAATATTTAAAGATTAAGAAAGGCATAGAGCTTGGCTGAAGGCAGCTAAAGAAATAATGGACAAACCCTCTGATCCCTGAGTGATTATATTAGAGGAAATAAATCCTCTCTGGAGCTTGTTTGACTTTCACTCTTCAGTTTCATGCTTGGAAGTTCAGATCTGTCTTTCACAACACACTGAAAGAGGTTTTCCAGTTGATTGGCTCCCACAGATGCCTGAAAAGTGGTGTGATGGCACTGGTGTCCTGTCTTCACTGGTACCCAGCAGCATCTCAGAGAGTTAAAATGATATTTCAGAGAGAGAGAAAGAGAAGGGACCTGCACAAACCCTGCATTTCCAGTCAGGCACTCTGCACGCTAATTCAGATGACACAGCTAAAAACGGAAAAGTTTCTTCTTTATTCTGTGTCTAATGCAGTTGAAGGATAATACATATGGAACTTGTTTTTCAGCAGCAACTTGAGAAGCAGTCAAAGTTTTAAATCTAGGGCAAGTAAATCAAAGAGAAATAAAGAGAAGGGAGATGCAAGCTGTAGTTGTCCTTCTCCATCACTGAGCTCACAAGCTCTGGGAGGTGAGAGCAGAGGCTGCGGCCAGCATGCAGCACTGCAGCACATCCTCGGCGAGCAGCCCTTCTGCCCCTCGGTGCCGACTGCTCCCGGGCCCCCATCTTTTGGAGCGGTGCCACAGATATTGCAACTATCTGGGAAAAAAGTTGAAGGGAATTCAGAGAAATCTAATCACTTGTAGCAGGAACAGCAACACTGGGAGGAAACCAATCGTTTTGGAGTTCGCCTGGCTTTGCTCTGGCTTTCCTAGTGCGAGGAACGAGGGCAATGTCTGACTGGGAGGAAAAAAAAGAGATTGGGCAGAACATGCGAGGTAGACATATCACAGTTTAACTGTCTGAATGTCTTGGAAATATTATTCATATCCCCAAACTGGTAAATGCTAAGATATTTAAATAAAACCCCATTAACTCCTATATCATTAGGTGAAATTCTTTCCTAGATGCTATTCATTTCTCTCTGCACCAAAACTCTGATTGTACTGAGTGGAGGACCTTTTGGTATGACAAGTAAATAAAATGGTGAGGATTTCTGTTACTGTGCATAAGTCAAAAAAGGAAAAAGCAGTTTTAGAAGAAAACGTGCTTAAACAATCTGGGTAGGCCAAACTACCACAAATGACAGTAAATTTAAAAATAATCTGAACACCACTCTTCCTGCAGCCTTGAAAAGCCTGCCTAAATTTTTAAAATTGGTTTATTAAAGCTTATTCTATTTTCAGGCATGTCTCCAGCTGCTGGTTCAGCTGGTCCAGGAGCACAGCAAGGGCTGGTATGCTAAGCTCCACATATCTCCTAAGAACTCCTTCACTTCTAAGATCTCCACTGGTTTTGCCAATACTGAAAGCACTGGTGGGTCACCAAGTTATTCCAAAACTGAATTACCAGAGGCTAAGTCTGTATGCAGAGCTGGAGGGAAGTTGGAGGGAGTCTGGCTGTTGATGCCTTCCTCCTTACAGCTGCGGGGCTCTGTATTGCCTGTCCCTTTATTATCTGAGCATCCTCCCATGGTATAAAGCTGTAAGGGGAGGTATTCTCATTCCAGTGGAAAAGAAATGCAGGGAATTATTTTCCTCAGCTAAAAGCTGCTGGAAAAGAGAGTTCATTCTTTAGTGAAAATTCAGATGCGGATTCTTCCCTTTGCCACAAACAAATTCAGCTTTTTTTCCTGTGTTTACCAGGCTTGAGAGCCTCACTGGGAGTACCTCAAAAGGCCCAGGGGGTGAAAAAAAAAAAATTCATCTATGTTGTAGCAATTCTGGAAACAGAGATAGACACAATGTTGGCAAACTTCAGTGGGATAGTATGAGGTGCAGCACACACACAAAAAAAATAAATCAGGAAATATTCGTGTAAATACCACCACAGTGCCAGCCGCTCCTGCCTATTCCCACTCACTGTCTGTGAACTGACAGCATCTGTCCACATCTCCATGCACCAGAAGGATTACCACAAAAAGGAATTTACATTCTGTCAATTAAAACACCATCAAGCTAAGGATTAAAGTCACAAACACATGAACTAGAGATGGTGCCAAGGGACTCTATCTGTCTTTCATGACTTTTCTAGGTAGATGCTATAGAAGCATTAAAGGCACCTTTAATCTGCTACATTTCCATGCATGGCATTTACTTAGAGCAGTGACCAATGAGTTGTCAACAAGCACAGGGCAAGCACAAACCAGGATTGGCATATGTCTCCTTCTTAGACTGCATGCACAAGTTGTACTTTCCATCACTCAAACCAAAATGTTCATTTACGTGCCTTTATGCAAGGGATCAAAATAAAAGCTGGGCAAAACTTAATTTACCCCTACCCTACACTGGGGAGAAATCAGGCTGCTGTTTTGGTTAAAGGACTACACACCAGCATTTACTGTATTAATAAATTTTAGCTTCAGGTTAAATCTTGTGAGAATGAGAATGCAAGCTATAAAAAGTCTGCAAAATGTACAGGAAAAAAAATGCTTCATCATATAAAATAAGCTGGTCTTCAAGGAATGGCTTTAGCCCCTGTGCCAGATTGCCCATCAAGAGATAAACATACCAATAGCTTCATGTTTTATGGTCTGAGTTAACCCTGCTGTGCTTTACGTTGACTCAAGGTGGAGCAGATGGCAGGAGGGTTTCCACATTGTAACCGTGCTACATTTCCAGTTCAAATGGCAGCACTTGGCTCCACTAGCAAGAAAGAAGGAAAGAAGTTTGAGTTATTCTGTACTCCAGTGCAGAAAGACCAAAACATTTTAATTTCAGCCTAAGTTACCATCTGGGTGCATTCACTGAACAAAATGGCCTTTCTCCCCCAATGGCCATGGTGGCAGGCAGCACAAAACTGCAATGGAAGAGAGTAAGAGTGGCATGTTTTGTCTCATAACTGTCCTCGTATCACATGCTTGGGAAAGGGAGTATTGTAGAAAAGTCACTGTGCTGGAGCTTGAAAGAAGTGCATTTAACCCCTGATTCTGCAGTCAGCTTCCTTTACAGTATTTAGGATTTCAATTCCTCCTGTGTTCAACAGAGGAACAATTCTTCCCTTTTCATCGTGCATTCATCGTAAATTTTTTGTGGGAGGAACTGTGAACATTTTGTGTACTCTGATCAGGAACAGCATCTCTAATGGTTATCTTAATACTCCGTAATAAATGAGAGTGTGAATTTGTGCGTGCTGGGGTCTATTGCCTCAGCTTGGCAAGCTAGCACAGTGGAGTATTTTTCACCCTGCTAGCCCCAAGGCCTTGCAGCACTGTGGCTTCTGCAGGAACAAATGGAGTCTAGTTACACTTAGGGAAGATTATTACAATTTCATTATAGGCTTGGCTCTGATGGTTCACTTCGTGCTGCTGACAGACAAGAAAGAGTACGGTCCCTGTCCTTTGGAGATTGCGATACAAATGAGGAGAGAAAAGATAGAAAATCCACAGCAGACAAAATGGAAGAGGCTGCAAACTCAGGGTGATTTGTCTATGTATTTTAATAATGATGAAGTGGCCGCAGCTGTCCCAGAAAAGGTCAAAAATTGTGCACTGCAGAAAGGAAGTGAGGCAAAGGACTTGCGCGCTTTTCCAGAAAAGCTTATCTTTAATCTGCAGCACCTCCATTTACCTCAGTGAATATACTCCGCTTGCTTAATTTGAGTATGGGCTTCAGCCCTGGATGGGGAAAGAGCTCCAGTTACAGAGGTGCAGCACCAGAAAGAGTCCAGAAATGAGACAGCAGGAGCAAGGAGTACATTAACATGCACAGAGCAACCATGTTGTAACTTAGCTGTGAACAGACCATACCAACATGAGGAGTCCTGTCTGCACTGCCCTTTATCTCCCTCTCCTGTGACCCAGTCGTGCATTTACAGGACTCTTCCCTCCTAAATTCTTCTAGTTTTGTACCTTGAGCTTCCTCCATCAAAGGTACCTGTGTGACTTTTACAGGATCTAATGCACACCTGCTCCTCCTGGAGCCCTGAAGGTCTTTAATGGTTAGAGCTTGAGTCCAAGCCCAAGTTATCTTGGTCTTTCTAGATCCTTCCAGCAGCATATCGTACTACATAACACACATTTCAAATGACCCTATATAAAAAGGCCAAGCCCCAGTACTCATATTCTGTCTGAACCCTGTGTTGGTATCTGCCTTTTCTTCGTTTATACCACTTGCAGTTATGAAATTCGATAAACACAGGTGCAACTACTGGGAGGAAAAAGAGCATCTTCCCCTTCTTTTCTTCTCTGCTCTACCATTGCGCTCCCAACATGGGTGCAAGCTGCCTGCCAGCTCCTCGCTTACCCTGGCTTTTTTTTTCTCTTGGCTGTGGTTGCACCACCGCCCAAGAGCTCTCCACTTCTGTGATGAATGATCTGCTGCCCACTGTTGAGAGGCAAATGTCTCAAAACTTCCTGCTGCCTTTACGAGCGCCGAGCTCAACAGCAAGCCCAATCTACAGGCAAGAGCAAAGCAACTAAACAGCAAGCTCCCCACTGCTGCAACCACTAATGAGCCACTTCCTTGGCATGAGCCCTGCTGCTGGCAACGACACAGCATCTCGCTGCCAGCTCCCAGCTGCCAGGCCTTGGGAAAGCGAAGAGCCGCATAGTGGGGGAAAGTCCAGCATCGCACACAGAAGGCATTCAATGGTAAAAGCTGGTATTTTTCAGCCACAGCTACAGGGACCTGAAGGGAATTAATTTTATTTTTCTTCCTTCTTACTCAATCAGGAAATAATTCTAATGAGCTCTTTGTTTCTGCGGCGCAACAATGCACACTGATTTCATCTTCGTCTACCAGGCCTGACCACAGAGCTGCAGCAGTGTGCATGGTACCCATTTTGTATCTAAGCACCTCCTAAGCTCACTGACATTGCATCAGGTCGCTTCGTAGCAATCAGTGGTGTCACACATCTCAGGAAAGAACAGCTATTTACCTTTCTCCTTGCAAGCCAAACTTTCACAGTAATAGGTTGTTAATATCTTTGGAGTTGCTGGTCCTTCTGTGTGCAAAACAGCTTGTGCCTTCAAGCTGCTGTTGCCTGGAGAAAGATGTGAAGGTGAAGTTTAAGGGACTAACTCCAAAAGACCTTGCGGAATTACATAGCTCTGCTNAGTTGCTGGTCCTTCTGTGTGCAAAACAGCTTGTGCCTTCAAGCTGCTGTTGCCTGGAGAAAGATGTGAAGGTGAAGTTTAAGGGACTAACTCCAAAAGACCTTGCGGAATTACACAGCTCTGCTAGGGGAGGATAGGAATCTGGCACCCCTGGCCTCCTGTTTTCCATAAAACTTATCTTTAACAAAAGATGATGCTAAAATTAAATCATGTGGAAAACACATACCAGCCCCCTCACTGCATTTTTAGATGGTGTTGCACTGAGACACCACTAAATTTGGTGGAGTTACGTCCCTTTTCATCTGTGAGATCCACAGAGCTTGGATCTGCTTCTGCTACTAAAGGTAGTCAAGCAGCAGCCATTTACACCAGTGTTGGTTTTGGCTTACTACAGCTACATTAGTTCTTGCTACAGTGTTCAATGATATTAGGTGCTTTTCTCAAGCAATGAGTGATGAAGACACTTACAGAGAACTTTATAGCACTTCAGTTGACAATTTTCTGGGCTGAATGTGCATCTCCCTCATAGCAGAGGTCTCTGCACCACAGATGGTGTTTTACATATAGCAGTAAAATGACACAGTTGGAGCTGTAGCATATGTGCCTTTGCTGTGTCTCTGTATCCCATGCAAGTCCGCTGGGTTTCCAGCAAGCTCCCATTTTGCGTACATCAGCTTAACATTCAGCAGAGGCAGATGGGATGCCGGCCTCCTGTTCTTCCTTCAACTGGTGAAAAAGATTGCAGTACTAAAGTGCAGAAAAAGAACATGAGCAGGACCTTGCTCGTGAATGTTACAATGTTTTCCAACATGGCAAAGCAGCAGTTTTGCAATGTTATAAAATTGCTGCTACCTCTTTCCCAGTCCCCCCTCAAAACAAGTTAGCAGCTCTCACTTTCGTGGGTTTCCATCTTACAGAATCCTGCAGGTTCTTTGTTGGTTTAAGCCTGTGAAATATTTCCCACCTGATTCATTGAGGATTATTATTAAAGTGAATTTAGCACTGACTAAAGCTCTTGGATTGCAAACTGTGGGAATGTGATGTTCTTTTCAGCTACAAAGTTTTACAGCAAGGACGGGGAAGCATCATTTCCCAGAGATGCTCGCTAACATGATTCAGTCTGCCCTCAGCTCGGAGGAAGGGCGGAAGGCTATTTCCCACTCAGCCCTTTCTGCTGTGGGACCACGCTGTGATGGAGAGAGCTGACCTTCTGTCTTCTCTGCCCTGGAGCTTTCTAAGGAAGGTGCTTTCTCAGTTGGCAGTGGCTGAGGGGCAGTGCTGTAGAGGAGACCTGTGGCCATGTCAGGCCCTGAACACTGATCCAAGAGTGTCTGGGAGATATCATCAGAGAATGATCCCTCAAGGGCAGTCACGGCAGAAGAGTAGCGAGATTGAGGAGATCAAGATATGAAACTTGTTAGCCTGGCTTAATCTCTAATAAAAATGATCTCTTACGCATAGCTAGAAAACTTACCAGAAATGTTGTGAAGGGAGCCTGGGGAGACATGAGCAAGTTCCACAGTCTCTTCCGCTTCTTTCAAACCATCCATGCTGCCCTAATACCCACTGAAAAGAAATTACATTTCCTCCTTGATAGAGAGCAAGGTATGAAATCCCTCCTAGACCAGTCAGCTGCTCAGAGATCCATGTGCCCCAAAGACCCACAGTTCAGGCTCCTGCATGCCTCCAACAGCGCCCCTGTGAAGCTACAGCAAAGAATGCATCCAAAGAAGCCACATCATGCCTTGACAAGCCTTTGTTTCCACTAAAGTCCCTAGAGATGAAGCAGTACTGAACTCCTCTCTTGTACAGGCATGGAGAGAGGCAGTGTGTTTGCTGGCAAGTCCAGCTTTCAAGCCTCTCCCAGCCTCTCTGCTGCACTGACTCTGCCAGGGGTGATGGTTGCGTTTCTGGGGAGGCTATCGTACAGGTTTGTCATCCCTCTCTTACACAAACCACACACCATTTTACTCCTACGTTCAGTTTTAAGGGTGAAGTAGTAGGGGGTGTAAACAACACGAATGCTCTATATTTCTTTGTATTTTCAGTTGACTGCACACAATATTTTAGTTCACACTAAAATATTCCTGAGGGGGAAGGAGAAATTTTATACCTCTCTGGTTTTGATTCCCAAAGAGATTCAGGACGCAGCTGAGTTGATACAATGACATCAGCTCTCGGTGCTGTCATCTCACACTGTTTGGCAGTTTTTAGTCTTAAGCCTCCAGCTTCCAGAGCCATGTGATAAGACTCAAAAAACACAGGAAGACAATGTGAGTGTCTCTCCCTTTTCAATGAGGAGAAAAAAATTTAAATTGTGACCATGTGATTCGTCCCAGGCTCTGAAAAGATACGACAACAAACTTCTGGACCTTTTTCTTTCTTCAGTAAAAAAAAAAATATCCTCATGATTTTGGAGCCAATCTTGTGATTTCTAGAAGCATTTCACTCATGATTCCCGAATGCTCAAGGCTGGCAACATTGACCCTACCCTATATTCTAGGAGAACATGATAAGGAAACTTGCTATATCAGCTAACTTGTAAACACTGTAAACTGTCTGTATTTATGTTGAATTATCACGTTTGCAGGGCAAGCAAAAAACAGAGTTCATAGCTCTCAAAAGGGGAGGGGGGCTGAAATAAATGCACCCTTAGTTCTCTTGTCTCAGCAAAAGGAGACTCTCAGGCAGCTTTTTAACTCTTTCACACCCTAAAGAGGAGGAGAAATAATAGCCCGAACAGGCTAATCTCTGCCTTGTCACTTTGCCTTCTTAACATTACCTCTCTGATCTGATTCAAGATGTCGTGACAACAGCCTAAGCCCATGTTCAATAAATATTTTAAAATATGAGACATGTATGGTAAAATGTTAAGACCCATGGCAAGTGTAATGAAGTGGTATGGTGCCTGGGTTGACATGAGCTTGGGGGAGCCAGGGTCCTTGCCTCACAGGAGGCAAGAGATGTCACAGTCCACCCCCAGGTGCCCATGTCTTGTCTGATACATTGCTTAACTGGCACAGCAGGCCCACCGACACATCCAAAACAACAGTCAAGATGTCTCATGTGCCTGCTCACCATTCTGTCCTCATCCTATTGCCTGTACTCATAGTGAGCAAACACATCACTTTTCCCATCCCATCAAGGAGAGTTGATGCTACAAATGAACTACAAAACCTCTACATCTGCATCCCAGGCTTGCTCCATCCCCCATAGATGCTTCCTCATCCCCAGAAGATGTCAGAGCTTTGTGGTCCTGCAAGCTGAGGAAATCAGGCCAAGGCTGCCAGCTCAGCTTCCTCACCCTTAACGTATGCAGGTAGCGCTACTGGTCCATATGATGTCATCCCAGAATTAGCATGCTGATTAACAGCTGGCTCCCTGCCATTCTAATAGGCTCTAAATACCTCTCCTAGGAGCTCCTAAAAGGAATTGGATTTTGGAAGGGGTAGGAGAAGGTATTTTGTATTCACAGGGTCTTCTTCATACCCATAGGACATTCAGTAATTCTCAGTAATTGTCCTATACTCTGTTTTTAAAGCTCGTTTTCAAAAAGCGTTTCATTGCCAGGTGCTCCTGCAGTCTCCATCCCCCATTCCTGGCTCCCCTTTTTCCCCCTTGAATTATTGATCTTTAGCCAGAACAGGATTTGTCTTCGTTATACATGAGCTGCAAGCATCACAGATATTAGTGTAAACTCCTGGCAGCAGATTGATAGTTCCTTGTATATGGAAGTAGGGGGTCCCTCCCACAGCTTTATCAGGGATCCCCAGAGCCAGTTGTTCTTTACAGGACACAAAAAATGGAAATTAAATTTCAGTTAAATACATCAGAAATTAGATTGGATGTTATTACTTCAAAAAGCCAAGCTCGGGGGAGCAGTGCTCCTCAAAAGACAAAAAAAAAAAAGATTTTGTATTGAAATATCAGTAGCATCACTCCTTGCCTCAGTTATTTCCAAGTGGAAAAAAACCTTGAGTTTCTCTTTCCACCACTCATGACCAACAGATCTAAGAACAATCCTACTCAGTAGGGTGCAAAAATAAACAGTGATAACAATAGAAACTCAGCCACCTTTGGGAACGAGAACTGCAAAAAGCAGGTCTGTATTCCCCATACTCCTGGACTGTCACTGCTGCTAATCTTTGCTTGTTGTGAGCAAAGAGGTAGAGGCCAAAAGCTAGTCAGGGAGAGGTATTCTTCCATTGGGACCCATCACAGCTGGTGTTTAAGGAAACATCTAGAAACATTTGAGTTTTACACTAAGAATCACAAGAAGTGTTCTT
Source organism: Steatornis caripensis (assembly GCA_013398225.1). Classification (NCBI taxonomy): domain Eukaryota; kingdom Metazoa; phylum Chordata; class Aves; order Caprimulgiformes; family Steatornithidae; genus Steatornis; species Steatornis caripensis. The sequence goes on along the minus strand of VZSC01019811.1, from coordinate 685,019 downwards.
TTCCCTAAGGAGAAGTCAGAGTTTTGAGATCATCACCTATTGGTAGAAAACCTTACAAATTTTCATTCTATACTTAGCTAGTCCACAGAGTCATTCTCCGACCTTAGCCAAACAAAGCAAGCCCTCTCATCATCTTGTATCCTGATTGATGCTTTTCTTTTGGCTTGGAAAGCTATGGTCTCGGCAATTCCTGTTAATTCAAAATGCTGTTGCAATTGTCATTTTCCCTACCTGCACTCTGACCCCTTCAAGCTTTCTTTTATTACCATCCCTTAGCTACTTCCTATCTAACACCCTTAAAACAACTTGGTTTCATTTCAAACCTTTTGTTGACTGTCAGACTAAACGGAGATAAGATAAGGCAGCCTAATTACACTGGTTATTTTAGATAGATCCGATTCCAACCAATCACATTCTAGTTGTTACAGAAAGCTGCAGGTTTATTTAAGCAGAAATTGAGGTATATAGTTAACGTTTCTATTATGAGGACTCTTGCAAACAACTTGCTAATAGGCTGTTAGCACTTTTATATTCATAGCCTCTTTGGCCTGGAAGAGCAGGATGATTAACATATGTAAAAGCTCCAAATGATCAACATCCTTGATGCTTATCCAAAGAACCTCCAAAGAGCCATTCCTCAGACATGTCCCTTTATAACCCAAACCATTTAATTTACATATTCATTTACATATGTCCCACAACACTTTAAAAGTTTCTCATTGGGTTGGTTCAATAGCAATTCATTTATATTTGTCTCACTTCCACATTTGTAACATCATTAGAGTCACAATGAGTTTAAAACACTGTAACAAAATCCTTGGTGTCGGAACAGCCCCACCTCAGAAATGACTTATTAAAATTCTTCACCACCCAGTCTCAAAACATCTTTGAATCATATTCCAGTGCAACAAATAAGCAAATTGCAGGGTTGTAGCTCATGTTATCCAATTAAATGAAGGGCTTCAGCTCTGTCAAAGACAAATTATTCCTACTGCTCTTTTCAGCCAACTTGGCCTCCCATTTCTGGCCTCTTTATACCACCACAGCTACCAAGAAACATCCTACAAGCAGTAAAGATGTGTTGCTCAAAGGGCGATGCCAAAGCAAGTTTCCCAAATGTCCCATTTTCCCCTGTCTCCTGTGGACCTTGTGGACTCCCACAAGGATGACCCCATGGCCCCCAGTGTCTGACAGAGATTCACTGTTGATAGAGCATCCACCACAATGAGATCCTGGTCTGCGAGCAGGGCTTCAATGTGCTTCAAGATTAATAATAATCCTCCACTTTTTCAATTCTCTGTCCCTAAAGTAGTTGTCATCTTTTCTCAGTCTTTCCTATTTATGTTACAAGCTCTCCAGAGACATTTTATTTAGAAGCCAGCACAATGGTGCTCCAAACTCCCTCACGAACATAGATGATATTCCTTTCTTAATCATAATGATCAGCACCGTCACTGACCCTTTCATGGCATGTCCCAATCTCACTGTCATATGCAGCTGTTATTTTTGCAGCCATTTCACACGTCTAAGGTACTTAAATGGCTTTCATCATTTTGGCAGTCAGAAAACTTGCTACCATACAAGGACAAAGTTTTCCAGGAACAGGAAAGCTACTCAAGAACCTTCTTCTCATTTTCCAAAGCTAACAGTGTCACTGACAAAGGCATTCACAGGTTCTCTATGCAATGGGCTAGAATGAATGAAGGGGTGAGTCATTTTTCATTTGCAGAATTTTAATGACTATCATCAACAGCATTTGCATTCATTATTCCTTCATAACACACCTAAGAGCTAGGAAAATTTTTACACTTAGAAAACTACATCACTGAAATACTAGTTATGTCAAGGCCTTAATATTTATTTGAATTATTCTTTGCATGTTTTTTCTTCTCAGAACACTGTGGAGCATATAATTATTGAAATAAATATATATCCCCACATGTATGCTTCTATAAAATAGTGTAAATATACTACATAACTGATCATCTCCACAACACAAATATTTTTCCATTGAAGGATCATATGATTTCATGAGTAGATTTTTCTTCCAATTTCAGTCGAGTAACTGTGGGGCTTGTGAATCTGTGTCAGAGTAAAAATCTATAGTCAGGATTTTCAAGAGGAATAAAGGATACGGATTATGTTTTTTTCATGGAGGATTTGGTATATCATAGAATCATAGAATCATAGAATCATAGAATCATAGAATGGTAGGGGTTGGAAGGGACCTCTAGAGATCATCAGTCCAACCCCCCTGCTAAAGCAGGTTAGCCTAGAGCAGGTTGCACAGGAATGCATCCAGGCGGGTTTTGAATATCTCCAGAGAAGGAGACTCCACAACTCCACAAACAGGGCAGCCTGTTCCAGTGCTCTGTCACCCTCACAGTAAAGAAGTTCCTCCTCGTGTTCAGGTGGAACTGCCTGTGTTC
>VZSC01019811.1:634298-680229 GCA_013398225.1 Steatornis caripensis | reverse complement strand
TCACCAATGCTCTGCAGGAACCTCCTGGACTGTACATGCCTGGCTGTGTTGTTTTTCCAGCAAATATCAGGGTGGTCGAAGTCCCCCATGAGAACCAGGGCCTGTGACTGTGAGGCAACTTCCAGCTGTCTGTAGAAGGCCTCGTCAAGTTCCTCTTCCTGATCAGGTGGCCTATAGTAAACACCCACAACAGTGTCACCTGTATTGGCCTGCCCTCTAATTCTTACCCATAGGCTCTCGACACGTTCTTCATCTACCCCTAGGCAGAGCTCGATACATTCCAGTTGCTCTCTGACATAAAGAGCAACTCCACCACCATGCCTTGCCGGCCTGTCCTTCCTAAAAAGTACATAGCCATCCATGACTGCATTCCGGTCATATCTCCATTAAGAACCTAAATTTCAGAGTTGTAGATACCTCAGATCAGACACTTCCAATATGTCTCCAACTACAAACATGAAGTGTGAGATAGACTTTATCATGAGCACTTCTGAAAAGTCATAGCCTGGCAATCAACTGAACACCAGAGGCAATGTTATTAAGAGGTTTCTCTGACATGTTCAACAACCCCAGTTTAGAGAGGCTGCTTGTAAGAGTTCAGTCCTGACAGCTGGTTCGGTTGCTGGTTCCCCTCGTGAGAATGATGACAAATGAGTCAGTTCATGCCAAGCAAGACAACAGCTTTTCTGATTTAGATTTTCCTTCAATAAGAAGAGCTCAGAGAGCAATAAGTTGTGCCATTTGGGTCAACAACAGATTCCAGAGTGTTCTGAGTTTTCATTATTTGGTAAAATAGATAAACCTCATCAAATGCCTACCCAGCAGTAGGTTAAAACCCTTTCCAAAGAAATTAAACACTCATGCTCTCATATCTGTGGATGAAGACAATCACGGGCCCCTAAGACTGGCTCACATTCAACCAGCCATTGACCACTTTTCCAAACAGAAATAACAATGAGCTTCCCACAAGTTTACCACGAATTAGCAGATAAACGCAAGAGCAGTATTATCTGGGGAAGGAGGAGGTTAGCAGGTATGAGACCCCCAGGTAGCATGAAGCAGTGTGGAACATATTTAGCTTACATGATGGAGATTATCTGATTATCTGCCCACGCAAATACACAAGCATCACAAGGTGTCTGCATGCAGCCCTGGGCATCACCAGAGGATATATACTTTTGGGTTTTTTCCAGCACTATAAGCTGAATGCAAGTTCTGAACATCAGCTCAAGCTCTCCTAAGGACTGACATGATGTAAACCCCATCCTCTCACACAGCATGGCAGGCAGCTATTACAGAAAGGGCTGTTGTGAACCCGATCCATAGGCTGACTCTGACCAGAGGACTGCCACTTCCATTCCTCAAATCTCAGCAGTCCTCAGAGGCAAGGAGCACAAAATTGGGACCAGTAGCTACACTTGCCTCTGTACCTTAAAGGGAATCTTGATGGATTGGTTTATTTATTTCTGTATCTTGCAGTAGGAAAGCATGAACACTTACTGATAGAAAGCTTATTTTTCTTTGGTTTCAACTCTAGCTGTAGCGGTGCTTTTCTTTTATGTTGGAATATGCCTTGCAGTGCAGATTTTCAGCATAATAAACCTAAGCTACAGAACTGACCTGTCACAGATTACAAACTTGGCCCAGATTTTAAACCCATCACAAAACAGTGAAAGACTCCGTATTTTATCTTTTTACCCTTTTAACCACAAATATAATTTATTTATTTATTTGTTAGGACAGCAAACACAAGCATCAGTAACAGAGTAGAGGTACTCTTTAAAACAGTTGGGAACCTGTAATCCCTAGGGCAACACTGCCTAACTTTTATATGATATTTACTCTTGAGTTCCTGCTCTTGAGGTTCTATGTTCTGTTGACATTCCCGTACTAAGTACAGAGACATTTTATGGTACCAAAGAGACATTCCCAGATCTATGAATTCCCTCATTTCTCACCCTTATTTGATCAACAGGTAAAGAAATGACAAATTGTTCATTTACAATTCTCTAGGTGAAACCTACATCTCTGTGTGTCTCTAATGAAACCAGTCTAATGTGTCATGAATTTCTGATGCTATCTTTTGGAAACAATTGCAATGCAAAGCTTGCATGGAACAATGTACCTACAAAGCTATATTTTATAGTCTACCTCCTCATATAGGACTCACACACACATGTGAAAAAGCACTTAAGAGTAGTTATCTCTACTCTATTGAAAAAGGAACTTTTCAATTTTCAGTTATGTTAATAAAAAACCTAATGTCCTGTGGAAGCTGATGTGAGTTCTGTACGCATGAATTATTATCAATTTTTTTGCAAAGACTTAGCTCTGGTCTACAAACAGTCTCAATATAAAAGTTAAGGTGAAATACTCTCTAAACTGTGTTACACAAAAGGAAACTATTTCCATTCTTCTGCGGGTAAACTGACGGATATTGCTATGATATCTAGTTAATCCTTTCTGGATGAGCATTAGATTTTTCTTGGCACAGCATCTTGGACTAGTGGGGGGAAAAAAGTAAAAATTGCTATTGCCAAGGCATTAAGCAAGAAAATGTTGAATGCTATTCTTGCAGAAGTAGCTCAAATAAACTATCAACGCACAGGATAAAGTGGAAAATGCATGAGTCAGGCTAAGCCATTATATCTGCTGGTGAGAGTGGGGAGCCACGCACTGCACCCAGGCTCTGCCTGGAGCAACCATAGAGCCCTCCTGCTAGAGGCACTGTGGGAGCTACCTTCCAGGATCGCAGCTTTGTGTTTTGGTGGTGACTCAGAGTTTAAGCTTGTCAGAAAGTAATTATTCCACCTACCCAGGGAAAACATTGATCTTTACATGAAAACCTCTAAACTGTACACTTTTGCACATCATGTACACCAAACCAGAGATTAATAAATGATGCTACAGTACTTCACAGGCATTTCTACACTGCCTTCATTGTGTTTTCATTGTCCCATGTGGGGTATGCTCAGTGGGTGGACTGTATTTCCCCCAGCGCATTGTAATTTCATTTCTTGGCAGTTTTCCATTGTTCATCATGGGAGTTCCCAGCTGAAGCGCATCAAGAGTTTTGTGTCCAAGTGAAGAGTCCAGACCAAAGAAGATATAGATACATGAAAGGAGAGAACAGTAATGCACCGACTGAGAATCGGATCAGTGTGTTCCAATTTGTGAATGCAAAGTCTGCCCATTTTTTCTGTCTGCAAGTCCAGACTGGGAAGTTAATTTCACTGCTGCTTATCAGGAAAGCTGCAGCCAGGGAGAAAGGCTTTTTCCTAAGCATGTGAATGCTGAGAGAGGGCTTCATTTTCCAGTGGTTTTACCCTGGATGGAAAAATCTGTTTCTAAACTAGCTGGCCAGGAAGATGCTGAGACACCAGCCATGCTAGAGATAGCAGGGAGGAGCATGTAGTTTCTGGTTTTACGTTCAGAGCAAGTCTGCTGATTTACTGAAATTACTAACCATTTGCACTGCTGTAAATTCAATCAAAAGAGGAATTGGAGTTAATACATGGGCTGTACCGATGCTGCATAGCTGTCAGTGTTTTGTTTTTTCCTCCCATATCACAAAGGCAAGTAACTGCACAGGATCCCCAAATACACTATCTTCTGTTCACTACAAGGAAAATTAATTCATTCCGATCATTCCAGTAAACACTAAACCTGCTAAGGCACTTATTTAATCAAATAATTAGGAGAGGTGCAGGGGAAATGTGTTCTGAAAAGATAATGTTGCACTTTAAAGGATTCATTATTGGTTATTTCATTTTACATAGGATGTCATTTTCTTTACCAGTTAAAGAAAAGGTGAAGGAAGAAAAACAAAGTCCTACAGACTAAATGCTTCAGCTCCATCTAAATTATAGACTGCTAAAAACATGCCTGAAATTGGAGGTGCCACCTTTCAAAGAAGCACTGCCATTATCTTGCTACCATGGCACTACCTGATTTTTTCTCTTTTCAAAGTTATTCTCTACATTCAAGCACTTGAGCAAAGAGATACATGGGTATTCTGGCAGAGCATTTATGTGCTATAACCCCAAGAACCAGCATCCCCAGCCTGCTTGCAGAGCATGCTGAACCCGCAGGAGCATGCAATGCAATTAGAGCCCAGGAGACAAGGGGGTATATCACCATCCTACACAGGATGCCACCGGAGTACACAAGCGCTTGGCAAAGACCAAAGAAAGATGATAAGAGTAAAATGCAGGCACATGAAGAACGGCAAAAAGGAGGGAGTTACAGAAAAGGAGGGTGTAAAATGCTGATCCTCACCCCCATGTCAACACCCAGCAGTGGTTTTGATTTAACATGATGTAAATTAAAGGACAATGCAACCCACAAAACCTCTTTTCCTGTGCTTCACAAACTGCAGTTCTTTTCACCCTCAAATGAGGAGTATTTTAAAGCCAGAAGACTGACAAATAGTTAAAAACCACCTTTTGAAAAGTGTTTGCTGCTGGTTCTGCTGTTAGTATTGAGATTTCCTGTCAACCTTTACAGAAATTCTTTGGGAGTCTGACAGGATTAAGGGGATTAATACATTAAAGCATTATTACAGCTTTCGCAGGGGATTTTCAGACTTTACACTGTGATCTATTTGTCCTGTTACATAAAACGAGCATTAATAGGCCGATTGAAAAGAATCACTGCAATCGATAACCTTAATTTTCATAAACATATTCTAATATCAGAATGAGGAGTTGAGGTCACCAGCCCTCCCACAGTGTGTTACTTAAATTGTATTTTTGGTGTATGCCAAAGGTTGGTCTGGGTGTTACAACCTACTTCTGACAGGGAGAGATTTCTTAACACTGAATCACCAACCCCAGCTTCTCAACGCCTATGGTGTCCTGGCTGACTCATCACCTGGATTACACATAGCCTGCTATTCAGAGACCCATGCTGTGACTGCATTGCCAAATGGTGCCATTTGGATGACAGAGTTTTTACGTTAATTAATTGTTCATGGGTAGATGGGTGGCTGTCAGTTGCTGGGGTACTGCTGCTTTCCTGCTGGAGATCATCATACTGGGGACACTGGGCTCCCACGTCCCCTTCCCTGCCCCAGCTGTTCCCCACACCACCCTGGTATGGCAGTCTCCTTGCATGACTAGGTCAAGCAGAGGTAACCCTAATACCTCCGTCCTCGAACACGTCAACTCACTCCTAATTTATTTCAGGATCATAAGCCGCACTTTCCCTTGTTTATTTTCCAGGCTCCTCTCACATGGTCAGGCTCTGTGCTTCCCCACAGCACCGCACTCTCACCCTCCTTTGCATTTCTCTACAAAAAATTTCACACCATCCCTTAGCATAAACTTCAGTGTTTTGTTGAGAAAACTTCCCTTCAAAAATTTTCACAGGAAAAAGGGCATAACCTCTATTCTCATTCTCTGACTTCTTCATATAAGTCTCTAAAATATTTAGGCATAGAGAGATGGATAATCAGCTGTTGCAAATCAGCATAAATCAGTACAGGTGAGGATCAGGGCAGCATTTTCCACAAATATGTCTTCTAAAACAGAGGGCCACTCTATTAAGTATGGGCTCTGTGGTAGAGAGGGGCTGAGTTCAAAAGCTTTTCTTTGGCCCTGTACTTTTGAGATAATACAGAAGGTGCAGCGTTTGCTTCTACATGTCATGGGCTTTCAGACAGTACTTTACTTAACTAGTCCCAACTAAACTAGCATCTACATAATTCACAGACCTTAAGGGATCTAAATTAGGAAAAGAAGCATCAGCCTTAGCTTTCAGATCAAGACCCAAAATATAGGAAGATTAAAGTTGAGAATTTTAGTTTTCTAAACCAGACTAAGTATCCCATTCTCAGTGAAATACAATAGATATTTTGTCTCTAATTTCCCTAGGCTGTCCTGAAAATCCAGGTACTATGAAATCCCTCCAAGACTGAGCAGAGGTCGCTCACCTCACACCCGTTATCTTCTCAAAGTGGTTTCTTAGCCATTGAGTCTAGTCTCAATTAAGAGCTATTAATGAGCTACTTGTATCAGTGAGATGTCTATTTTTGTACAAATGTGATTGTCAGTTTTTGGTTGCTATGAAATGCAAGGTTGGCTGTGTAAAAAAGGCTTCACACTGAGATTTCAGCATTGCCATGCCAGGCAGAAAAGAGTATGTTGTCTTACAATAGGTTAAGAACTTGTTAAGGAGTGACTAAGGCATGGAGGCAGTTGGTAGTCTGGTGGGTGGAGGGTTAAAACTAATTTGAAGTCATATTGGGAATCAAAGATATCCATGCGGGGAGAGAGTGCAGTTGGAACAGAATATCAGACAGGATTTAAAAAAAAACAAAAAGAACAAAACTTCTATATCCAAATCAGCATCCTCTCCCCTGATGGCAGTCTAAGTATACGGGCTTTGCCTAAGAGCAGCAGACATGGGGACGTGATGAAGTAGGTATTGCAAATGGCTTGCCAGCTGGATAATGGAGAATCACAGAAGTCTCTTGGATCTGATCTAAGCATAGGTAAATAGAAAGACAGTTTTCTTTTCTTTCTCTCCTCCTCTCTCCATGATACTGCAACTGTGCTACCTGTACCTTTATTTTACAAAACATTTTTTCAATTTACATCTAGTTTCACTTTTACTTATTCAGATATTTGGCTCATGTCTCAGAGTTCAGTCCCAGTTCAGGTCTCCCGAGTATCTGGATTGCAGATGCGGCAGGCTGCATTTGTGATAAGAGGTATGGGCTGCAGGGAGAGGCGCTGGCTGGGACTGCTCCTTGGCTGGGTGAATTCTGTACCACCAAACCCCACCAGTTTACTCCTGGCCGCAGTCCTCTCCGTTTAGTTTTGTGCCTCAGGAGAAACTGTTGTGTTTTTACCAGATTCGATAGAAATGGCAGTGTGTAGAAATCAGGGAACCTTTTCCAGGTCAGAGGTCAAGAGAGGCTTTCCAAAATTTCTCCACTTCCTTATCCCACCCTTCATCCACTGAACCAAAGTTATTTGAAACACCCGACATAGGCAAATGGTTAAAAAAGCTCCTCTAGCAAGTGGTTGCTGCTATACCTCCTACTATTGAGATCTCCTGTCAACGCCTTCACAGAAATACTTGGGTAGTTTGACAGGATTAGGAGGATTAATATATTAATGCATTATTAAAGCTTTTATAGGAGATTTTCAAAGACGTTAAGAGTGAGATCCATTTGTCCGGTTGCATAAAACTTACAGTAATTGTCTTAATTGCTCTATTGTGACTAGGCACTGCTGCTCAAACGGTACTGCATGTCTAATCGTGCCAATTGTTCCAGGTTCTTGCAGCAGTACAAAACACAGTATGAGCCAAACATCGGACTGCTCTCCAAAGGTTTCTCATTACAACGTAAACTGCCTCCTCAAATTGGACACAGGGAACAAAACTGATTCTGTAATCCTAAAAAATCCTGTGCAGGCATACGAAGCAAATACTATGTAAAGGTAGTCATGAGGACAGACTTGTTCCCTTTCACCCACAAAGTAGACATGAGAGCAAATTTCAAGGGAGCAAGTCAGTTAAGTGAAGTAAAAGACTCAGTGCTGAAAGAGAGAGAGAAGTTCTTTTCCCCCGCGTCATTTTCGTAGAGGAACCAATCATTACCCCAAAGCTCTTGGTCAAGCAGCTTGCAAAACAAGACAACAAAGAAACATGACAAGATGTGTGCTGTGCTCCTCATGCACAGCTGTTGGCCGCCTCGCCATGCACAAACCCAGGGGCTTGTCAGTGGTGAGTGTCCTTTGCTGGAGGCATGGTCATGTATTAAGTTGTTCATAACTTTGCGTTGTTGATAAGATCCAGTTCTCCCATAAAGACACACTAAAAGGCACAGGATCTATGTCCTTTATGCCATGCAAAGAAACATGTAAAAGTGATATTAGAGATACAACTGGGTGGGTCTCACTTGGAGTGACATTTGAGAGACAATTACAAACAGATACTAGCTCAGGCAGTCCTCAGTGAAATACTTTTTGCACCAAAAATTGCTGATTTACCATGGGAATGTGCAAACATCATTTCAGCTCCTTCAGGAAAAGGACGTGTAGCGTTACTGAGGAACGACCCTGATGTGATGGCTAGCAAGGGCAGCCTAAATTACCAGGAGAAATGACTGGTGCACAAGAACACAAGAACAGCTGGATTCTCACCTATTCGGTCTAGCTTTTTGCCTCTCAGAAACTGCCTTAATGTGCTGCCAAGAAAAATGCAAGAATAATTAGAGTAGATAAATGAGTGAGAACCTACATTTCAGGACACTCTTCTCAGCTCTCAGGCAGCTTAAACAATGAAGTACAAGAGCTGGTATCTTGCTGAAAACTCTCACTGTATTTCTTGGTATATTGGCTTACTCAGTCCCTGTCCCATACGCCAGGCAGATCCCCAGCTGCACACAGGGCAGACTGACAGAGTTGCCTTGGCTGAGAACTTTGGCGGCTACAAGCCAGCCCACAGGCACCACAATGCACTGGATATTGGAGGGAACTTAGGCTGTCTGAATTGGATCAAAATGCCCCCTCACAGATGAAGCCACACATTAGCCTCTTCTTCATAGCCTTTCTCAATTTAGAGAACAAAAATTTTATTATAAAAGTGAAGTGATTGTAAAGCATCCTCTGAAAAGGCAGAGCACCATGCTTTTCAGAGATCTCAAAGCAGCTAGAAAAACAGACAGACTTTATGACATGGTCACAAATAATCTATCTTGAGTTTTATTATTCCAGTTATTTCTCAAGTTCTCTTGCATACTTGGTTTAAGGTGACTAAAGAATCAGCCAGATTTCCAAAATGTCCTCCACAGAAATCCAAATGAAAATACCCATGGGGACAGTAAGAGAATAGGAAAAAAGTGAGGTCTGCTGTGTTGGAAGAAGAATTTATCAGCAAGGAAATAAAAGAGACTTAGATTCAGGAAGAAGTCCGGTCTAATCCGCCGAGGAACTTTGTCTCCCTGTGACATCCCCTTCCATAAAGACCACAGATTCTCATTTCAAAAGCATACAAAATCACTGCACAGGCAATTGATGCTATCCCCCATGAAAGTCTTTCTACAGTTAGGGAACAAACAGCATCACACTGATTTCTTTCCCCCCATATTTGCTGCAATGGAAATTGTATTTCTCAGTGTGCCTTCTACATCTAAATTATTCTTCAAGTCGTTACCCATTCCATAGGGTACACTGAAGTCACTCACACAACATCTCCTGGATTGCTTTGGCCTTTGGAAAGCATGGGTAATATCTGCTGCAAAAAACAAGCTTTTTTTTCTTAAGATTTTATTTAACCTTTTGTATACAGGCAGGTTCAGAGAGGGGAATACTTGTTTCCCGTGGTGTCTGCAGGAACTGTGCTCAGCAGTCCTCTCCACCATCTATTTAAATGTCTGCATCTGCTTCAAGACGACAGAGCCCAACGGTGGTAATGAGTTTGCCTCCCATGTGTGACTTTGCTAGAACTCAACTTTGTAAAGAAAGGAGATGGATTTGCCCAAAAGTTGACTGGGGAAAGGCTTGAGGCAAAGGTTTCAATATCTGTCACTAGATCATAGAAATAGGGAGGAAATATGTATATTGATGGACTGTTTGCATTTCTTCTCATTGTGGGCTTTAAAAAATGCTAATTTGTGGGTTTCAAGCCTGTTAATAAGATGTCAGATTGAGATGAAAAATTATATTAAAGTGCAGTAATTGAAAAAGAAGAAAAGCACAGAAATTAAAGAGAAATCCTTGTCCTAATTTGATTTGTGACTACACGGTAACAGAATAAAGCATGTGTAGATATTAACAATTCATTTACATAACCAACTCCAATCAAGCAATTCAGATAAATGTGCATTCACTTCTGGAAAGGTGGGAGGATTCATTTTAACCTATTAACACCCTTCCTTTCAGATATGCTCTTGTCTACTTTCTTCCATTACCAGATAAAGTTGTTTATTGGTGAAGAAAACAGCTTACTGGATGGCAGGGCATTTAATTTTCAAAGCTTCAGGGTTCAATCAAGACATTAGTCTTGATCTACATACAGCAAAAAGGGAAGACAGGTCCTGGAGACCAGACAAAAAAAGGGACACAGTGAAGAAACAGTATTGCTTGTAGACCCAATTTAAGAGATGGTAAATGGGGTGTGAGGGGTCCGTGCGGGGCTGTGGCAGCACGGCAGAAGCCGAGGCCGCGCCATTTACAGACGACGGCTGGGCCTCTGCGGGGACACAGGCCGGGGATGGGCCCTGCAGCAGAGGGAGGAGGGGATGAGAGGGAAACACCTCCGCGGGCACCGGGAGTCAGCGAGGGAGGAGCGGGGGAGGCGGCCGGAGCGGAGATGGCCCTGCAGCCCGCGGGGAGAGGGCGGGCTGTGCCCCTGCAGCCCTCGGAGGAGCGCGGTGGGGCGGCCGGCAGGGAGCCCGGCGGAGCGGAGAGGGGCCCGCGGGGGGGCCCACGGCCCGGGAGGTGCCCGTTCCCGAAGCAGCCCGTGGCCCTGAGGGGCTGCCCCGCGCTTGGGCGGTGCGGCCCTGAGGGGCTGCCCCGCGCGGGAAGAGCTCCTGCCGGGGGTGTCCGGGAGGGACCGTGTGCCGGGGGGGACCCCGCGCTGGGGCACGGGCAGAGGGTGAGGAGTCCTCCGCGCCCGTTCCTGCCCGTGACGGGTGAGTGAGCCCCTCCCGTGTCCCGACCCGCCGGGTTTCCCGACATTTCCCCCTCATCCCCCGGGGAGGGAGGAGCGAGCGAGCGGCCGCGGGGCTTTGCTGCCGGCTGGGCCGGAGCCACGACACTGAGGCAGGAGCAACCTGCCTTTGCAAGAGCTCTCGTGGGAATTCTTTGGGAAGCGGTCGTCTGGTCTGAGACCGGGTCTCTATTGCCGCCTCCTGTTTCTCTCACACCCTTCATCCTTGTATCTGGGCACCAGTGACAAGATCTCTAATAAAACTTGCCACCATTTAAAACACTTCATGCTGTTTACCACACAAGGCATATACACATTTTTCTTCCCTGTCGTGTGAAGAAGCAGAGGTAGAGAAATCTAAGTGGCTGAAGTCTGGAAGTCAAAGAAAAACCTCTGAGGCACGATAAGCCATGAGGACTGGCTGATCCCCAAATCCTCTGTTTGTGCTCAACTTGCCCACAGCCCTGTGCCATGTAGGTTGCTCATTGCTTACGTTGTCCCTGGTCATAATTAAATAGAATGGTTTTGTAGTTCTTCACTGAGTAATAAAACAAAAGGCAGTCAGATTCCCAGATCTTCCATTTACTGGTATAGGTAAGGTTGTCTTTGTCTACATACATTACTCAAGTCTGATTAGAAGTGTAAAGGATTTTCATGACTTTGTGGTTTTCCCTGCTCAAAAGAAAATCCATCCTTAATACCATGGAGAACATATTCTGAGAAAGTTGAAGAGAAGAGAGAATTAAAGGAAAGCCTAAGTGAAAATATGGGAGAGGATGCCAGGTACAATCACTCAAGCAAATAGAGTGAATTAGTTTGACAGGCAGCTAACCATTCTGCTGAGAAAAGGAATAGGGGACAGGATAGCAAAGCAGGGAGATCTGTATGGTGATATAAAGCTAGCAGAGACAGCATTAGGGAGTTCAGCAGCCACATTTTGTTCTCATTTACATGGGTCTGAGATCTAGGTGACCAAATTGACATGAGGGTTAGTTATACACTATTTGTCTCTGCGTAGCAAAGAGCAGAAGTTGGCCTCCTTTTTGTCATAAAGTTCTCTATCTGTCACAAGAGTGGATTTTTTTTCCTCTTCTGCCAGCTGCTGAGTGAATGATGGGTCGATTGAAGGCTTAAGCCACAGAAAATAAATTTTCCAAAGCCACTCGCTTCCTATTCATTTATACACAATAATAATACACTTGTTATATAGCCCATTCAGGTTCACTTTGATGCTTAGGTGGTCTACTTTCCACCAAAATCATGCACTCCTGTTTTCTAGTGGCCAGGCACCTCCATGGACCAGCCAGTAGGATACTCAGTAGGGAGAGCATGGTGTTTTAGGTATAGTCCCTGTGACATCTTGTAGCTGTGATCCTGCATAAAGAAGCACGCAGTGATACCAGCACGACTAACCTTGGATCCTGTGATTACCAATGCCCTTGATAAAGCCTTATCCAACAAGATGTGATGTCTTTCCATGAACAATTTAGTAGCTATGGCACATAATTTTGCCATTTGGAGTTCATGCTGCGGAGAACCAAGGTCTGCATTTGCATGCAGGTCTGCCATTCATCATCTTTGAAAATGCTGTGAGACACCTTTTGTGGTTACAGGAGCGTAGTTTGGGGTAATTCTGGGAAACGGAATGGAACCTTATCAGGGTAAATTGAGCCAGTCATGGTCTGGTTCTGTGCTTTGAAAAAAAGCTCAGCCACTACTAAAATCTTGAGACCACCTATTGATTAAAAAGAGAATGTTGGATGCTTCTGTGAGTGCAGGTCTAGATCTTGATGGCACTAGCTACCGTGAAATGCTCCTGTTTTGCAGTTCAGTTTGATACACTGTTTACAGTAAGGGAGAGTTTCCTAGCTTGGGTATAATGGCCTAACTTTAACCTTTCAACTAAGTTCGGGTCTTTTGCAGAGCTTTGGGGCTTTTTTGAGCTTCAGATAATTTAGCAAAGCAAGTGTGAACATGGTATTGAACAGAGCATAGACAAGAGATGTAGCAATGTTTTGACAAGCTGCAGAGAGCGCAGGGTGCACCTGCAGGCATGCGGCACCAAGAAGGCATCGCCCACCTCTGCCCAAGGGGAGACAACCCTTCACTGGGGAAGCTGCTCTAGCCAGCAAGGTCAGTGCTGTGGGGCAGGGATGTCTAAGATACAATTTCCATGTGGCAGCTTTGTAGGAAATGTACAGCTGAACATTGAACCAGATCCAGAAATGTAATAAATAAAACATTAAAAAAATGTTTCTCAGTTTGAGCCAACTGAAATACTTTGGTTTCAAAACAGCAAACCAAACTGTTGCAGTTCTCTTTCCCATATTGCAAAAACTAATGAAGTTAACTTTTTCACATGGAAATTTCTTATTTTGCAGAAGCTGTACTTTTCTATTAAATAAAAGGGGAAAAATCCAAACCCAAGCCTTTCTAAAAGAAAATTTTAGTAAGTTGATAACAATTTAATTAACATGGATTAACTAATATGTCTACATAACACCTTCTGCTAGAAGATATTCAGTCTATGTGGAAACCAATGTCTTTTTAAAAAAATGGCTTTTGCAGGAGGTCTGAGCATTGCATGCCTGTCTCTGGAGTCTTAAGCAATCTTAAGGACAATTGAATTTCTTTATTATTGTCTGTTTTGGAAATGAAGAAGGAAGGGTTTTTTTCTTCTTGCATGGCAAAGACAAGGCTTGGGAAATTAGGAAAGAGGAGGCCAGAGGACAGTGAAGGTCTGCTTTGATGGTTTCCCATGTTTGTCTTCTGGCTGCAGCTTCCCACACACTCAGCATCCTCAGCACTCAGCCAAATTCACTTTCCTGGGATCAGCCATCTCCAAAAACACCAACATGCCTCTGCCATAGGCCTGAAATTTTCTGAGCAGTGTTGGATAAGTGGCTTATTGGGAACCCAATTGTCCACTTCCCCAGCAGCTTTGTTGGCACCCATTCCTCTGTACCCAGATGGAAAAAGCACAAAGGGAAGCAAATAACCAGGCTTTCATCTCTGGTCTTCCTTCAGCTCCACTGGCAGGCCACTGTTTATTTATTTGTTTTCTTTATTGTACATCTTTGCCATGTGACTGAACTCCTGTAATTGAATTGCCCTTACCTATGGAATCCCTCAGGGGAGGAGAGGGAGAGAAAAGGGAAGGGGAAAGGGAAAGGGAAAGGGAAAGGAGCAAAAGAAAAAGAAAAGGGGAACAGGAACTGAGAAAAGGGGAAGGGCAAAGAGAAGAAGGAGAAAGGTGAAAGGGGGAAGGGGGAAGTGGAGGAAAGGAAAGATAAGGGAAGAGATAATGGAAGGGAAAAGAAAGGAAGGGAAGGCAAGGTAAAGGGAGAAAAGGGTCCACATTTTGAGAGAAGATGCCCAGATCTTCAACGGTAAAACAAAGCTATTAATTGCAGAGAAGTGCAAGCTTTAGGCCGTTATCTGGGAATGCACCTCTGCACCTGACAGGACAGGCACAGTGGGGACAGGTGAGCACAGTGCATGGGTACCTGGCAGGGGAGGGGGAGGTCTGCAGTCCTCTGGAGGCACTTCACAAAGATTCTGCTTAAATCTATATAGATATTTACACCTGTGCCCCAGCCCTGAAAAGCAGCCACAGCTCACAGTGAGATCATTTTGCCCACCGCTGGACGACAATCATGCTTGGGGTAACACAGGCAGCTATCCATACTGATGGACTGCAAAAGCAGCAGTGCATGGTGCCGATGAGCACTTTGATTTCCCAAGACAGCTACTGAAGACCCTTGCGTAGGCTATTGTCTTGCCTGAGGTCCACTGGCTGAGTGCTCTCTTGAAATGTGTTTTCACACTCTCTTTAATATTGCTCAGCGAATGGCTTCATTACGCTTCTCCAGACATCTTCTGACCATGTCTATCCCAGGAGGCCCCAAGCTCGGGGAGAGTATTTTATGTTTGCCTAAAAATGCGCCGTATTTATAACTCTGTCCACTGTAGCAGGCAAAGTACATTTTGCTAGTCCCTTTGCCTGGCAACCCCAGCTCTCTCACACACACCTTGGTATGTATTTTTTGTCCTCTCAGTTTTCTCATTCACTGAGCCACAGATAATTACTGAGCTGGGAATGATAAAAGACAGGCCAGTTAATAAAATAAAGGAAAACAAGAATAAAAATACGACCAGTTTGTGCATCAGCCAAAGCGCACCCGTGCCTCAGAGGTTGCGAACAAGCTTGTTTTTTTTTAAAATGCCCTTGTCTATCTTTCATAGCAGCAGGGAAGGATTAGTCCACCCACAAGTTTAAGGCTCCCTCAAGTCCTCATGTTTGTGTGGACTCTTCCAATTAGTTTCCCCTCCTTTGCTGAGCCAGCCAAACTATTTTCTTAAAGTTCAGCAAAGGGGGTGCACATTGCCCTTGCAGTGTATCAGACTGCATCCCAACGAGACCTTGTCCAGAAGAGATGCTGAGGTGTTGCATCCTCTGTCTAAGGATCAGGTTAAGGGTGTGCCCCAGGAGACAGGTCTTGGGAGCTTCCTGCAAAACCAGACCTGAGGTGGATTGACATGAAAAAAGGACAAAGAATGGGCAAAAAGTGATCTTTCAAATACCCAAGATTTAGGTTCCAGATATGGCTCAGGTGGGGCTCCGTAGATTTAAGGCCAATTCACTGGCAATTCCAAGTTCAGTCAGGATTTCCACAGACCAGAGCGTGAATTGAATAGGGAAATTGTGGCTTTCACAATTCTTAAGTGAATGTTATAAGAATATTTCTCAGATTCCCACCCATTTTTCCCAAGTTTTATGTCCAGATGATACCAATGCTTACCAACAGCATTGTGAGGTATTTCTTAATTCCTGAGTTTGTCACCATTCTTAGGATTTCCTATTTTCATTTTTCATTGTTAGGTCTCACTTCTATCTCACTCAGTGCAGCAATGAAAGAAAAACTATGGCTCCAGCAGGAGTATGTGGAGTGACTGTTCTTCTGTAAGTGGTGGTGTTGTTCGAAATGGAAAAGAGGAATAGGATAGGAACAAAGCTCTTTCCCTCCAGTGCTCTCTGCTTTGGGACAGCAAACAGAACTGCTGCGGTTCTCATCTCCAGGCTACCTATCCCAGTTATTCACCCCTCAGTCTCTGCTGGGCAGTGGTCTTGTCACCTTTGAGAGACACAATCACATGAGCACCCAGCACCAACCACTTTGGACAGTTTTATCAGCAGTTCCTCTAAAACTGCTCATGTTTTGCTAAGACATCACTGTCCTCTAGTTAGCCTATGTTCACGGGTAGTCATTCCTGCAATGGGAATTTCTGAGCCACGTAGCTGGTGAGTAAATCTGGGCTCTGTTTGAGTAAATTCTCTGGTCATATAAAGCAGCACCACTCCATTGCAAATCCTTCTTTGCTCTGCTCCTTGTTTGCTGCATGTCATTCGTTGTACTTCTAATCCATCAACGAAGAGGTGGAGAAGGAGCTTGGGAGAGGCAGGGGGACAGATGAAGGGCAGCGTTGTGAATTACAAAATGAAGGTGATTTTTACCCCTTATTGTTCAGTGCATTTGCCATCAACACAGATTATTATTTGGGTCTTGGTTTACTTCCAAATCCAATCACAAATGACTGGGTGTTGTAATATAGTACAAAGTGTTCGTACCTGATAAATCCTGCTTGGCTCAAGTACCTGGCTCAGCTGAAAGCGTGCCAGTGTTCTAAGAGTAATTAGTCAAAGTCCCTTCTCTGACGAATCATTTATGCAGGACCGGAGGAAATATTTGTGACACCAAAGTCATCTTAGTGATTTCTGTTCCCATCAGCTGTAGACACGGGAGCACTATGGGCTGTTTCACAGCATTGCCAGTCTGGATTGAGAAAGGGAAGGCTGTTGTTCTCTGCATTGTACCACAGGCTCCTGTGAACTTGATCAATTGAAGACACAGAAATACTCAGATATGAGTGCAGAATGACCTATATTCCCAGTATATCAAGTATACACCTGCATGATAAACAGATTTTTGACTTTTCATTATGTGTCACACAGTGAATATCGTAGAACAACACTACATTGCCCAGAAAGTACAGGTTCACAGTAGAAGATCACCATTAACATGATCACCATATGTTTTTGGCTTCCCAAAAGACCTGTGTCTTAAATTCCCCTGCATAATTCAAAGAGTGAGAATAATCCATGCTTATAGGTGTAGTACTTACGTGCACTGAAAAATCATCAGGATCCCAGGGGCACATTCATACCTCAGTGCTATAACACCCGAAAAAACAAGTGCCTGAAAAAAAATAGAGTCTTAAGTGTTAAAGCTCTGTCCCCTCTATTGTGCCAGCTCCTCCTACACCCTGCCATGGAGGCTTGAACACTCTTTTTGTACACTTTGTATAGAGTCAATCCTTTTGGCTAATTCCTGTACACGCTGTCTCCACAGTTGTCCTTTTTCCTGTTTTGCGAGACTAAGGTACAGTTTCCATGAAGAAACAAGTTGTGTTTGTATACAAATAGGCACTACACACCACGTGTGCATATTGGCATTCAGGTCTTTACGCCTCCCTGTCGATAAATATGCAGCACAGAAACATGCTTACAGCTATAGGCATCCAGCACAGTAGTTCTCCATCCCAGCCCTGCAAAAGGCAAAGGTTTGAAGGATTTATAGTCATCCCATTAGGACCTAGGCATATATGTGGCACTACAGGTATTGTTTACAGTCTTTGCAATCATGCTAAATTGTGGTACAGAGTTTTACATGACATACATACATGCGTGGCCCATAATGCATGCATACCTTTCAGCCCCATATTCATATGTGCAATGGTAGTCTGGGCAAACTGTGCATGCACCTGCCTCTTCATGTTGTACAGCCTGACGTATAAACATAATATAAACATGCACAAAATCTGTTCATAAATAAACACAAGAATATGGAATATTTTCCTGTATATTTGCAGCAGACACAAGCTTATGTGTGTAATGAAGTCTATGACATGTAGGATCCTAATTGCTTTTGTGAAGCCAGGTGCCTGCAGACTCAACCTCTACATAAAATACCCAGATCACACTAGCTATTTCTGTCCATAACTCTCCTGATTCCCTTTGTGGAAAGCAGGGCTGCAGTAAGAGCTCTCGCAGAGCAGAGCTGATATTGCCAACCAAATTGAAGACATGGCTTTGCAAGATGTTTAAAATCTAGTAAATCTGTAGCTAACACACAAATCTCCAGAGTATCAGTAGAAGAAAAACCTGGAATTTTGGGATGGGTAGCCAGCTAGTTGTTTCTACAATAATCAGCGGCAAATAATCAGTTTAAGGCACTTTCAATCTCTGAGTCACAATGAAGCTAAATACTTCCACATGCCATGTCTGAGGGGCTTGGATTGGGGTTCAGGCTGCAGAAGGGGTCTTTTAAATTGAACAGACAAGCATTGGGTAGAAAAGCTGCTTCAGCTGTCATTTTTATTAAGCTTAAAGGAAAGGTGGGGCAAAGAAAAAAAGGAAGCCTCTGTGATCCAAAATCAGCTTGTAAGGCAGAAAAGGAGAAACAGCAGGTTAGATGAGTTCTGGGGCCAAAATGGAGAAAATCTGAACTTCCAGCAGTTGATCTCTGCCTCAGGCAGAGGAAGAGCAGGGAGTGTGTGGACACCTCAAGTTTCACTATGCAATTACTGCCTCTGGTTGTGTGCCCTGCAAAGCCAGGAGGAACCTTACCCCATCTCCTACTAAGCCTAAATCTTGTTTTATCAATGCCATTATGCTGCAGCAGGGGACCCTTTTTTTCTCCTAAAACCCCTGGTATTACTTCTTTGGTGCTCTCACAAATGCTTTGTGCAATGAGAGCACAGCTCTCTATGACATTATTGTAGTAGGAGCTAATTCAAACCAATAGCATGGAGAAAACCTATACCTCTCTTACTTCATTTTATAGCCGCACATTGCTTTGTCATTGCCCACTGTGGGCACACCCATGGGCTGAATTTTTCTTTTCACTTTTTTTTTTTTAAGTTTTCATTTGTTTGACTAGTGTTAGGTTGACCAAGGAGCAATTGAGTTACCAGCATGGCTTACAATACTCAGCAGTGTTTTATCCTTTCACTTAAGGATCAAATGCAATAACTGGGAGACTGAAAAGGGGAAGATTTTAATGGATGCTAGCAACACTTGTAGCTAGTAGAGGGTCCTGGTGGCAAAATGATCCAGATGCCAAAAGTATAGAAAACCAAAGGGTGGTCTGAGCTGCCAGTGGGGTTTGCTGTACAGTTAGCCTTAACCTGTGCCAAAGCAAAAGACATCCGAATTTCGAGGCATTAGTGGATTCCCACAGGGATCAGGAAGTAATTTCTTTCCATGCATTGCACAATTAGTCTAGTGAAAAATGGCTTGGGGCTAGAGGTCATTTTCCTCTGAATCACCACAGACTGGCCACTGCCAAAGGCAGGAAGCAATGCAAAATGCATGGGTGATCTCAGGAGATATGGCAAATCCTGTGCTCCCACTTAATGCAGAAGCCTAAGCTTTCCTGGTAGTTCCCCCAAGGAAAGCGGAGTTTGGCACAATTTCCACACGTATTCGTATTCAATAATTGATGAGCTCAGTAAGTTTCTAGCAAAGTAGCTGCTTCCAGCCATTTCCTTTATTTAAATGTAATTGTTCGTTTAAAACTGTAAAATTAAAGCCCAGAGGGAGCCAGAGAGTTTGTCCTACTGTGCCAACTGTAAGAGATCCACAGCCACAGGAGTGATTTTGCTGCTCTGCAATGCTGATGCTTTCCAAAAGTTGCTGTTAAGCCCAGAACTAAAGCACTCTTCCTTTTGCTAAAGGAGTCTCCATAGTCTCTTGGTAAATCACAGCATAAAACACCCATGTAAGTGTTCTTGTTCTATTTAATAAGGTCCACAGATTATATATATTTACCCGCCCAGCAGTCATGTGGCAAGCCTAGCTTGCCGTGATCCCAGAGAAACATCTCAGAGACGTGAAGAGATTGGATGCATCATGAAGTCATCCAGATGATCTGTTGGAGCCTCTTTGTCTCATGCTAAAAGTGACGTCTAATTGTGATCCGTTGTCAAATGACAGAGGCCAGAAAGCAAGGGACAGACACTAGATGCCTTCCCTGTGTGACCCTTGCACTGTAATGAGCACCCAGAAGCCTTGGTCATTACATTCTCCAAGCTTCCAGCATCTGCAAAGTTAAGTTGAGTCTGGTACAGAAAATGTATTTCTTCACAAATTTTCCACTGCTTCCTGCTGGCACTTCTGTATGGGCTAGAAATATCACAAAAATACCCTTAGTCAGAGATACTTCAGCCCCTGCTTTTCATCTGGGTCTGAGAAGTACAAAGTCAGATGGAAGTGGTGCATAAAAGGAAAGCAGGAGTTTCCTCTCCCCATCTCAGGAGCCTGATTTGGATTTGGTGTGGGTTAGATATGCAGGTCTGCAGCACTCTTATCCACCAAAACATCAAGCTTGCTCAGTGTATCAACTAACCATGTCAGAGCTGTCTGCAGGTCTGCCCTACAGCCATTGCCCAGTTCTTTGGGCTCTTGGGCATCCCAGGAAGGTGCACCCAGTTACCTATGTCCTTGCCGTCCTCTGCTGTGGCTCTCCCAGGGATGTCCGTCCCAGCAGCTGTTGGTAGCTCACACATCCTTTGGTGGGGCAGCTCCCTCACAAAACATCTCCTGATCTATGAAGCCAAGCAGAGTGTTTGCCATGAGAACCCCATCCTCAGGAGACATGGTCTGGATGCCCGCAGCCGTGTTTCTAGGCTCGTTGCCTTTGGGCAGGGAGTGATTCAGGAGATCGCAGTTTCCCTCAGGAAAATGTAGGCATATCTGACCAGTCCAGGAGGGTGAAACATCCTGTTTGCTTTGGTCCTGATCCTGCAAAGACTGAAAGGTGCATTAACTTTATGCACTGCAGATAGTGCTGCCGCAGCTCTTATAAAGGCATATAGCTTACCTCACTCCTGATCCTTGCTCTGCAAAGCAGCTTGACCCTCTTTGCACTAATGCATCCTGGACTGAACCTCCACGTCTATTCCTGAGCATGTTTGTAACTGAGATAAAGCCTGGCTGGGAAGGCAGAAGCACATCTGGCTGCAGGATGCTTGTACCACCTGAAGCAAACCCGCATGTATTGTGTGCTTGTGGTTAAACCTGCGCTGTGTGTGCTTGATAGCTGGGTATCAGCTAGGTATATGGCTATGTAATTATATCGCAATTAAATTTAATAGCTTTGCTAACAACTCAACTGCAGGAGAGTTTGTCTAAGAGTTTTTGTACTGGGATTATTAACCTTTTGATGGCTTCACACATCTATTTACACTTACATGCTGTCCCCTAAAAATGTATTTACATTCTGCGAGGTTTAGAAAAACATTTCTGTGATGATTCTTTTCTGAGCCAGCATTGCTCAGTGCAAAACTAATCATGCAGGGAATGTTGCACAAGTGGGTTGAGTCCTGTATGCTAATGTCTGTAATAGCAAGGTCTTGGTCCCATGAGCTGAGTAGTGCTCTGGAAGTGGTGGGTTTGACCCTCCCAAAACACAGTAAGCAAGGTCTGGGGTTCCCTCAGGAAAAGGCATAAGGTGGCACTGAGATGTTCCAGAGGGAGTCAGTAAAAGAAAAGGCGTAGTATAAGGTGTAGTATAGAAGCCTGAATTGCAATTTGAGATCAGTACTTTCCCATCACCTGGTCTGTGGTCTGTCACCTGATGGACTGTGGCGAGGCAGTTGAGGACTTCCATCTTAAGGTCCAAGTTTGAAGCAAATTTGTGTGCTCGAAAGAGCCACAATCTGGTCTATGGCAGCAGCAGGAGCAAGAGCAGTAGCCCAGGTTTCCATTAAACAAGATGCTGTCTTCTCCCAAGAATTCATTGCTTCAGTATGTTCTCCAGGGACAGTGGAATATATCTTATCTTCAAGGCTCAGACTTCTGTGCCAGTTCAGCATACAGTGAATTTCCATCCTTTTCCCCTATTACAGTTTACAGGACTCTATTGATCTCTTTATTTTAACCTTTTGTACTGTGTGAAGTCTATGTTTAGGCATCCTCATTTCTCTCTATTTATTAAGAGGAATGATTTCTGGTCTGCAGATTGGAATCTGCTTAAGCTTTCACTGTGATTTATAAAGTCCTATCTCTCCTGCCACACCAGGTTTTGTTTTTCTGTTTTACCTTGTTTTCAGTTTCATAAGGATTTTTAATCAGACAACAAGAAATGATACAAATAAGAATGGACACTGAGGTTTTGCTACATCTACTCTATTACAGTTATTTGTATTTCAATAATTCTGTCCTCTTTTTTTGTATATCATTTGAAAGTCTGTTACCACAAATGTTTAATAGTCAATGTGGAGGAGCACAGTCAGTGGACATAGCACAGTCCAGTGGAGAGAGCTTTGTGCTAGAGGACATGATACATTAGATTTTTATGCAAGTGGTGTTTATGGGCAATGAAAGATGCTAACCTTTACCCTGTCACTGC
The DNA here is from genome assembly GCA_013398225.1 of Steatornis caripensis. NCBI lineage: Eukaryota > Metazoa > Chordata > Aves > Caprimulgiformes > Steatornithidae > Steatornis > Steatornis caripensis. The sequence continues at coordinate 658,096 of VZSC01019811.1, read as the reverse complement.
ATTATACTAAACAAGAAGACAAGGGTCAGGCCTTTGGCAACAACAAGACTTCAAGCTACTAAGACCCATTGCAATAACCTTTATTCAAAAAACATAGAAGCTGTGGTAAATATACTTAAAAAGAAGGAATAAGAGATTATCTTTTCACCTTAACCCAAATACTAGTTTTCACTTTCATGCATCATTATTGTGACAGTTTTTAGAGAATATTGGAGTATTAGGAATGAATCTTTTCAGGGAAAAGCAGGAAGTCACTTGATGATATGATCTGTTTGATGACTCCAGCTATCTTCTTGTAGAAGACATTGCATCTTCCAAGCCATTCCTTAGCATACAACTGCCCCAGAGCATGTGCCCCTCTAGTCCTTTCATTAAAGCAAACTGTGGTAGGGAGCACCTGAAAGACTGGAGGTTTTGTAACAACTCTGGTGATCTATGCTTTAACTGCAAGACAGTTCTCCAGTGGGCATAGGTGAACTGGAAGGTATTTGGAGGCAAACCAAACAAATACTGTGTTATTGAGTGCCCTCTTCTATTTGAAGTGGAGTTTTTGGAGGCTTTTCTCCCCACTGCCATCTATATAATGCAGTTTTCCATGAAATGTCTAATGATTTGTCAATAAACCGCTAGGAAAAATAAATATGCAGATCTTTTAGTCATGAATGTTGCAAGAAATAAACCTTTTGTAATTGATAATTAATGTCTTCAGGATCAATATCTGGCAGAAGAACCTATAGAGTAAGTCTGAATCATCTATGACTACTCAGGAATGACTGATGCTTTAAAAACAAGCCTGAGTACCAGTCAAGCGTATAAATTACAGCTTTAATATAAGATAGGTACCCAATGGCTTGAAACAGGATCTGCTAGTGGCGGACACTGACCATCTGGCATTTCATGAGTACTAACACATTCTTTCATCACATTGAGCTAGACATAGAGGGGAGAGTATTACTCCAGCTTGGGACTGTATCGCACAAAATTCAGAGATGGGCTGTCTTGTTTTCTCCTGTCATTAGTAGTGCTGGGAGGTGCTATAAATAAAATAATGAGGATACAAGATCCGTTGAAAGAGGGTGCAGGAGTGAGTCTTTGAGATGTATTCATACATGTGTGCAATTAATTTCAGTAGCCCAAGCAGTGACTGCTGCAGCCCACAGAGTAAGCAGGCTGCAGTAGCTGTTGTTATATTGTGAATCCAGGGGGGAGTTGAACTAGAGAGCAAGGAAAATAATCGAACTCTCCATTTAAGCTTTGAAATTTGAGCATGGAGCTAGGCCTCACTGCTGAGATTATCCTGTCCAGTATTTTTGATATATCTGTATTCTCTGAGTGTGTGGATATAAATGTTAGATGCACTGTATGTCCGTTATCTGTCGTCTCTACATTGATACATGCACAGTAACTAAAAGGACAAATGTAAATACACAAACAAATTCAGAGAGCTCAGATTATGTGCTGAGAGATCCAGTTATCATAAAAAGACCAATAAGAAAGAGTAGAAGGATGTTTGACTGCTGGAATGACTCTTGTTTCCTTTTCATTATTCTTAATAAAAGGAGATGGTGCCGAAAAATTTTGTTTCCTTGGTTATTTTTCCCAGAAGATACTTTCTAAAACACAGAATATATAACAGACTGTGTTGCAGGCAAATACCCTATTAAGTTAATATAGTTAGAAAGAAAGAGTAACATAAATGAACGGCAATATATTTCCCCCTTTTACAGTTAGTAAAAAGTGCAATAGTTCTTCATATGGATTTAATAGCAGCTGCCATAAGAGTGATGAGAAAAAGAATCTTACAGCCATGGTGTATACAGGAACTTTTAAAATGCTAGTACGGGATAATTAGCAATCAAAAAGATATCATAAGACTCTTTGAGTAGACAGCAATAAGATTCAACTGTGAGATCTGGTAGAGAATAGAAGGCATTTCTTCTTCTAGTCCAAAAATGCAGGTCTCTGGGAAAACGCTTAAGGCCATGCTTAGTGGAGGTATCTATGTATGACCCATTGATTTCCAGTATTTAAGGACTAAGTTCAGCAAGGTGCTTAGATATGTACTTGCATCACACTGTCAGGTCTGATTGCCAAGCATAGCCCCTTGACCAAGCCATCCCCCCTCTGCCCCAGGCCCTGAGCCCAGGAGTCCTTCGCTTCCCTGCTTTTGCCTGGAATGGAGCGTGAAATTCAAGAGAAACGTGACCCAAAAGACCAACTGTTGCCTTGGGACCATTGGCTGGTTTCCAGCAGCAATCCTATGGGAAGTCTTATGTGAAACACTATATTTGGCGTGGTTTTCCACTGTGCAAACTAGCTCCTAATTTTGCCTAGATTCACAAACTTTCCAGTGCAGCCAGCCCATAACTTCACTCATGACTTGTAATGTAGACAGTGCCGTCCTGAGGCATGGTCCACAGAGCTGAGCAGAGCCAAGACCAGATGCGTTAGACATGCTGTGCAGCTAGTCAGCATGAAGGCCTCCACAGCTCTTTAAATGACTCCACTTTCAGGTATCTAAGTTGGAAACATAAGTGCTCAAGATTTCCACTGTAGTCAACAAAGAGAAGGTGACACATCCAGAGGGCAACAGAGATATAAGTGAGCTGCCTCCTCGGGGCGTCTGGCTTTTTTATTGACTAAACAAGAAAACACACTGGATTAGTCCCTTAATCTAGGTACATCAAGTGCCCCAAGTTAGCTGAGATTAATGTTAAAATTTGGGTAGTACAGAAAATCCAAAACAAAGTGCTAACTGGGGATGTGCTTGTCCGGCATTTCTCTGGGAGGAATTTTCAGCTCATGGGTCTGTGTCCACAGGTACAGCTGCTGATTGAATGCAATTGGGTTCATGAAAGAAAAACATCAGTTGACATAAGCTTATCAGCAGCAGTGACGTGGTTGCCTGATGCTCTTGCTCCAATGAAAAGGTTTCTGTGTCAGAAGGCAAAAGGGGCGGCGTCCTTTAGTGAAAAGCCCACCAAAGCGGGACACTTACTGGTTACACAGCCTTGTTCTTCCAGGACAAGCTCTGCCAGCCAGGGGATAAACCTGAACAGCAGAGATAAAGTTGTATTGTTTCCACTGATGCTGGATGACTTTTTCAGTAGAAGCCATCATATTCAGTTACATTATTTTTTAAAATTTTTTTTCTTCATGGATTTGAGTCACCTTCAAAAAAATTCCTCCCCCTCCTTGCTGCTATCGTTCTAGCATCATTCACTAATGCCTGTAAAAACAACAACAAAACCTGTGGTTGAAAAGATTATTTTTTTTAAAAAAAAGAAAAAGAAAAAAAAATAGAAACAGCCAAAACCAAACAGAAGTTTTATTTCTTGTTGAGTAACCATATTCCACGAGGCATGGCAAGCAGACATTAAATTCTCACTTGACTCAAAGGCAAACTATTATTCTGTAATTTTGTATGTAAATAAGATGTATTAGGAAATCACTCAAGCAATTAATTAAACAGCTGTTACAGAATAAGTGATAAAGGAAACAGGGGGATGAATATGCAGAATTTTCCTTGCACAGGTATCAGTATGCACTAATTTATATATTTATTGCTTGTGTAGATGTGCATTATAATTCCTGCATACCTTGGTATCAGCTCTGAACATCATCATGGGGATGTTATCCTCTGTTATCAGATCCTGACTTCATTGCTACTGCAGAAGGGAATGGGGAATGAAGATTATTTGGTAGGGCATGAGGGTCTGTGGTTGTTGCCATATGAGGGTGTTGGTGGCATGACTGCCAGCCTACATGCATGGCCTACACTTTAGCTGGAGGGACTTGCTTACTTTCAGAAGCAGTCTTTTGTCTTTGAGAGGTGCATCAACCTGGAAATGACTCTCTGGCCCTAAGACAAATGGTAGCATCAGCCTTACTGTCTTCACATGGACACTTACTTGGAGAAAAGCCTACAGTTTTTTAATCCAGGCCATGTATTTCACACAGTAGACATGTAGAAGGGGAAACAGTCTTGGGAGAATGAAGCTCTCCAGGTCAAATACTGAAGGATGTCCAGGCCTCGGCCACAGCTGAGATCCAGCCAAAGCAATGAAAGGCACACAGCAAACGAGACCAGATAGATGAAAAGTATAAGGAAAAATGGCACCACAGAGATGGCATTTGACTAAAAACACACAAGGCCATAAGATGGCTCAAATCTGCTGTTCCCAGATCATTCCAATGGACCTTCCTGGAAACACTAGCTGTGCTCCATCAGTGGAGCAGGATCAGGCCCTTGGAGGGTCTTCCGTAGAGTTGGTGCATGAAATACCTTTCTGAGGTGTAACAGGAAGAAAGTGTAAAGGTTGGCCAGCATGAAGAGAATCACAGAGAAATAGAGCTCAATCCACATTTTCACTCTGCTCGTTCTGTTAGTCTCCCTATCCCTCTTTCCTTGCACAGCATTTGGTCTGACTCTTCATCTTGGGAAGATGCCTCTCATCCTGAAAGGTCTGTGGCTTACAGGTAAATTGAGGATGTCTACTCCTTTCTGACAAAGGCAAAGCAACTGAGGATGCTAGTTATGGTCTTCTGCTCCTATCTCATACTCCTGCTGTTCCTCATTGATGGGACTGGTCTGAGATTAATCTCGTGTGCACATGTTCAGCCTTTTAGGTAGAAGACCGCTGTTTCGCTTTGAACAGTCTTTTCATTTCAGTAGCAGGCTTGGCAGCCTGTTTCACAGCCATTTCCATTTGCAGCAAGAACAGCCTGTACCGCTGCCTCACTACAGGTCTGTGATGGATGTGGTCCAGCTCTAGCCAAGGCCCAAATGGAAGAGAAGCCTTCCAGCTTTCGAGCTTCACTTGTGAGGACGAGAGACACAAATGCCTTTAGGGTCTTTAAAGGTAGAGAAAGACTTGCAATGAGTAGCATTAAGGGGTTCACTCTCTGGGGTCTATTCATCCCTCTACAGAGGTCAGCACAAGGCAATGTATCAGAGCCTCTCTCAGCCCTTAACTGTTTCCATCCTTTCAGCTCAGTAGAATGAATGCACTGGGTGAGCTGGCTGCAAACTGAACCTTGCTTGGAGATGGTAGTGTTGTGGGAAACAGGACCTTCAGAGTATCCACAGCAATTTGCTTAGCTCTGGGACCATATTGTGTCATGTTCCCAGCCTTATTAAAAGGAGCTCACTGCCTCTCCAGTGGAAAGGAATCAGAGCCTTGAAGAGATGAAGGATTGTTCTGGCTAGTCAAGGAAGTAATTTTAATTTGCAGCATTCAGCTTCCAACTGTTCAACAATAGCAAGAGGTTAACAGTGTGGAACTGGGTCTCACTCAGAAGAGATACTTACTTTTCTCAGTCGCTGTACACATGTCACTGTCAGTCCTCAGACAGCTCTTTTCTTCTCCTCCCTCATCCTTAGCTGAAGGGAGCTTATGCCCAGACTCCTGCCCCTTGGCAGTGTCGTGGATTCCTACCTGTTTGCAGTTTTTAAGGCAGTGTCAAAATGAAATGAGTTTGAACCTAAAGTCAGTAGCAGAATTTATCACTCTGCTCTGACCTTGTGACCAAAATGTTCTTGTTCCGTTGGAAGATCCAGAGTTCTTTCTCCAGTCTCATGATATTGCTCTTGATTGCAACCCATTATCTTATCTTAGGTGAGTTCTAAGATCTTACCTTTCAGACTCTGTCACTAAAGGAAGTTCCCGGATATTAAATCAAGCAGCAGAACCGATCATCCTACCACACCACACCTCTGACATTTCTGAATAACAGATGATCCCAACACTCTCTCACCACCAACTTATTCCACCTTCACTTTTCCTGCTAGAGACGTTGCGCTGTTCTATCACCTTTCCAGGGACTCCAGAAAGCATGAATTGAGCCTCAGGGTGGTAAACATTTTCCTGACAAGCTAAGCCTCCTGCCTACATCACATAGCAAAGCAACTGCCTACTAGGTAGACCACCACTGTGATCATGAGGAATCACTCCTGCAGTTGAGTGAGACTTCACTGACAGTTTGAGATTAGTCACTATCAGTTTGAGGTTAGTTTCTGTCTTAGTCCATCTAGTAACCTTAGCTCTGGCAATAGATGAACCGGAATATGCAAAAGTAGCGAAGAACATGATTTCACTTGGTCTAACAGCATCTAGGTTGACCCCCTCTCACTGAGACGCCTGGATTGGGGACCCAGCTGTCCTCAGCTCCCTGTATAGCCACAGAGAGGGAAAAGCACCCTGCAGGGTGGTTCAGAGAGACATACCTTGTCTGGGACTGTCTCCAGAGCCAACAGAGAAAGACCAGGCTCCACCAATAGTCCTAACTCATGAGCTGGAGTTAAATGTCTCAGTGGTTCGAAGTAATTTGAATTAGTGCCAGAATGTGGCATAGCAGCGCCATGTTCTGCTGCCCCACTGTGTCGTGAAAGCAGGAATCCACAGTGCTCCAGCTTTAGCCAATTACCTCCTGGCTGGCCATTTCACTGAATCTTATAGGAAACCTTCAAATGAAAACTGGAGGATTTTTTAGTGGACATTGGGTTAAGGGAAAAGCATGACTTGCAGCTTGAACAACGAGTTCAAAGCAAAGAATCAAGATTGCAAAAGCGCTGGCCTCTGGTGGCTCCATCATTAAAGGGACAGCCCAGGTCTCCTGAGAAATAGACCTTCCATGATTTTGCAAGGCGACAGCTTTTCTGATTTTTTGTGTCTTAGCCACAAACAGCCAGTCTGGAGCACAGAAATGCAGGGAGGAGCAGGCTCCTTTGGGTAGCAAAAGACAAGGATTCATCAGTCCCAGAGCAGCTTACAAACTACCATTGCCACATTATCACGGTGCACAGGCTGTGTCCTTTAGATCATTTCAGTGTCCACCACATATAATTCAACCACTTACCACCGTCAGTCTGTTCTCCTTGACTAGGAAGAACTTGATATCCAGGTAAATAAAAAGGGATAGGCCAAGAGCAGCCAGGGGCGAAGGGGCTGGCTTTGCTCCTTGCTTGGAAATGCATTGTTTTCCCAATTTCCTCACATCCAGAAGCAGGAGAAAAGGCATGCAGCATGGTCCAAAATGACTCAGAAAGTTGTTCTCACATCAGACTGCCTGGCCTCTAATTAATAGTCCCAGGAAAGGGAAGGACATGGGTACTTTCTTTTTCTGTCCACACTGGACAATTATTCCAACAGCTGTCCTAGATGTGGCAGATTTAATAACTGCAAATCAAGGACATTTATCTCTGAAATAGCTGTTTTGATAAAAAAATGGTAAAATCAATGAATTCATTACTACATACTGACAGTAATACTTGGCGGAGGGGGAGGGAACAAGCTTGTGCTGTTATAAATAATCGCAGTCTGGTGGCATTTCGGTGTTCAAGGAGGTGTTTGTGTGTAATGGAAACATTTGTGGCCTTTATCTGGAATTGCAATGGTCTGATATGCAGAGCCCAGCTTCTGCAAACACGGCTACAAAAGGCTTCTGAACCACCTGTAATTTCTGATCTACCCTCATCAGCAGAGCTCCTGGGGAAATTATACCCAGGAAAGCAGTCGCTCAACACTTCTTATCTGCTGAGACAATGAGGGAGGCATGGATAGACATCGCGTATCAACAGCTCCCTTCTCACCAGCACTAAATCCTGAATACACAAACCTCAAGCGTGCACAAAAGTTAATTCAGGACAAACCAAATTTTAATTAAGTGACTGATTTAACTGGTTCTGGTAGAGTTAGTCACAGCAGCAAGTGTGTAAGTAGATATTACTGGAGAATGTCACTTTCAGGATCCTTTTCAGCATTTCATTTCATAATAGGTCCAGTTTCAAAAATTTTCTCTGTGCTTTTGAAAAATTGCAACTGAAGAAATGTAGAAAATCTTACTTTTCTTTACAAAATCTTTTTAATTATTATTAGAGAATTCCTGCAAAATATTTTCACTTCCAGTTTTGCAACTGCTGTCTGTAGATTTTTCTTTCATTTATTCCATCTTCTCTCATTTTCCTTCCTTAATATGCCACTCAGAAGAGAAGCGGGAGAAATAATTGTATTAAACCAATGTTTCATTTACTTTTTTGCATCTTAGTGAGGAAAGTAAGAATAAACTTATTTGTAACAACAATTCAATTTCAATAAAGAAAATTTTTTTTATGGAGCAGAAAAATCAGCCAGCTCTGTTGTTCATTTGTGATTTCTTGAACTGCCCAAGTTCAGACAGATCCTGAAGACTTTCATCTCCCATAGAAGTGAAAATGTTTACCCCAATTTAATTTACCGTTAGGTGAGGTCAGAAGTATGTGCTGAAAGTGCCGTATATTGTGATCCACCATCTTGAGGCCTTCCAGCTGCCAGGCTGCATAGAAATAACTCAAAACGTTCAGCACAATAGGTTCACTGGGTGTTCAGTGTAAACAAACACTGATGGGATTTATGGATGTACCTTCCAAATCTTTTTTCTTCCAAAAAGCAGAGGTAGATTTTGTGATGAGAACCAGAAAACCCCCTGTATGCATTAGCAAAAGTCATTCAGTCCTTGCTTATCACACCTGTGACACTGAACTCTAGCTTGGCACTTCTCTCTTCTCATCTTGTTTTGCTTTTGATCCTAATATTTCTCGATGGGGATTTGCAGTGACTGCCTCTCCAGACTGTTCACAAGAAGCCAGTATATGATGTGAAAACTCTACGCCTGCAGATCCGCACAGCTACGTTGCCATCAATGGACTGGGGCCACCTGACAGCAGCTGAGGATCTGGCCCATCATGCCTAGCCAGAGAGCCAGCAATGGATAGCTCTGACTGGGCCAATACACAGCTGTATCGAGGAACAGAAGAGCTTATGTGCAACAGATAAGTCTGAATAAATCCATGCCGTACTCACCATTCACTTGCCCTAGAAATAACAGCCTCGCCAGAGCATAGTGTACTGGCAAGAACAGCAAAGCATCCGACATGATGAATAATGTTTACATCGAGAATCCAGATGTCATTTTCCATCCTGTAGCTTTAGAAATAATGGCCTGTTACTTCTTATTTAATCAAGAGTAATCCATTCACCTACAGGCCCAATGATAGCTGTCTCTGCTAATCTCCACTCAGGGAGCTATATTCATCAACACGAAAGGCCTGTGTTTCTAGCAATAACTGGAAGCCCAATGATCTTCAGCAATGAAATTTCAAATGTCAATTAGTAGTTTAAAAGTATGAGTCTGTCAACGCAGTCCAGCATTTACATAAAGCCCAGTTTTCCATCAGTAGTGTGACCTCCTGTGTCCTCAAGCACGCAGATACAATATTATTCACTTCCTTCATAAACCTTTTTATTTACTAGCACTAAAAAGCTTAGTGACTCTCTTCACTGATGATTCTCCGAGTGTCATACAGCACTTCTGCCAGTTTAATCCTCCTGTGGATGTATCTGACTTGAAAATCGGCCCTGATTTGAGCTGGGGGTTGGATGAGATGACTTCCAGAGGTCCCTTTCAACCCAGTTTTTTCTATGATTCTACAAGGGAAGTGGTGGTAATAGCTACAATTAAAATGCCATGACCTTGAAAAACAATGGAAAGTTCTCTGAACAACTTTTATGCACTTTGTTTTCCCTAGTTGGGTTGAACCACTGACATCCTTGATTTGACCTCGTGGTTATGGCAACGTGCACTCACCTTCCTTTGTCTCTGCTGAAGTGTGAAAAAAAGGTTGACTTTCTGTGAAAAAAAAAAAAAAGGAAATTTAGAAAACACAGATTAAATAAACAGGTGTGTGACCAATTTATTATGAGATATTTGCACATGGCAAAAACTGGTCACGTCTACTTTCAGATTCTAGTCCTTCGCTTTGGGGCTTTTACATTGTAATTGTGTTCAGTCTTCTATTTATGCAATGAATCTATAATGTAATTTCACGAGGTACTGAGATGCACTGAAAAACATATGAGCACTAAGTTGCTCTGCCTAATCCATATGAAACAGTGTTGGAAATCAGCCTGGTAAACATGGCAAGAGAATGTGCAAGGATTTCATCTGGGGCTCTGACACTAATCTAAAAAGGATTATCAAGGAGATAGCCTGAGATGCAGAGCACTTGAACAGAGAGGACAATGAATCCTATTTAAATGAATGCATTGGATTGCGAGTGGCTTGTAAGCGATTAGAACACGGACTTCATACTGACCAAGCTGGTAGGGGTTCATCCCTCACAGCCACTGCTCTAGTTACATTTACTGCTCCATTCACTGAATAGAAATAGACGTTAAGAGAAACAGGTGATTTTCAAACAAATAGGGACAGTATGTCTGGCAAGATGAAAAGAATGAAAAGCCCTTGCTGTTCACAGTTGTAATCCACCCCCAGTTGTCTCGCTGCCATTTCTCCGCAAGTTCAACCCCTTGATTTGGGGAACCCGCATCAACACAAATTGATATGAAGACAACCAACGCTTGGCACTTGCTACCCCAGCAGAAGGCAGTCTTACACTCAAGTTCACGGTATGTGCCAGAGGTGGTGGTGCTTGTGACTGCACTGCTCTGACCTCCCTGACCTATTTTGCTTGTTTTGTTAACTCTTTGAATTGCATGTTGTTCCTAATAACGGATCAGTGAGCAACTGTCCATTTGGGGGGATGGAAAGAAAAGGTCAGGCCAGTAAAATATTTAATTGCAGGTTTAACTTACAAGATGAGAATTATCCTTTTTGAAACAAAAGAAACAACTCATTCCCTCTTTTTGTGGCAGAAACCTAAGAGCCTGCTGATTCCCTTGGTCTTGTCTGCTTGTCTTCCTCTGGCAAATTGAAGGTTTTGTGGTTCTTGGCCTTTTGAACTATAGGATTTAGTTTCCAAATACCAGAAAACGTTTTGTGGATTGCAACATGTGCAGTCCTGTGTTCCTGTATCCCATGTGCCTGAAGCCAAGCGTCTAGCCAAGATCAAGAATTTATGCTATGTTTCAATAACAACTGAACAAATCCATGCTAATTCTGTAAAAGAGCTGTTATCCATCCTCCTACAGTTCTCCTTAGTTTTTGGCTACAAATAAATTACACATGGTTTGAAACCCCCTAAAATCTTCATAGGTTAGTGGGGTATCATGCAATGAGTCAACAACTTAAAGGCTCCTTGAAGTCTGACAACTCTCTGCATACTGTGGTGTTCCTAACAACCCTGAGCATTCACGGGATGTATTAAACCATCTACCATGCCTTTCATCCACTGGAAGATCTGTGCAAAATAGAGAACATCCTTATAAAAGAAGTCAGATCTTAAAATAGAGGGCCAAGCCCTCAAGTTGTGTATCATAATAAAGCCAGTAACACTCTGCTGATTTGCACCAACAAAGAATCTGGCTCTTTGCATTTAAGATAGATGTAAATATCTCAGAGCAATGAAAGTGAAATATGCTTTAGCTGTACTTTAAGAACAGATTTCAGTAAACTTTATGTTTAAATTTCTTGGTCAATTAGCCCACAATGGCTTCTAATCGCTTGGGAGAATTTTTAAAAACCAAACTTGAATGTGCTCAAGACATAGAAGCTGAGAAAGTTGTCTGCAGTTCATGGAGGCTAACTTTTATTTTTTAAGGGAAAAAAATCCTTCAGCTTATTTGCAAATAGCTATTGCGTCCAATATTGAGGATCTGAAACTAGCAAAGCCTATTGTTTGACTGAAAGCTCAACACTTCATTTTCCACTCATCTTGCAAAGGATGTGCAGTCCTGTGGAAAATGATAGGCTAACATTATTATTAAAATGGAGCGATAGATAAATGGGATCTTTTGTGTTTATTTTTTTGAGCTAGCCCTTGCAGGTGGGTGGTTTTTGCATTTATTTGAGGATGGGATATGAATGCATCCTATCAGCCCTCACACAAGACTAGACAGAACTACTTAAACTCAGATCAGCGTTGAGTGTAACCGAAAGACTCATTTTTTCCATGGTGCTCTAACTCTACTCCTCACCCTGACTTTCACTGCAGCTGAAGGTGCTCAGTGCCTTTGAAGACTGACCTATTCATGAAGTATGTCAGGTTTTCAGTAGCGGTAACATAATGCAGACAGTGCTGGGAAAGCTGCCTGCACCCCTGACTGCCCATCTGTAAAATGTAACTAATTTCATTCACTGGGGAGTGCTGGGAGGATTAACTGGATTTAATGGCCACAACGTACTTTACATTTGTTGAGTGGAAGGAGACTGATAAGAGTTGAGGTGCAAATTTCTCAGAGGTGCAAGAAAAAAACTGACCAAGGAGGCTGGCAATTATTTAAAGAGTCAGTGAAGCAAGGAAAAGACAATTAGCACTGGTATTTCACAACAATTACCAACACTGGTAATTCACAACAATTTACAACAATGAGGCTGCGCCACTCTTCCCATCATTGTGAGAATTCATAATTCCTTGACCTTATTATAAAACATTCTTAAAAAAAAACACGAGCGAAAAGGCTGCTTGTCCATATGGGCAAACAGAAAACTGAAGGATACATGAAGGAACTGAAGGACAATGTTTCTTGGGAGTCCAAGATCTGAAAGAGAACAACAGTAGGTCTATAAAGCCTAGGGTTACTCAATGGAGCCATTGCAAATAGGTGACAGAAAATTTGAATCACAGGCTTCACCACATTCTCTGTCCATCAGGAGTCTCTCATCTGGACCTTGCTTGCAGGGAATCTCAATGCTAGTGTTCAAATGAGCAAAGAACCACACAGCTGGCCCATTCTCCTGCAATGCACGAGGCTTGTGCACGTGTTCTTGTAGGTTATCGTAGATGTTAGCCTCAGATATGTCCAGCAACGCAGCACGGAACAAACATTAGAGAAGCAGATGGAATACCAGGAGCAGCCGCATCAATACCTTCTGAGCAGATTAGAGGCTGGAGTACAGCTGCCACTTTCTTGATCTGTTATTAGCACATAATTTTATTAATTACAGAGTTAAAGGAAAGACACTCTGAAAGGGGCAAGAGAACAGACCTCTAATGGAATTGTGACTGGTTTATACCATGGCCTTTCTGTTCTCTTGTGTGTCTTGCTTTTCTTGAGTATCTGGTTTTATAGGAGGATGTTTTTTTAAGGCCTATGTGGAGATAGGGATTTAGGCCAGACCAGTTTGCACTAAGAAAAGTACACCTACCTGACCTTACCACCTTTAAAAGTCTCCTCTATGATTTTTTGAGGTTTTTTATGGTGCTTGTGTTTTAAGAGTCTTGTCTGTCTGGGAAGAAGTGGACAGACAAGTAATAGATCTCCTGCTTAACTGTGATTGCCTTTCTCTCCTCAATCAGGAAAAAAACCACCAAACATATTCCAAAGAACTCCTTAACTCCCTTAAAAAGAATAGTTTTTTCTTCGTCTGTGAAATGTTCCATTCTCAAACAGAAACACTTTAAGAAGATTTGCTATTATGTTGAGGAGGAAAATGTTCATCCGCGTTAAAGGACAACATAACTTTGGTAATACCAACTTTACACAGTGCTTTTCGTACGTGCATCTCCCAGTCCTTTAGAGACCATATAAGTATCATATTCAAAATTTATCCCAAAGGCCGTTTTGGGACCCAACCCTAACCAGCCATATCCTAAAAACTTGGGAATAGGCACTCCCAGCCTACATAAATATCGTACAAATCAGTCTAACTTTACAGATTTTGGTCTGTCTGCGAAATGTATATGGGCTGAATATCAACCTCCTTGCTTCGTACAGTTGTTTGCAAAACACATAGTGCACTGTAGATGTTATTTATACAACTATTGATTTTTATTATTCATCTTTATACCTGCCTTGTTCTGTGTCTGCCGGTTGATCACAGGCAGATGTACTAGGTTGTACTCATGGACTGGGCTGGAGTTGATGGGATTAATTGATTTGATTACATTGAGTGAAATCAGTGGATTTCACATCAAACAGAATCAATAATCTGCATTACATTAGACAGATGAGCAAACATTGGACAGGATCATTGCTTTGGTTTTCATGGGCTGTTATAATGGTTGAGATCAGTGGATTGAATTCATCTGCAGGATACGGGGACCACTTCCATTTGAATCGCACCGGTGGGCTCAATAACTCCAATTCCTTTTTAACTTGAGTTTTTACTGATCTTTATTATTATAATTATACCTAGAGGCAATCACCCTCTCTGGTACACACAAAAAAAGTTCATTATATGACACAGAGACGAAGTGGCTCATTTTCCCCCATTCTAATTTGGTAAATGGTGATTACAGAGGTAGGAGCTCAGCGAAACCCAATGAGCCTTGATACATTAGTTAGGTTTTTAGCAAGTCATCTTTACTGAGATCTAACTGCATGTAGCCAAGTAAGATGACAAGTTCAAAACTCTTGCCTGCTGGTAGTGTTGTTATTCTCTTGATTATCCTTCAGCATGTTGAACACTTCCGTGTTAGAAGGGCAGCATAAATGGCTATGGCATGACTCTTGTCCTTAAGCAGAAATTTTGAATAATTTTCTAATGCCTGAGAGGAAAAATAATTCATTGGATTTCATCTTTTTTCACTCCTGAATGCTAAATGTCTCTTCCTTTTTCTCGCTCTTCCTGGGGGAAACATGTGAGGAACTAATGTTTAGAAAAAAAATCTTATATTTTGCAATTCCCACATGATGCTGAATCTTCTGCAAGAAACTGCAATCAAATGTCACTGTAACAGAGGGATAGGATGTTAGCAGCATTTCCTTTCAATTCAGTGATCAAAAATAGATTAGCTGCCTCTTTCCCAGCTTAGTGACATGAAAACCATGGGATTGGTCCACGAAAGTGAAAGGCAGATAGTGTTGGCAATGAGAAGAAAGTTCAGTGGGTCATGACCAAAGCTGTCACTTGAAAATAAAAGTTCATTCGTATTTTCACATACATAATACCACCAGATTAGGGTGCACAAGACAGAAGCTTTGACAGGAAATCATGAAGGGTTAGAAGAAAGGATTAGAGCCAGAGGCTGGCTTCACCTGTGAAACTCCTTCAGGTCAGCTCAAATCTTCTGTATTTATCACACGTTTGTGTTCAGCAAGCATTTCTTGTTAAACTGATTTAAGTTTGTACAGAAAATTCTACATTATTGCAAGAAGAAGAGAGTCCAGGCTCTTGTTCCTTTTACTCTTTTTCTGCTCTTCAGATTTTCTTTCTGCCTTAAATAGGCCAGAGATTGAATCGACAACTGGCATCCCTAGAGCTAAACAGATTTCCGCCAGGTCTGGTGCTATCGGAACCATCCCAGACACGGGGTGGATATGAAAGAGGCACAAGGCTACCCTTCAGGACACCTGCCATTCTCTTCTTACTCTACCTAACTCCATACAAGAGTTGTCTAATTTCTCCATGTTCTCATTGCTCAAACACACATACAACAAAGACTTCATGGCAAAGGGTGGAAGATAAAAGCAAAATAAAATTATTTGGAAATATGCCAGTGTCTGCCCTTGCATCTTCCCTTTAACTGAGAGCTTTTTATTTACAGATGTAATTTACAGATGTAATTTACAGCTGTAATTTATTGTTTATTTACAGAATATTGACTTCATTATTACTTGGGGAGTCTGGCATTTTTATTATGGAAAGTGGCCACCGATTGTACTTATGAACAACTGCACAAGGACGTTTCCTGGACTTTGTCTGGAAGGGCAGGCTGGACTGGGCTATTAAGGGACAGGGGAATATGTCTGGTTCAGAATATGAAACACATAGCACTATTCCACTATTTCTACAATGCTCCCCAACCTTATCAAATGCTAAGGGATTGGCTCAGTTTAAAAACACATTAATGCAGAAAGTCAGGTTCAAGTTATGCACAAAGAATAGAAAACCTGCAGCATTCTGCGCAATAATATCTCACTAAGTCCAACTCACAACTCATCAATGTTGCTAGCGATCTATTGAGACCTGATGTCTCTCATCCCCTTCCTCCCACTCTGTATTGCTCTCCCCCTCTCCCTGTCTCCATGGGAAGGCTGAATCTCATCTGTCTGCAGTTAGCGGCAACCGAAGTAACTGGACTTGCTGCTGGAACAGAAGAAATATGTGATTTTAACAGTTCATTGAGCTGTGAGATGAACAAGCTGGGTGTTGAAAAGGAAATCCAAGCTAAGAGTACATTTCTAGTGTTAATAAAGCATTTTCCTTTTGTTGTATATTTCCAAACACTGATTCTAGAACGGCTGTCATCCGTTTTCTTCTAGAATTAGACAACAGGACAAATTTAAGTTATCTTGGACTCATTTATCCTTGCTAAATGATAGCTCTCACTGCTGCATTAGGAGATCTGCTTCCTCCTGCATCTCTTAATAAAAATGCTATCATCTACAGCTATCACTGCCTTTTGCAGCAAAGTTTTCTACAGCAGTTTTGAGCTTCTCTATCCTGCATCCCTCTTTAAACATGAAGCGGTAAGACAGAAAGCAAGATGTAAAGTTACTAGGAACAGAAGGAAGAATGCTTTCTAGTCAGAGGAAGATGCAGCAGTATCTCTTCTGATATGTGAAGGCACTTTGTTCTCTGATGTGGTGACGGTTTTGGGGACCCAGAAATGATGATGATGATGTAAGAGCCTTCATAAAAGAGCAACCATGAAGCCAGGTGGAAAAGGCACAAGGAGTTGGGTGTATGCTGTGAGACAGTAGCAGAGAAAAACCCACATAGGTGAAGTTTTCCTAGAAAGCCATGGTTTTCTTCAGAATGTAGTGCCTTAGAGAAAATATGTTCTCCTCCTTTATTTTCAGCCACCGAGGCATTACTTTAAAAGCCATGTTATTTCCACCTTTTTAGAGAATTAGCATCGGTAAGGCAGGTAGAGGTGTGAGCTACTGTTGCCAGATGTTTTTGCTCTCAGTCTATGTGAGCAGATGTTGCACGCAGGCTGCTCTGTGCTATTCTTGGCAGGAGCTAACTCAAATAAAACTTTGCGCTACACTTTTAGATGGAGAAGATTTTTGGTTGGTTTTTTTAGGAGCATTATGTGTGGCAATTGCATAGTCTGAAATGATTTAGAGAGCATCTATGCTACAGTAAGACCATTTGGCGTTTACTTTCATGAGGCACAATGGAGACCTCATGCTGCAGTGAGGTTTGTCTTGAATTTGTGTTTCACTGTCACAAAGCCATCATCATCTGCTATTGCTTCTGAGTTTTATCTTTTGCTCAAGAGAGGACTACTATATATTATTCACATCGCATTAGTGTTCACAACATGTGAGGTGCTGGACAAATGCATTACAAGAAAACAGTCCCTGCTGTGAAGAGTTTACAACCTAGGCAGAAAAAACAGATGAAATTTAGAGGAAAAGAGATGTAACATAAAACCAAAATGAGATAAGAAAATATTCAAGGTGTTATGATTACCAGATGTGTTGTTAATCTTTTTTCAATATTTCATTTTATTGGCAGAGATGGTTGAAAATTTTTCAAAACTCTCCCTCCGTCTGCTAAAAAAAGTTTACTGTGAAAAGACAAAATGAGGTTTTGCTATATCTTTTGAATTTAATTTTGATTTTCAGAAATGCTTTTCATCTTTTGACAACTCAACTGCAGAACTGCTTTATTAAACTCTGTTTTCAAAAAAATCACGTTGGATTTGTCTTTAAAAAAAAAGAAACCAAGATAAATCCATTCAGAATTATACTCCCCATTAAAAAACTCTACTTTCTCTTCCAGATTTCATGCAGCATTGACACCAGATACCACGTCATATGCTGACATACTTTACTGTGTATGTTATGATTGCCTTGTGTTCATCCACTGGTCACCTCCAGACACATCTGCCAGGTATCTCTGTGCTTTATTTTGGCTATTTTAAGTCCTTATAGTGCATAATCACTACCACACTTACAGAGTCTTTCTCCTCTGTGCTGCTGGCTGTTGAACACACCTTTTGCCTGTGAAGACCAGTTCAGATATAGCAACCGGGCTTCTTTCAGGACTGTTTTTGCCAACCACAAGGCTGCTTTCCATCTCCCAGGAGGACAAAAATATCCTTCTTCCTGCAGAAATACTGGCCACCTTTTTCTGTAACGCAGATCCACTCGCAGCTGTGCCATCTAACCTACTCTGGGCTCCCCTAGGCGAAGGGAAGGTTGGGTAGGAGTAACAGGGAGGGCAACAGGGATTCGCACCCAGCAAAAACCTGCTTTGTTACAAGTCTCCTTAGACTCAAGTCTCCTTCTCCCATGAAGACAAGGACTCTGCTCTGGCCATGTGACTCCTCGTGTCCCCTCAATTCTGCTTTCACAGGCTTTGTTAAACACCTTCCAACCCTTGTTATTTCTGCCCCCTCCAGACAGTCTTCCTGATCTTTCTCCTCCTGTAAAACGTGCCCTGAATGTTGACATCAGCCCTGCTATGGCTTGCTGGGGTGATAACCCATCAGCCTCTCAAGCAGAGCTGGAGTTTAGTTTCCATCAGCCATTTCTGAAAATTTCTTCTGATTTACCTGCACAAACCACAGACCTGGTGGCTCAGATGCTCAGTTGCCCAGCAGATTGCACAGTTACTCACTTCAGCAGGACACACAGCTACCAAATCAGAACAGGAATGTCCTACCCCAGCCTTGCACTCATTTGTAGTGGTGCAAACTGTTCCAAAGCATACAGGAGTACTAAGCCATGGTGCCTAATAGCAACAATCTCATTTCACTGTTTTAAGACTCCTGTTTAATTCCTCTCCAGCCGTAGACCCGTCCCCAGCACAGTTCAAGCCTGTCCTAACCAAAAAGTGATGTACCACTCCCTACTCATCACCAAGGCAGAGATGCGCATCCTTCAGTTGCACACAGCAAACTTGTTTTACTGTCTTTCCAGTCTGCTCACCTGTCCTGAGGGATTTGGTGGCTCCTTTGCTGGCTGTGCTCTAAACCATACTTGCGTCATCTACAGAAATATGAGTTTACCTGACACTAGCTCTTGGAGGATCTCCTATCTTGTGAAGACTATAAACACATATCTCTTATCGCAAGCCTGCACATTTATCACCAAATGTCCAGAGCAAGTTGGTGGCAAATTGTCCATTTAACTACGGGATTTTAGTTGGCTTTTTCTGGCAGGTCTTTTTAATAGCAGCTGATCTTCAGTGAGCCCTTGAATCATACAATTGCCTTTGTGAAACTACAGCAGAGAACATCATTATTTTATTTTCCTCATTGCATGTCAGTTCAGTAGCAACATCCTTGAGGTGTCCTGTAAAATCCTGAAACACAGTAGCAATAGCCTGTGTTTGCATCTGGGCAGGAGATGGCAAGTCCAAGAGCGCAGTCACTTTGATGTGATTTTTAGGAGCGGGGATTATATTGCCAGTGCTAACATGCTCTTTTTAGGCTATTCGTATTTCATTAAAACCAAGAAGACTGTAAGAAGTGGGGGAGAACTGCTGTTTTGTGTCATTTCACAGAGCTGAGTACACCCAGAGAGGGGCGAGCTGGACAGGCACCGGGTGATCTGTTTCATTGGAAACTCCCTTTAGAGGAAAATAAATATATTTAGAAGAAGACGAGGTCCTCTGGTGTCATTTTTTAGTTCCCTTTCAATAAAACGTCGCAACCAAAATGTTTTCAGTTGGTCACAATGTTTTATTGCGAACAAGGAGGGATAACTTTTGCTGAGTTTAATGCTGATCTTAACTCTTTTTATGTGAAAGCTGTACCATCCATAAGGGCAGCGGAGCTTGCCACGTGTGAGAGGGACCTGAATGCTGCAAGGACTCTTCTTAGCGAGAGGAGCTGCGTGAGTGGAGCTACCTGCAATTGACGAAGCTCATAACAGTGAGAGTTAACCTGAAGAAAGCCCATTTCCAGCCTGTTTTAAGCTGTCTCACTCCATTTCAAAAAAACTCAGTTGGGTTCAAATAAAACTTAATTCTGGTGTTTAAACATCCCTTTGGCCTTCTTGGTGTGTTCACATCAAGGAAAAGGTGCAGTTCAGTCTGCTCTGGGACCTGGCCGCCTTCAGCCCCACCACCAGTCAGCCCCACATCCCTGCCCTACCCTCATTGCCCTCATGTGAGTTTTCCCTAGTTGTATTTCTCAGCTGATGCCATGTCGTTTGAGTTTGGCAGCTGATACATCAGTAAAACTGGAGCCTGGTTCAATCACTGCTGGTTTGTCCCCTCCAAAGGAGTGCAGAAGAGGGATTTTGTGTTTTCAGGTTCCTGGGTGTCGCCATAGGTTGTTGTCTGGGTGCTATTTTCTATTTGTTATCAAGAGCTCAGTTTTCTGCTTCAGCTGAGGTATGTTTGCAGGGCATTGTGGCTGGCCTTTCTTTGCTTTGTTTTCTACCAAATCTCCTTGCCTTGCCTCTCCTCCAGCTTATTGACTTCCTGGTGATATGAAACAGATTTTACCATCTTAGTTGTTTTTCTTTCTAAGTTTTTCAACGTCTGCACTGTTACTTTTGGTTTTATTTCTCAGACTTACTTCACTAGGCTATTTTCACAATTTGCAGTTGATTACTGTTGCCACTTTTAGTGTAACATTTACTTTCAGATATAAACTCAGGTTTCACATTCAGAATATATTGGAAAAATTTAAAAGCTACTTAAATGTAAAACCTGCTGAAATAAATAAGAGAATAATAATTTTTTAAAAAGCATTGAAGACATCCTGTTTCATTTGCATACTTCTAGATATACTTAAAGGAACAGACAACATTCCAGGGAACTATCAGCAGATCGCAACTCCACCAGAAGCAACGGCAGGCAGAGTGAAACGCTAAACTGCTCTGCTGCTTTAAAAATGAGGTAGCTATTTTTCTCCAGTGCATAAATCTATAGATCATAGCTATGGCTTGACATCCTGCCACTAATTAAATTATAAATGACATGACAAGAAAGAAACACTCTAAAAATCACTGGATAACTTTTTGGGACACTTTTAGTACATTCCAGCTCTGCTCCATTTTCTGAAGCAGAGTGACACCTCCTAGCGTTTGTATTTAAAGTAAATTGAACCAGTGAAGAATCTGACACATCTCCCTCCATGGAAAAACTAGGGTGATTGCCAAATGAGCTGCAGGAGTCTCTGCTAAAGGCCTGGGCTTGTTCCTCAATTCATTAAGAGCTTTACCTGTTCAGTAACTGTGCCTGGACTGGCCGTAATCCCTCCACGAGCTGCAGCTGATTTAACAGGTGGGGGAACCTTCTGCAAGTGGGAAGACAGTCATTGCCCTTTGTCATCCATCTCCTGCTGGAGGAGAAATAGCTCTGTGACTGACAATGGATGATCCACTAAGGGGCTTGCTGTTCCATGACATTAACCGCTGCACATAACAAATAAAGGCTCAGGTTCAAATAACACAGGCTAAGCCCAGCAAGGTTTACTTTTCTCAGGTCCACCAATGAGGTCCATTGCCTTTGGCAGAGATAGTCCATACTCACACCTGTTCTGAAACATCACTGTATTCATCTCCCTGACACCCATTTCAATGAGTTTCATGCAATGCCATACATTGCCCGGGTTTGCTTTCTCGCTCCATGCTCAGGTCATTCAGAGCTTCACTGCTGCCGCCGCATGCAAGGAAACAATGTGGCTTTTGCGTGCCCGTACCCCACCAGAGCCCATGTCCCATCTCTGGGTGCTTGCAGAGCCATGTGATAACCTGCAGATAATTAGCTGATAAAGCAGATTCATTGCGTCCCTTTTTCCACTGGAAAATGACATAAATCATAGCAGATTTTTTTCTTTGGTAACTTAATGCTGCAGATGTGAAGTGTTTGGGGATGAATAGGATTCAGTGTTTGTTAATGAGAGTTTAATGTCTTCATCTTCTGCATTAGACTCCAGTTAATTAATACTCATTCAATTAGAAAATGTAAAAATAAATTATACAAAATTAAGCTTTACACAGGAAGCAAGTGACCTCATTTCTGCTTTTATCAGGTGCTAATTAGATTAGCCTCTTTCCTATAAAGGGGGAGGCACCAAGCTTTCCCAGCTCTGAAGAGGAGCCTTGCAGTTGGTTCTAAACCTTCTCGTATGGGCGTGCCTGACTCCAGTCCCTCCTGAGTTGGTAAAGAACCAAAAACTATAGCCGGGTAAAGCACAATGGCAGTCTTTGTTAGTCTGAGAAGCTTGCTAGTTGGTGGAAAGGCTCTCTCTGATGGAGCATTAGTGGTTTTACGTAGTTAGGTGTTGCTGGGAGAGAAGAATGCATGCTCAGCTGGTGGCAAGCTGGGAGGTTCTGTGTGAAGTCTTGGTTCTAGTTTGGTTCTGCCTGCTGGCTTTGGTTGAGAGATTCTTCTTCCTTTTGTTGCCTTTTTCTTCCCTCCCTGCCCTGCTCTGAAAGGATTACTTAAACTTGGAGTCCTTTAGGAAATGCAATAAGTGGTGCTCTTTTAAATTTGAGTGTCTGTGGCTTTGAGAGAAGGTGTAGTTCTCTAGAATAAAGAGGTAGTCTGGCTTGAGCAAGGTAAAGGCAGGATAAAGTAAGCCAGCCTGAGCTGTCTTTATACAGATAGACCATGAGGGTCCTAAATAATCACTATTATCAGCTTAGCTATTGTAACTTTGAAGTTGTCCTTGCTTTGAGTTAGGGGTTATACTAGATGACCTGTAGAGGACCCTCCAGGTTCAATTAATTAATAATGTTGTGTTCCTTTCTGGATCCCTGTTTGTCTCCTGTTGCAGAAATAGTGTAAAAGGCAGTGAGTGCCAGCGGAAATCTCAAACTGCTTAAACACCTGCTGTGGATTACCGCATACGGTGCTGGGGGTGGGGAGGGGGACAGGGGACATAAAGACTTTATGCTGTTACTTGTTTTGTAGTGTATCATCCATCACTCTCCCCTTAATCTGATACTTCCCAGTAGCCCTGAATAGCAGCTTACTTTTAAAATGGGAGGGGGGCTATTGTCAGTGTGACTGAAACTCAGGGGTAGTATCTTGTCTTTGGAGATTGTCAAAAGGAGAGAATACCATTGGATAAGGATGGCTCAATTACTGAGTGTTTGGGGAATTGGTTCTGTGTGTATTGTTAAGAAGAGTGAAAAGTATTGCAGGCTATGAGTGACACTGCAGTGAGATTGTGGTTATTACTTCTTGCAAAGAAGGAGGGTAAAATAGAGTGATAAATACTTTAGAACAACTTAGAAAAGTTGTAATGCTACTGACACAGAGATGTGGGACCCAATTGTGTTTCATTATGTCATCTCATCCTGGGGAGAAATGGGGTTATTCTTGGTGTGAAACTTCTTATTTGATTCAGGTCATCATAATGATTTGCGAAGGTTACAGGAACGGACTACAGCGTTACAGCCACAGGCACCTTGGCAGAAAGGAGGCTATTTCATGGAAGGGAGGTCAGCGATGCTAGAAAGGACAGCTTTTCCTTTGCTGTCTGGTCCTGCTGTGGCCCTTTACAATGGAACTCAATAACTCTACTGTGGCTTGCCCCGTTGTGAATTCCTGTTAAGCCTGCCATCCCGCTGCTTTTTTTTCTCTTCTACAGCTTCTGTATCTTTTTCTTGATCTCTCATTAGCTAAAATATCTTAATCTTCAGAACCTGTACTTGGTTTCAAGCCAGATTCCTGCTTTCCTTGGCTCATTCCAGCTGTCACAATAGTTGGCACCAACTGTTAGGGCTGTGCGTAACAGCCCCAGTTCAGGATATTACTTGTGAGAGATGTTGAGGTACTTATTTGTCTGGTGTAGACAATGCTGAGAGGCATGGTCTTCTGCAGTGATTTGCTGGGGTGCTTTGTATTCTTTCATGTCACTCAGATTGCCTTAATTTACTGTGTCCTACTAAGCTGCAGAGGGAGTAGGGAGGCCCCCAAGCATTGTTACCGAAAAACTCGGAAAAGAACTTATCGACACCAATGTGATGTAGATAAGCAGACACTTCTTTATTGACGGC
>VZSC01019811.1:610017-634038 GCA_013398225.1 Steatornis caripensis | reverse complement strand
ATTTCCTAGAAATCATTTACATACCCTCCTCCCCTTTCCGATTATGCGCAATAGAGGCTAGAAGTTTCTAGAAATGGGTCTGGGGTGTAATAGGAGTAGGTGGTCTATGAGTCGGTGGTCGCGATCTCCCCCTGCCGGAATTACCTTTTGCTTAAGGACACGGTTCTCTGGCAGGTACTTGCCAACTATTACGGTTGACTTCCCTTAGTTTTCATTATTCTAGACCTTGACAGCTACATGTATTCTTCTAATACTAATAATTATTTTGTAAATCAACTGGTACCTATGGGTGCTTAGTAACTAAGTTCTAGATGATTGGTTTTGAACAATCCCTTCGGCCTTGGTTTGAACAATCCCTTCGGC
Source organism: Steatornis caripensis (assembly GCA_013398225.1). NCBI lineage: Eukaryota > Metazoa > Chordata > Aves > Caprimulgiformes > Steatornithidae > Steatornis > Steatornis caripensis. Next base: position 633,675 of record VZSC01019811.1, on the reverse strand, counting down.
CTTGGTACAGGCTGTGCAAAAGATTCCATAGCAGCATTCCATTACTAGTTGAATGTGCAATAGATATAAACATATAATTTCTACTAAAATGTCTCCTACCTCCATATATTTATGTTAAAATCAAACACAACTAATTCTCCTTAATAATAATAAAATGGCAAATTGGTAACAGCATCAGGTTTATAGAGATGCTTGTGTCATGCAATGCTCCCCTGATCACAATACTACTGTGAGGCAAAGCACTTTTGCACATCTTTAACTCATAATGCATGCTTCATGTCTATTGAAGTCAATGAGATCTGGTTCTGTGTGCTGAAGAGCTTTGCTGAATTGAGATTCTTGTCTTGAGTCTTGAAAGTTACTCATCTCTCTGGACCTGGTGCTGTTTGTTATTAGTCCTGCTCCTGGCTTGGAGACAAGCTCCAGGTGCTTAGGAGATTGGCAAGGCTGTAACAAGATTGACCTCACTAAAGAGTTAAAAACTAGAGCACACTTCCCAAGGTTATTGGATTATCCTCGGTTGGACTCGTATGGGCAAAGGGCAGGACATTCCTCATCAATTGTTTTCTGCCGTAACCAAGAAAATATGATTGTCAATAAATGTCCCCCAGAAAACCTCCTTGATGAGAGGAAGGTAGAAGCCTTTGGAAGATCAGAGACCTTAATCTTCATGCTCTCTTTCCGAGGAAAGATTTTCATTACTGAAGTAATGTCTGCTTGAGTAGACAGCTAACAAACACACTGTGCCTCTTAACATCACAGCTCTGCAGGTTAGGTTCCTCACTAACATTATAGATTTTCCTACCATGTCATCCAGACAGTGTCTTTTTCTTCTGTGATAATTGGGAAAACTGGCAGTTGTGCGTCTGTCAAAAAAGGAGACCAGCCTCGTATTCCCCCACCCCAACCCACTGCTGAGTCAAGAAGTGTTTACTCTTGACAAGATTAATCTCACCAGCTAGTTGAAGACTTTACTTAAGTCTTTCATTTCATTGCTTGCTCAGGAAGATTAGAGTGATTGCTGATGGCTTTGCAAACTGCTCCAGTGGACACTGAGTAAATATTTTAGGAGGCATAGCTGCAAAACACTCCAAATTTGGCCTTTCAGTGACAAGCCTTACCTAACCAGCCTAGTCAGAAGAGGAAATGCCAAACCCTTGACCACAAATCCTCCTTGTTATCCTTTTAAGAAGAACTAGAGTTGTGCTCAAATACCTCACAGCAGCATACCCTGAATAGCTGGTGTTTTTTATACTGTGCTTCTGGGCAAAATTGGCCAGAATCTGGGCATGTACCTGGGCCCTCACTCCTGTACTTGGTGTCAGTTTGGAATTAATCTTTCTGGCATGCTGAAGACTTTTACTTAATCCAGAGAAAATATTTGGAGATACCTAAACTTCTTGTTCTTTCTGATTATTGGAAATTTATTAATGAGGTCTTGAGTTAGTCATGTACACATTAAAGGAGCTACTGACCAACCAGCTATGTATTTCTGCCCAGCAGCTGTGATATTCAGGGTAGACCAGAAGTCTTCAGTTTTGTTTTTTTCAGAGTCTGTGTTCTAAGTATGGAAGGATTTCTGAGAGTACCTCATGCTCCTGTTNATCCCTTCAGCCTTGGTACAGGCTGTGCAAAAGATTCCATAGCAGCATTCCGTTACTAGTTGAATGTGCAATAGATATAAACATATAATTCCTACTAAAATATCTCCTACCTCTATATATTTATGTTAAAATTAAACACAACTAATTCTCCTTAATAATAAAATGGCAAATTGGTAACATACTTGAACTGAACCTTTCAAATCTTAACTTGGTATTGGACTGTCTTAACAGCAAAGCTAGTAGAGGCTTTGCTGTTGGGGCCAAAGCTCTGGGCAGAAGTTCAGAGAAAGCAACCCCCAAGCATAGCAGGCAGTTTCTAGGCTTTAGGAAATGAATATAGTATTGCCTGTTAGCCCAGGGGAGATCCCATCCCTGTGTTTCTTCCATGCTTTCTCAATGGGATTCAAATGTGGCAGAGATCTCACGTTAAACATGCTGAAGGAAATACAACTGCTTTGCAAACTCTGGTAGCTTCAACAAAACTAGGTGGCATCTAAGATTATATCGAAACAGATCTAAGATTTGTCCAAAAGTAAATAATTACGATTTTTTCCATGTGAATCTTGGACTGTACTGAAAATTAAAGTAACTCCTCCTCAGACTTTGTTAGAGTTTTGTATGATTTCTATATGTTTAAAAGGGCTGTACAATCCTCCAGTTAAGGTGTCCCCTTACCTCTTTCCATGTCACAGGTGCAAAGATGGTTATAGTCTAGCTCTGAGGTCTGAGTAAGAGGGAGTGCTGCTGAGTAAAATGACCTGACTCCTGGTATGCTGTCTCCAAGTCAGTTCTGCTTATTTCTTTTCACATCTATCACTTCCTCAAGCACTCACACACTAATAATGCTGGTAATGGCAAGAACTTTATGCTCATTTATATTTATCTCTGTTTCCTTGGCTTATGCCCAGTCTGAAAAGTCCCACCAAAAAAATAAAAGCTGTTGTGTCTGAACTGATTACAGGCTGTCAGACTTGATGTCCCTTTCAAATTATGACCAGTCATCAGAGATCGACAGGTCTTTACTCCTGTCTGATGCTGACGGGCCATGCATCCCTACAAGAGAAAATAGGGGGAAGGCAGGCTCTGAAGCTTGTTTTTTTCCTTGGGTGAAGGGGCCGTTTTCTAAATGGGATTTCATTACAGTGACAGTTCTGAGTGTGAATCACTCCATTTATGTGATATTTCCAGCAGCTCCACCAATTATGGCCACCTTTGCCATGAAGAACAAGGAAATTAACAGCAGCTAATGGACTGACAAAGCTTTCAGTGCCAAGTCGCTAGCATATGACAAGGCAGATTCGTCCCCGCCTGCCTCTTTTCTTATTTTCTTCACTGTCAGATATTTATTGTAATAGTTGAAAGGCAGCATTTAGCTAGCATAGCACTTTCTACCTAAGGTGCTGTGCAGAACAGGCCATTCCACAGATAAAGGGAGAAGTATGTTTGAGGATGATATTGGGGCTGAAATGGAAATTGCCTTAAATTGGGTTGGCGAGCATCCTTATTATTCATTGGGATGAGTTAAGTACCTATTTTAGAAACAAGAAAAAAGAGTAAGGGGGAGGGGGGGCAATATGCTAAAACTGAAACTGTTCTCTGCCCACTCATTAAATAAATTCATAACCCAGCAATGCCTCAGGGAGTCTTCCTCGCAGCAGCCTCCAGCCCAGCCAGGTTGCAGGAGGACTCTAGGAGTGGTCTGTCTGAGAGCAAGGTCTATCTGAATCAGCTTCTTAGAGGGCTTTGGCAGAGAGCATCCTTAGGGGAATATTTGCTGAATTTGAGGACTGGAGATGGCTCAGGAAGAGACGCTGTCCTTTGCCTCATCCTCTGTGCACAAGCGCTCCAAGAGGCAGGAGCACTGTTCGGTGTGGGATTCATGTGGGACTGTCCTGTACTTATGGAGGATATAGCAGATTCTATAATTCATGCTGTTGTGTGATCTACTTCTGTGAAGCAACTGGTAAGCAGCACAGGAGGCTACTAAATATGAGCAGCCCAGGATGAAGTATCCTGGACTGATTAATTTCTTGTCTCTCTGCAGGATTCCCAAGAGACAAACCTATTCTTTCCCTTCCCAGTCATTGTTGGTGTTTCCATGGTGGGTGCTTCAGGATTTTCATGACCATACCAGAAAGGACTATGACAGCAGATACTGTTTTTTCCCATGGTCTGGATTGTAGGATTTTGACTGATGAGTAAGCCTTTGATAGTACCAGTGATGTGCGGAAAGCAGACTCCACAATCTGTAAGATTGTAAAGTAGGTATGTTTATTCAGTGCCGGGCGGCACAGGGTGGGGGGGTAGTCCCACCAAAGTCGTGCACGCCCAGGGTAGTAACTTGGCTTCAATTTATACACATTGTGCATACATATTCATAAGACTTCCCAGTACGCCTATACATATGCATGACCTATCCCCTCTTTGTATTAAAATTAGTTCCAAGGGGTCATTTCTGTAGACTCCTCCCCACTGCGCTTGCTCAGTACCTTCTTGTGGTGGTCGTGGGGATGAAGATAGACGACTCCTCTTGGTCACCGCTAGTAACCTTTTGTTCTTGCGCAGACTCAGTTGTCCCTTTGGCTTTTATCAAAACTGCAGGTTCGGTTTTTAGCTGGTCCTTAGGCTTTTCTGATGGGATCCTGCACTTAGTCACTGCCCCATCGTTCTGTTTGTAAGGACTTTCTGTGCTGATAAGGCAACTCCCTAGTCCTTATTAGGAAAGTTTGCACAATAGTTAACAAAGCGCTAAGCATCCTTTATCAGCTTGGTTCCCTGGTATGCACAGTGATCATTAAGTAACCCTATATACATCAGAACTTCTTTGACCCCTTCTTTCACCAGACTCCCAAACACTGGCATCTCATGCCCCTGTTTAAACCTAAGACTCATAAAGTGCTTTTTCAGGCACACATGCCAGAATTACATGTCATGCTTTTGAATTGCAGCCAGTTTGGAGAAGTACATTATTGCAGGTGCTGTGGGGCAGCGGTGCTGTCCCAATATTCAGAGCAGAAAATGAGGAACCACACTATCTAAACACAAATGAAAGGACTGTGCTTATTAGAGTGTAATTACCCTGATCTATGACCTTGAGGGAGCCCAGGTTCTGATAAGAAGCCCCTGGGAAGGGTACTCTCCTGTCAGACTGAGAACATGCACAGAGATTAGCTTTTGCTGATATCCCAGTTTCCCCTTTATTTCTTCCTCTTTCTTTCTTTTTCCTACAGAAAAAGCTTTGTGAGGTTTGTGCCTTTTAACCTTCCTGGGCACCAGTCTGAAGAAAAATCTCTTCCACACCCTTTTTCTGGCAGAGTCTTGGACACTTCTGGGTTCCTCTCCAATGAATTGCAGGCAGCTGTAATGTCCTAGTGTCACCTGTGGTGGTCTGCTGTTGACAAAACCTTAGAGTTCAGTATACTCATATTCCCAGTGGCCATTAGCTCTGCAGCCTGAGCATCGTTTGATGGGCTGATGGTGTTTAGGGGCCTGAACATGAAGTGTATGAATAGCACTGAAGGCACAACTGAGACGGGCATGTGCATCTTCACACCCTGCTGGAAGTCCTTCAGACAGGTTTCTTTCTACCGTTTCCATCCCCAAGCAAAACCAGATAAAACACTTGCACTCCAGGCCATACAACACAAGATGCTTCCTCAGCTGCCCAGCTTCTCCACAGGAAATTAGAGCTGCATCTCATGTATCTGTATCATTTTATATTTTAAATATTCCCTTCCATCTCAGGACATACAAAAAATATCCTGTCAGTCCCCCAAGGAAGGGCTGAATAACAGAGCAGAGGCAGTGTCTATGCTTGGCAAGTACTGTGGCTCTATAGAACGCCTGTGGGGAGCAAAACAGTTGATCCAAAGGACCAGTATCCATGCTGTAATCATTGAAAGGGAATTACTTTAGGTTATCTCTGGTCTGGTCCTGAAGTCCGACTGTTCATTAGTGCATTAGAAGCATGCTTCATCCAAAAGGATCTGTCAGAGGATTGTAATTTATAAGCATTTGTCAGATGATTACTTTTTAGTTTGTCTGGAAACTGTTCATTAAAAAAAGCTATTAAAGTATTGGACCTGAGGCAGATCCAGATATTTCTGAAGCTGAGTAAAACTGAAGTCCATAGTTTCAGTTTGAAATGACTATATAGATGAGGCCTTAGATCTTCCTATTATCGTGTTGCCCAAAAAGAGTCCAAGTTACTGGGAAAAGAATTAGCAAGTATATCACAAGAGGCTGTGCATAACTGAGTTTTTGTTTGTATTTCTTCTAGCGTCTCTGACTGTGGAAACCACATGGATACAATCCAGCTTCAAATAACTGTGCCTGCTAACCATATATAAACCAAGAAAGCCTAGACACAGATGTATGCTGCTCATACAAGTTGGCTTCTGTATTAAGAAGCAGATGTGTTCCTCGTAGGCTTCCTAGGCTATTCAAATACCCAATGCCACTGTACTACATATAGCCCTGATGTGGTTATTTTACACTATGCTATTGCTTCTTTAATATGCTCCAAACAGTGCTGGGCCCTCCACATTAAGAACAACATGTACATGTTATTTCCAACAAGATAACAATTTGATCTGCCACTGGAGCGGTTCAAGAAGGGCTGCTCTAGGAAAGGAGAGTGTAGAAGTTTATTCTGTCATACCTGCATCACCTTCTGTAAGTGGCTTCAGTTACACTTGATTGCCTGTGCTTCCTTAAGACTAGCACTGATTTGTTCCAGGGATCTTGCGGTCATTTGTGGAATGAGTACTTTATAGAAAATTTCTGGAAACTTGATACAAGAAAGTCTGTGTATGCCTATGGGGTTCTCAGCTGAGGACCTTTCCTTTCTGTGGGCCTATTCTTATAGGCAACAAGCTCAGAGCTGCTTCCTTGAGGGTTATTTATCAGTCTCATGAGATTCACTTGCTTTAGGGCCTTTGGGAACATCTCCCTTCTCTGAGGCCTATATGCAGAGCTTTAGGGAGGTAGTCTTAGCAAGCCAACGCACACTCTTAGGGTCCTGAGCTTGTTCTGGCCACTGCCATGAGGAGAATATTGCTGCAAGTGGTCTGCTGGCTGCTCTAGAATTCAACGTCAGCAATATGAATTGACAATGTCCTGATAAAACTCAAACCACAACTGTGAGTTTCATTTTGCTGCTAATTGTTTGGAGTTCTTTGAACTCACGTCTGTGGATGGCACTTAAAACCGCCTCTGCCTGGTACACCTCATAAACAGATGGAGCGTTTGTTGACGTTTCTGTGACAGCTTGAAAACTTGTCTCCTACCTCTGAGCTGAGCCCTTTCTGCCTTGTCCTCCATCTGCCATCTCATTTTAAAACTAGCAGAACAACTCGAGTGAAGCAATTCCGACTTTTTCCATCTGTGCACAGTTAATTAAGAGGGTAATGAGAGCTCCAAATGAACAAGCCCTGCATTAATTCAAGCTATGATTAAGGGAAACATCCAAAAATGAAAAATATAAATGTGCCTACATACAGTTTTAAAAAAATTAAAGTCTGTATCCCTTTTGTCTGTCCCTGTAGTTGCCAGCATTATGGCTACGGCTGATTAAGAAAATAGGAAAGATGGCTATGGAAAACTGAGTCCATATTCTGAACATGAAATCTGTCTATAGGCAGCTCAAAGGTGTAGGGACTACTGTAGCCAAGGCTCTGAATGTTGGGTTCCCTTCTGGTAATGGCTGTGAGAGCAAAGATGTGTGCTTGATAGTGGGACAAGAAAACACTGTTTGCTTTTTCTCTGGATTTGAAAGGTGAGTTACAGAACCAAAGACATGGAGAGTTGCTCCAACTGAAATTAACTTAAAACATATGGTTCTCTGTGATATTTGTTTTTGTGGCCATCTCTGTGTGTGTTTTCAGCCAGGCAGTATGTGATCGCATGAATCTACCTTGGGAATTTTTACAGCAAGCCAAGACTGTCTTAGCAGTTACTCAATTAGTAATTCTAGCCTAGGCTGTAGAAAGGGGTATATTGCTGATTTTTGCTTTAGTTGGAATAAAGAGGCAGCAAGAAGCCCAGTTGGGGACCCAGGGGAATGAATTTTATAGGGAGTGATGCAATCTCCGTTCGTGTGGTGTCTAAAATCAGGAGCTTGGTGGCTGGGGGAGGATGGGGCTGTGATAATGAAACAGGACAGGCAAGAAAAGAGCGCATGAAGACTTCAGAGCCAGGAAGAGGAGAAGGCTGCAGAACAAAGCTGCAGCCGATGAAGACTATCGGCTTTTCCTCCATATCTTGTGGCTCCTTCCAGTTTTATAGCTTGAATTTTGCTTTACTGGGGATGGAAAAATGAGTGGCACTGAAGAGGCTGAGTGAATTCCTGTTTGGGTGTCTTCCCCTTGGTTTCTTGCAGCAGCAGGAAACACAGAAAACATTTCTAAACAAACCCTGAAATTGGCTGTTTGCATTTTGCCTGTGAAATTTCCTGTGGCTCACAAATTGGACTCTCATCCCTTTACTGCTGAGGAAGGCAGACACATTAGTAGCAGCTCAGCAGAAATCTCTCACGCAGCCAGCAGAAAGGGACCCAGTTTCACCTGCTAAAAGTTTTATTAATTTAAAAAAAGTTTTGTATGACTTCTGGTGCTCCCTCATTGTGAAGCCCATTGCCTGACATGCTGCTGAGAATAACCCTTTAAAGCCTGCTCTGTGTGCTGTTTGCCAAAGGAGGGTTTGCACAGCAGCCTGGTACGTGGTAGATTTGAAGAGCTAATGGCATTTACACATGGATCCCGAGGAGACAGCCAGAGCGTAGTGCCCCAGACCAAATGATTACACAGAGGAATGTGGGGTAGGACATAAGCCATCAAAATATGTAGTCTCCCTTATTTCTAAAGGATTTCCAGAGTGCTGTAGGAAGCAGGGCTAGAAGGGAAATCAAGATATAATCCTCTGTCCCAAAGGAACATCAAAATTGTCGCTCCTGTCAAACATTTGTCTAGTCTGTACTCAAAACCTCCCAGAGTGGGGTTTTCACACCTTCCCAGGGCAATTTTTTCTGGTGTTTAACTGCCCTTGCTGTTAGAAAGTTTATCTTAATGTCTAGTCTGAATCTCCCTGGCTGTAATTCAAGTCCATTGCTCCTTGTTCTACCTGACACGGAGACCAAATTTATTCTCCTTTCTGCACAACTGTTTCTGAAAACAGGTATCTTCCAGAAGATGTATGTGGGGTTCAGACTGGAGCCTGCAAGGAGGAGCAGGGCACACAAACACTTGCTTCAAAGCACATTGGTGACACATTTGTGTGTCAGGATTCTCCTTGTTCCTCAAGGTAGTAAATATTTGTACATCAGCACCGGAGCACTGGTTTGATGCGGCTGACTGACATGGTGTGAAGCAGAATTGGAAAGTGAATTTCCTAGAGAAGCGGAATATCAACGCAGGGCTACAAAGCAAACTTTAGCTGTTGTACGGTCTGTATCCATACCGCCTGCCATGTGACTCTGGTTTTACAGGCTGGCCTCTGGGAACACCTGATCATTAGGACTTTTTGTATTGGGACCTCCAACAGTCGTCCCTGGGAATAAGGATGTGCCCTGTGCAGGTCTCCAGAGCTGTCATCTTACCCCAGGGACCCAAATACCATTTCTGAGGACAAGATGCCAAATTTAACAGTATTCTGAGATGCTGTGTTGCCTTTGTATTGAATGTGTACATATGCATAGAGAGTACCCACTATGCAAAATGGAATTTGTAGTCTGAGGTAGTTTTATTATATTATTGAAGACTTCTACTAAATAACTAAATATCTCTCTGTGTGTATATATACGTAGGCTAAGTGACGGAAACTTTAGGGTCCTGCCACCTAGACAAAGTGCCAGACAGAATCTCTGCTTAGGCAAACCAAATACAGGATGGTGCAATGAGCCTCTGCAGCCTCGTGGGGTTTGTAAGCACACAGACACAGTTAAACATAGATCTAAACACAGCAAATTCCTGGCGTACCTGAATTACCTGGCGTACCTAACACACGACACATTCTATCTCACTGATCAGAACTTCAGTCAGACTTCAGCTGATCTAATTTTATGGCAAATAAATAGTTATAAATGAATCTCCTTTTTCCACTGCAGTGTGTGCTCTGCTCTGAGATGTAAACCTCTACCATGAACAGCTCCAATGAAAATTCCCAGCAGAGTTTTCAGCATTCAAGAAATACCTTTCATAAGGCTTCTGCTTGATGTTCAAACTTTTGGAGAGTTAATCTTCTCATTGCATTTGAACAGTAAAATGGACAAGTAGTTTTTGCTCAAATCTGAAGAAAATGAAATTCTTCCCCAGGCTGGGAATTTCTTGTAAGTTTCCATTTAAATAAATAAAATGCCCACCTTTCCACCAACTAAGTCTGAAACTCCTTGAAATAAGGGCTAGTAATGGAAGTGCTGACAGTATCTTAACTAGAGCAGCGTGAAAGGAGTGATATAATAGTTTATTTCAGGTAATGCCATGGTGATTTTCAATTTACATAATGTCAAAAATGCAATATGTGAACTTTCTGAAAGCAAAAAAGTGGTGATAAAAACATCTATTTATTCCTCCTGCCTCCTTGCAGAAATGAGAGAATGAACAAAGCCACAAGGAAAAACCTCAAGGCCATGGTATTTGCATGAAGCATGCTACACATAATGTACCCTAGAAGTGTTTGAAAGAGAAGCTGACCCTGTATATTTACTCTTTTCTCAAATCATTTGCTAGTTTAATAGCTTAACATTTGCAAAATGATGTTTAGATTCTTTTCCCTTCCCAGCATTAAAATATAGCTGGTATATGGTGAATGTGAGTGATCTGTGGAGGACTTCCAGGTCCCAAAGTCAATTCTCATAGCAGTTCAGCGTGTCCTGGCTGTGGATGCACAAAGTGTGTTGCAAATGGAGGGGCCTGTGGGGTCTGGGTTTGGGGCTTTGCAGATTTGGGGGAATCTTAGGGACTTAAAATGAAATCTGATATCTGCTTTTTTATTTTTGAGCATAAATGGTTCTCATGCCTGGAACGAAGCATCCAGGTGGTGTCCTTCATTGCCCAGCTGTGCTGCTATGATGAGCTCTGGGTCCAGAGCTGTTGCATGTGTTCCTTAACGGCCTTCCTTCTGGATGTGGACAGGAGGACAGATTTTGCCCTAGGACCTCAGCCATGACACCTAGCCTGCTCCCATGAGCCAGCAATTATTTGGAGGACCCTAGCTATCTTAATCACAGACTTATCCTAAGATGATCCTGGAGGTTAGTAACAAGTCTGTGTCCATCCCAAACGCTGTGAAATAATTGTGTTGGAGTTGCTAGAACAGAGAAGGATCAACCAGCTCCTTCCTAAAGAAACTAAACAGCAGATCTATAGCATATTTACTCCTTAAAGTCCTTTTTATTCCAGAGTAACTATTTAACCGTTATTGTAGGAAAAAACGCTGTTTGGTGTAACTAGTCCACTAAAGTCTCAGTTCAGAGTTCTTAATATTGAATGAATCTGAGTATCTCCTGGGACTGGAGTTAACGTCTATGGCCTCTTCTGTTAGTTTAGCCCATTGGACACTGCTTGCTTATAGATTATTTTATTAATTATCTCTAGGAAATAGAGCTTAAAGATCACTGTGGCAGGCATTGTACAAACACAGGTGAAGGAGCATGTCCTGTGCCAAAGACTTTACATGGGGGGAAAAAGACCAGGAAATGTGAGGAAATGGAGGTGATGTGGGTCACCAACATCTCACAGGAGCAATGCAGGAGTCTTCCAGTTGGTATCAAGTTCTCAAAACAGAATTTTAGAAGATTTTCAACACATAAAGTCCTTGTACTAGCCCTCCGCACAAAGGGTAAGCTCCAGCTTGAGCTATTAACACAACCCAGTGTGACACAATAGAGCTTGCAGCCACTAAAGCAGCCCAGTGTGACAAAAAATTTGAGAGAAGCTAATAGAAATCCTGCACGATAGAAGAAGCCACAGAGTAAGAGAATCCCTTGTGACAATATTATACTTTGAATATCGTTCATAAAAATAAACCAAATAAAAGTCAATTGTAAGGTCCAGGATACCATAAAATATGAGTTTGGATAGAGACACTTAGAAGCAAAATTTGCTTCAAATCTGTGTAACCACCTTGAAGCCTCACACATTTACAGTTTTAATGTAGCACATTAGTGAGATTAGTACATGGGGGTTTTGCAATTAAACTGCATATTTTATCACTTTTTCTACTTTCATGCTATATAAACTTCCAGGAAATTGCAGGCCTATAAAATGTTGCCAGAGCCCTGCCACTGTGGGAGACAGAAGAATAGAGAGACAGAAGCAGTGTGGGTGGCTGCTTCCTTTTTTCCCTGATTGTGTCATTAGTCAATAAACCCAAACCTTTGTAGTGGCAATTGTAGGAGTAGGAATCATGCACACAGGGAGGCTCAGAGCCTGGATTTCTGCAGGGAGCTCTGTACCAGTAGTCACAAATGATTTCCAAAGAAGGTGTAGAACGAGTCTCCAACTTTACTGAAGAGGAAATGGAGATGGCGATGGTACCATTGACACAGTTTCCCAGCGGAGTTCGTATTGCCTAAATTATATTGCTCTCCCTTGGTTCCTCTCCTCTGAAGTCAGGCTGGGTCACTACATGAGGAAGGTGAACTTTCAGTTGCTCAGCCCATTTATGCTTGCTAAGTGCAAAGATGTCCTATTCCTTTCTGCCTGTGTCCTCACATGACTATTTCTCCCTCTCCTCCTGGGCCGAGCATCCAGCATGTCTTCTGTTATCACCTTTTACGTTGCCTCTGGGTTTTTCTGTCTTCCTCAGACATCCATTCCTAGTGACCTCTTAGTTTAAATCTGAGGTGGAACTTTCTGTATTGCAAAAGACATGCTAGCATCAACACTTGCAGTTCTTCTTAGTGTTTGAGAAAGCTATGCCTCAGTCGTATCAGTCGCTCAGCCTTTCCTGCTTGGACTACAGAGCAGGTGAATGTGCTTCTTTCCAATTTTGCATCAGACACCAATGTTTTGGAGGGTGCAGGAGTCCAGGCGTGTCCTCAAGTCAGCCTTTTACTAGTCATTAACTCCAAGTATTGTGCTGGACCACACCTGTGTGCACCCTGGAGAGCAGAGCAACTCTGAGTCTGGTTCACTGTGGTGATCTATGGGTTCTAAACTCCAGACTCTGCATCAGAGGTTCCTTCCACCTCATCCAAAGTGCTTTCAAGCATGTAAGGGGGGTTTGAACATTTCTGCCAAGTCATACACTGTAAAAAGACAGATAATGCTCTCAGCAGAAAGGGATACAAACAAGAAAAGGGCAGATGCCAGCATTTCCAGAGATAAAGGCACCTCTGTTGTAGGAAAACAAATAAATAAGAGCTGAGCTTTAGGCAAGGTTTGAGTAGCTATAGAGCCAGTCTGGAATCTGATCCACTCAATCCAATGCTGCTGATGCCTCTAGCATTGTAAACTCAGCTCCATTAAATGTCACTTTGGAAGGTGAACAGATGGGAAATGGAGCTAGAAATACAAAATCATGTTATTTCTTTCAAGAAAATTCTTTCTAAAAAAAAAATTCTTCCATGCAAGCCCTTATCTGACCTATATTTGCTTCCTTCTACTCTTTTAAAAGTAACAGAATTGTTATCCGGTGCGCTTAAGCAGATCTTTGTCTATCCAAGCCAAGAGCTGAAAGAAAGACCCAATTTGATGAATGCTGGACACTTCACTGAGATAACAGGAACACTTCACCAGGCTTAGTCAGCTGGAGCTCCGAGTCCCTTGCTGAGTGCACCTTTTGAGGCTGACCCAGTAGTTATCAGACTTCAAACATGTCACTGACACAATCAGCAGCCTGGGAAGCGAGAATACACCAAGAATTGAAAGCAGAGCATTCCTCAATGAACCAAGCATGATTTGCTGAAGCATCTCCAAATAACGTGCAAAAAATTCTCTCTGTGCTTGTGCATGTAGCCAGGAGGTGGGTTGATTTTAAAACTCCTGGCAAAGCCATTGCATATAGATTACGAGCCTGCAGATTTTAGGAAATAATGGGCAGAATGCAAAGACTCTTGCTTTCTGACAGAGGCAATAAACAAATTAGTTAGTCTTATCAACCTATGTTTTCAAAACTGACAAGTGATTTGGGATGCTAATGCTTCAACAAACCCACAGCTATATAGCCTGAAGAGAATAGTTTCTCAAAGATAAACCTATTAAACATGTTGCACAGGAGCTCTTCCTCTCATGTTCACTGCTAACAGCAGCTGTGCCTCCTCCGGAGCTCCTTGCAGAGCTGAGATCAGACCCACCTGCTGCATCATGTACCCTGCATGGTAGAGGGAGGGAAGGACTGGGAAAATGGCATTTAGTAGTTAATGTATCATCGCTCAAGGGTCATATCCTAGCTTTGACTTTGTACCATAGTTGCTGTGCTGTAGCAAGATTTGCTATGCAAGTGCATGCCTATCCCATGACTCGGGTACCCATCAAATTTTCATGCATACCATCCTTTCTGCAAACAACAGAGCTCTGCTAGAGCCTTGGAAACAGGGAAGAACAAATGTCTCTGAGTTCATACCCCTCCTGTATAGCAGCCTGCATCAGAACTGGCATGCTGACACTGGTAGGTGCAAAGAGAGGTAAAGATGCAACAGGTAGATGTAAAACCAACATCCTCAAATATATTTTAGGTATTTAACCCCTACTGCTTTGTCTGAGACAAGGGCTTTCTTGTGTACCAGACACAAGTTAGCACTACAAAGTTCTGTTGTGTATCTGGTGTCCTGAGCTGGCAGTGCTGCGGGACATCAGTAAATTACCAGTAGTGAAAGATTTGATCACCTCGCAGTGATGCTTGTGATGTTTTTCTCTTCTACTTTGTGACTACAAACTGGTGGACATGCCAAAGGATCTGCTGGGAATTAAAATTTCTTGATGTCTGTTTGAATAGATAACACAAACCCTTCCACCCCAGGATAAATCACACATTTACCTCTTGTGGTTCCCAAGTTCCCCAGATCCTCCTATCTCATGTCATTGGAGCTACGTGGGGAGAGAATTGGAGAGGGGAATAAATAAATAATGTAAATTGATAGTCCAGTCTCATTTGCAGTTTGAATAGCACGCTCATCTCCCATGAACCTACCTATGTTTAGAAAACTTGGTTCTGTAGAGGGGTTGGTTGTGGGAGAAGGTTTTTTTTTCTTTTTTCTGCACTGATTTGTGTCTCCAGAGAAATGAGTAAAGCATTACAGAAGAACGTGGCATAGAAGAAAGAACATATGCTGTACATGCATTTAAATAGCATTTATCTTACTTTTCACTGACGTAGTGGTGAAATATGTTCTCTTTGCTTTCAAATTTTAGGGATGAACAGATGGTAGAAAGCTTAGTTTTAGGTATTATGTCCATCAAAATAACCTGTATTGCGAGTACCTTTTACTATAATTGGGGATTTTAGCTGCAGTAGAATCTGGACTCTAAAAAAAGTCACCTGCAGAAGTAATATGCAAAAAAAAAAGGGGGCTGAATATTGTCCTACCTATATTTTTTTCCAAAAAACACAGTTCTTCAATAGTGTGGTAAGAAACACGCTTAGCTTTTTGGCCCTGCTTTTGCTATGGATGGAGCAAAGCTCGAAGAACCTAGTTTCTGATCGGGCTCTCCCCATCCCCAAATGCTCTAGCATACTTCCAAACGTATTCGGTCAGCTCCGTAGGGATGTATGACAAGAGAAAATGAAATAATTGCTGAAGCTTCTCTTTCAAAAAGAAAAGCCCAACAGACCCAAGAGCGTCTCACCTATTTTGTCACTGTTTGGCTGTTCCTAAAAATGCTGAAATTCCCAATGTAAGACGAGTTTGCATGCGTGTTCTGCCCCAGCCACCCTGCTCTGGATGACACGTACCAAACCTGTAGGAAGTGAGGGATTCTGGCATTGTATGAAAAACTCTAGTCAAACACTGCAAAGTAAGCCCAATCCTTTTCTTAAAGCACTGCAGAAAGGGAAAACTTTGCTCTGGAGTTAAACGAGCTTTTAGGGAGGAGGATCATGTCAAATATATGCTTATACCATATCCAGCATGATGGGAAACTCGTCTGATGTGTGCCTCTAGGAAGGAAACGCTTATGTACTGCTGTGTTTGTATGGGGATGTGAATGATCTCATTAGGGATTTATATATAGACAGGCAAGTTCTGAAATTCTGAAACATTCAAAAGCTGTCTTGTCCAATTTTAGAGGATTTTAGTTTCGGGGTTTTTTCTCCTCTTTTTTTTTGTTGTTGTGGGTTTTGTTTTGGTTTTGGCTCTGATCTGCCTGTTCTGCTCCTCAGCACTTTTCCCAGTTCAGTGACTCTGTTTGTAATCTCTTTGTCGGTGTGTGTTTTGCATGAATTTAATACCTGGTCAGCATTATCCCAGCTTCATGGAGGAGGGTCTCTTATGCTGCCATTTCATTCTTGCATCCCAGATTCAGGTTAGTTAATTGCACAGATGGAATCTTCTAGCAATGCGTTTAGGGACTTTACAAAAAAAAAGAGAAATGTATATATATGAAAAAAATTCCAAGAGGGAAATGTATAATTCCAGCCACCTTGCTGGAAGGGTGCCCAACACGGCAGCAGCATTTAAAATGTCACCATTTGCCAGTAATAGCTGCAGAGTGGCAACAGTGGTGCAGTATTTTCTCCCTATGCTTAGAAAAAGAAATAACTGCCTCAAGGATGCTGAAAAATAATTATAGGGAACATACTTCAGACACATCCCTCATTTTTAAAGATGTCAATCATTTCAGTCCCAAAATTACAATGTACAATCAATGTCACTCCCATTATTTTTCTTTCAGGATTGTTTACCTCGGAACTAAAAAAAAAAAAAAACAAAAAAACAAAAAACCCAATAAGTGGCAGACAGGGTCATCTGCATACAGAAAAGGAATCCAACCATATTTTATTTACCTACATAAATAATTATTTTACTTAGCGCAGACCGTATCTCACATTTGGGCCCTGTTAGACTGAGAAGCATCATTCTCACTTTATTTATCTACATACTGAAGTGTGTATTTGTTTAAATTGAAACTGGGGGCTCAGAGACCCATAAAATGTTTAAACATGAGCACCGTTACTAATCGTCTGGTGTGTATTTACCATGGCCCCCTGCTGCTTGATAGGAAGTTACTTAATTGTGCTTGTTTGCATCATCTGTTCTATAATGCTAACAGCATTTTATTCAAGTAGTAGTAGCCTATATATTTTGCATAAGGAGGAGATTATTTTTTGCGTGCTAGCGCCATGTTAAAAATTATGCTTTTGATTTTTTCTTCTTTTCAGAAACATAGCAACGTATCTATTCAACTTTTTCTTATAATTAAATACTGAAAATATTTTGATAGGGATTTTTTTCCTGAAAAAATGCAGAAATTTTTGGAAACAAAATGACGAATTGTCAAATATTGTTACACCAAAAAATATATCCATTTTCATCTGTTTTTTTCTCCACTGGGGTTCTGACATTATGAATGGCAGTTTTAATCTAGGGTGCGGCCTCTTCGTGGTGTTTCAGGTGGCTATAAATGATACTGCACAAATTTAATTTCATTTAAGGATAATACATGTAAGGGGTAGAGGGCAGGAACTACACCTTGGGATCTAGCTTCTCTAAGGGTGTTGCATGGATCTCTGATACACTTCTAAATAACCCTGGCCAAATGGCGAGGATACCAACTTCTAGTGTTTCTCTGGGCTAGGAGACCTCAATAATTAGACCAAGAAGGAAGTACAGCTTTGTGCTTTGTATGGCATACATATGTGTAGTGTATATGATATTCAACAAATAACATGGCTATTCTGCTATTCAAGTCACAAAATTCAGCACCGTTTGGCTCAGACTGGGCTGCAGGCACTTGCACCTGCGAAGGCTCTCACCAAGCACACCGCCTCTTAGAAACGTACAGGTTAAGTGTGCTGTGATGTATGTTCAAAGGATAGACGGATAAAAGCTGGGGCTGTTTACAGGAATTTTTGGCAGCAAGACTCAAAACTCAGGGAAACTGCAATGTGCTTCCAGGCTGTAAGCCCCATCCACAATGGATTTCCTAGGTTGGAGCATGAGTAGCTAGGCTCACATTCAAGCAAATCCACACTCACTCTGTGGGTGAGAAAACAGTGTGCTTTGCATCATTTTGATAGAAGGAAATGTTTCTTAATTGAGCTTCATCCTTTGGAAAATTGTGGTGTAGGACCTAAAATCCGAAGGTAACACTGGGAAGTGTAAGGGCATGAGAGCCGAGAAACCAAAAGCCCCGTTGCCAGCTGGTCAGTCTCAGGCACAAAGACATAGGCCAGGTAGGGCACTTTCCCTCCTACAATCTCCCACCTACAAGAAATCTGCATTAAAACATCACTCTTTGTTTGTATTTAGTAGTCTCCAAATTTGCTTTCTCCTTAATTGGACTTGTCTTGGAGAATAACAGGAAGAGGATCCCAGGTGTGTTACCCCAGCAAACACAGTCATGACACAGTCCAAACATGACTTTATATCTCCGTATACACATGCAGATCTACACGTGGCTGCAAAAGACCTCCCACAGGTGCCTGGAGATGTTTACCAGCTCCCAACTGCTAACCAGACCTCTGTCACCTCCCAAAATCCACCTTTCTCTGTCCCTCCTTAGCACAAGGGTGGCTGGGTTGTCACAGTCTTTATTCTGCAGCTCCACTTAACTCCAGTTCCAGTATGACCTTTTGACCTGTAATTTTTGGAAGTGATTCAGTGTCTTTTTTCCAGTCTCTGGAGGTTAAGCGTGGAGGTTACAGCTGTAAAGCACTTCATAGCAAACACAGCTTTTAGTAGTCTTTGTAACCATGTTGCTCATTGTAGCAGAAATGGGTTGGGGCAAGAATTCAGATGTGAAAGCCACAGAGCCTAAACTGCACAGGTTTCCTTGTAGTTCACAACTCCCAATGTAAATCTACCCCGCTCCACAGAAATTATACTCTTTCCCATTTTCTGAGAATAAAGGAACCCTGGAAACAGGAGTTTTCACCACTGGCTGTCAGTACAAGTGTGTGCAGTGTTACCCCATTACTGTCACTCAGTCTGATCTTTGGGATATGCAAATCCTCTTTGGGTTTTGCAAGAAGCACAAGAGTTATTAGTTATGTCTGGATGAGATGGGGAATGCAGTGAAAACATGCCTGGCAAAAGTTCACAGATGAAATGTATCCCTCTAAGAGTTGATACAAACTGGGAAAACAGATTTTAAGCCTCAACAAAGTGGCATTGTTCCTTTAAAGAATGCTTATCACTTTCCTACCTTGAAACATCCTAGAACCCTTCTGCTTAACAATTCTGACCACATGACTTCGACATGTCAAGATTATCTACAATTTCTTCATTTCCTTTCAGAAGGGCTTCCTACCTACACACTACATCATGCATCTTTTATTACTGCCTTAACATATTTATAAAATATTGATAATTCATTCCAATGGCTTTGCAAGTGAAGCCATGTGGCATGGTATTCCCTTCAATTAGCAGCATGTTCACCTGTTTGCTGAAATGAGCCCATATTCAGAAGCGGTCATGAAAACGAACCTTCAAAATAAGCTTTTGCATGTTTTCAGTTCTTGTGCTGATCTTTTGCCTCCAGTTATATTCAACATCCACCCTGAGTAATTTTCTTGTTGTTGTTCTGTGAAATTGCTCTCAAGTGCTCTCTGCACTAACTGGGGACGGAACGGGGTTAGTGGAGCTACACTGGTTTTTGTTGCTCAGCAGCAGAGTAGGTTTAGCCGATACTCACATTGCAGTTACCAAGAGCAGCAGAGGGTTGCTCTGGGTTTGTTCTGGAGAACCAAAGATGCAATAAGCTTAGTCTCCACTGACACCAGCGGAGCAGAGTTTTGAATTGAGCACTCAATGTGTAAATTAACACCTGGAATTAATTCATCACGCTTGCTAATGAGAAAATAGAAATGATAGTTTATAAAACAAAGAAACACACAATTCAGGGGAAAGAATAAGTGATAAGGAAGGTTTTGTTGAAAGACTTAGCTTCATAAGGCAAGTTTGTTGTTAAATTTAATGGGCTATAGGTGTTGATTGGTAGAGTCATAAAATGAACTGTTAATTTGATATTCTAAGAGAGGAGAAGCTAAATTATGCAAATTGCTTTTAAAACTAGTCTGTTCCCAGCATACAGTATAACAAGGTAACACAGCCCTTTCCACACTATTATTTTTAGGACTCTTCCCCATTGCCATCATTGGTAAATCTTAACGCTTTGAAGTGCCTCAAGGCTTTGATTCCCTCTGCACTCTCACCAATGCAGCTGTTAGGTGCTGCTGTGCTGTGTCAGCTCAGCAAGGGGATCCCTTTTGTCACCTGTGTTTGAGCACCTACATGAGTGAGATTTTAAACTGACAGCCCAAAAGAGGCAGTGACACTTGTTGCTTTCAGAATGACATGCAAGGAGAGAGACCGCACTGGGAAAATGAACACACACCTTGGTGAATATGCAGACTTCATTCATCTGCTTCACAACTGCAACCACATCGCTCAAAGACTAGACTGGGAAGGTGTCAGCATTTACAGCTTATGAAGAATGAAATGTATCCTCCTGATCTGGTGTTTCCAATGCAGCTATGAAAGCGTCAGGCCCAGTAAGCTCAAAATGAGCACCTGAGCAGATGAAATACACAGCCCATTAGAATCGGTATCCATGGGGCAGCAGGTAGCATGTTTGCTGAAAGCAATATGACAGATAACAAGCATGTGCTGTGGATGCACGAAGAGCTGTCTCAGGATAATGCTGAAACATATCAGATCTGATGTGTGAGTTGCCCTGGGCTTTTTGTGCCACAGATGTGCTGTTGGCACCTACCACAGTTCTGCAAACTTTGAAACTCTGTCCACAATGATATCAAATGCTCCTGCGCAGAGCGGGGATCAGTGGACCACATTTCTGTTAGGCTAGCCGGAGATCGTCCTGAGGCCATCTTCTACTTCATGGGAATGGTAAAGGTAGCATCCAAATCAACTTCTTAGAGTTTCTTAGTTGGTGTCCTGTTAAGTATGTCGTTCTTCACATTTATCTAGTGGCCAAGTCAATATAACAATTCCTCACCTTCCCAGGCCCCCAACTAGTTTCTGGGACACACACATGGCTCAACAAATGCTTGTGTTGCAGAGCTGTGGGAGCACTATCTGGCAGGGCTAGAGGGGAAACGAGAGCAGGGACCTTGACACTCACCTTTGTAACCTGCATCAGCCCCCAAAATGAATGACATGGGTCTCACAGCCTTCACCCACTGTCCCAGGGCACTCTGCAGGCTCCCTTGTTTTTGAGACTTCTTTTGGAGCCAGAGCACTTAGAGCTGTAACTTACTTTTTAAGAAACGTGAACATCTGGACTCTTCAGGGAGAAACTGGATATACCACATGGACCATAGACTAGATTTTCTAGCAGTTTCAAACTGGAAGTCTTTGCAGGTTGGGGATTGCAGCGTAGATGAAGATTTTTTCAATATCCATTAAAAAATAACTTCCAAGTGAGCAATATTTCTATCAAAATGGCTTTTTTTCTTTTCAGTGACTTAGAGTAATTTGTGCTGGTAGCAGAGCAGAATTCTGCATCTAATATTGACACTGAGGAGAGGTATAAAAGCTATTACACCCAGTGCCAATAGCTTCTGTTTTCTAATCAAAACAATGTCAAATAAGTAAGAGAATAGGAATGAAATAAGCCAGTTCTTTCCAACTCGCCCATCTCTACAAACCAAGCAAGAAAGTGTGATGGTGTTTCAGATATTTGGAGCAATCAGCTCTGAGGTCTTGCAAAACCCTGTGGTTTTCTTTTGTGTTGTGTTTGGGATTTTTTTATTATTGCTATTATCATACTCACAACTGTTAAGTGAATCGCTGAGAAGGTTTCAGCTGAACATCCAGCAGAAACATGCCTAGGGCAAGAACAAGGTTTGTTTATTTAACTTGAGAAACAAGGAAGGAGGGGGAATCTCTCTCATACGTGTCCATCTTCAGCTAAGCATTGCTCATCTGTTGATTTAGCCAACATCCGTTCCCTCAGCACATTTGTGCCTGGCTTATCTGCCTCTGCAAGACCCTCTGCCCTCCTGCCTTGTGCACCTGGGGGTGAAGAACTTCTGCCAAAATGCATCAGGCAGTGCTGGGGGAGCAGCAGGGCTCACGTTTCCCCTGTACATGGAGAGGAGCTGCTTGGTTTGGAGGAGAGCAGTGGGCACGTGAACCCCTGGCCCCTCACCTCTGCTACAAAGACCGGAGCGCTCACACCCCCATCCTTCACCCTTGCTTTCAAAGGCACCCCCTCACCCCCAACTGCCTTTGCAAGCTCTTCTCCATTAATTGGACATCCCTTCCCAGGCCTGGTGAAGGTTTTTTTTCCCGGACAGCACTGACATTTCTGTTTGTGTTGGAGAGGGCAATCCTGCAGGGCAAGCGAGGAAGCCACAGACTGCTTCAGGAATACTTTAAATTTAGGGGTTCTTAAACATTTGTTTGTTTGTTTGTTTTTTCCTGAATGGCTGTTGAAGAAAAAACTAAGCAGTTGCAGTCACAACCCAGTTGTGGGCTGTGCACATCGGGTAAAGGCACAGGCAAACCCCCTCCTTGTGTGCCTGCCCTCGTGTGTGGAGATGAGAGCTCAGACCAGGGGCTGTTGGGCTGTTCAAGCATCGGCCACTCCAGAGGAAACAGCACAGGAGACTTTTGTTATTGTTATTTTCTTTTCCAGATCAGTTATGAAGGAGCTTGTGCATGCAGTATGGTAGGTGACTGGTTTTGACTAGGTAAGACCAAGGCACCTAGAGAGCAGCCATCCTTAGTAAAACTGCAGTTATCTCTATTGAGGTAAAGACTATTTATATGGCTAAGTACTCATTTCTGAGTGTTGCGGGTGCTTAACGGTTACATCTGCAATGAGCTGGTATCTACACAGAAACAACTAAATCTCAGCTTCTTTCCTCAGCCGCGTCTTGGACTCAGAGTGCATCCACAGCAGTCCCTCAAGGGCTGCAAAAGGAACTTGATTATCCCCCGGCCAGGCCAAGAGCCTGATCAGGATGCAATCTTCCTCCTCGCCATTATCGCTTACCGGGGACAGCGCTCGTGCAGGAGCTCCCAGGAGCTCCCACGTTAGCGCACAGGAGATCAGCGACGTGTGCACCCCGCACCGCCTGGTGCTGAAGGGGTTAACACCACGCGCAGGAGGGCTATGGCCGCCGGGATGGAGCACACCTTGCTGCGAGCATGGCTCAGCGCTCTGCAGCCCTCTCTTCGTTTCATTTTTGGCCACCTTTTGTTCCCCAGTCTCTCTCTCCCCAGAGCAGGAGGTAGCACTGGCGCCTTTGCCTCCCCAGTGGAAATGGGAAGGGGGTGGGGAACCCGCCTGTCGAGGCCGCTCCCTGCTCTTCTCCTGGCCCAGCCACCGCCACTCAGACCAGCTTAACTTTCCATGCCAAGGGGTCAGCCTCTCGCCTTATTTCTTTTCCTTACATCTTTGATTAAACGCTTCTCTTTAAGTATATCTGCTGCTATCAGTGGTTCCAAGTAGCAGGCTCAGTCGTGGTCCGCTCCGCCGGGCTCCCTGCCGGCCGCCCCACCGCGCTCCTCCGAGGGCTGCAGGGGCACAGCCCGCCCTCTCCCCGCGGGCTGCAGGGCCATCTCCGCTCCGGCCGCCTCCCCCGCTCCTCCCTCGCTGACTCCCGGTGCCCGCGGAGGTGTTTCCCTCTCATCCCCTCCTCCCTCTGCTGCAGGGCCCATCCCCGGCCTGTGTCCCCGCAGAGGCCCAGCCGTCGTGTCTAAATGACGCGACCTCGCCCCGGGTGGCTCTGGCTCAGAGCTGGGGGAGCTTCGAGCAGCTTCTGGCAGCTTCTGCCCTGCTGCCACAGCCCCGCACAGACCCCCTCACAAAATTGTGGCATCGTTTCTCTGAGAAGCACCTTATATCTTGAGTAGCTTCATTAGGTTCAGCTAGATTTCTCCAAGAGAAAGAGACCCCCCAGCATGAGTGGAGGACACCAGAGTTCAGCC
>VZSC01019811.1:594238-609145 GCA_013398225.1 Steatornis caripensis | reverse complement strand
TTTCCAGGGATGGGGCAACTACAGCCTCTCTGGGCAACCTGTTGTTTTTTCTCCAACAGTTAAAGTTTCCAGCGCTATAGAGACTTTCAAATAGGGCATTTTAAATCCAGATTCTTTTTTTTCCTGTAACATTTTCATACTCTTGTGTTCCTTGTGCCAAAATCCAGCAAATCTTTTGTGAATCCCTTGCAAGACGAAAACCGCCCAGTAACTGCAGGATAACTGCTTGTGAAAGAAGAGAAACTCTAGACCAAAGTCACCTTGCCCAGTGCCCAGATTGAAAAGTCACGCAAGAGTGAGAGCGCTCCCCAGCATGGGTTTGTCGCCATGCGAGAGCCCAGGCAGCTGGAGAATGGGCCTTGGCTGTTATGGTGGAAGCAGCCGCTGTCATTTAGCTGGGTTAAAAATATTTGTTCATTTTTCTGTGTCCTGGTTAGGGCCCAGCCAACAGCAAAGCCCCCTGGGCGCTTGCTCGTGCCTCCCTCCCCGGGGGATGAGGGGAAAACGTCGGGAAACCCGGCAGGGGCTCACTCACCCGTCACGGGCAGGAACAGGCGGGGAGGGCTCCTCACCCTCTGCCCGTGCCCCAGCGCGGGGTCCCCCCCGGCACACGGTCCCTCCCGGACCCCCCCGGCGGGAGCCCTTCCCGCGCGGGGCAGCCCCTCAGGGCCGCACCGCCCCAGCGCGGACTGCCCGCAGAGCCACGGGCTGCTGCGGGAGCGGGCACCTCCGGGGCCGTGGGGCCCCCCGCGGGCCCCTCTCCGCTCCGCCGGGCTCCCTGCCGGCCGCCCCACCGCGCTCCTCCGAGGGCTGCAGGGGCACAGCCCGCCCTCTCCCCGCGGGCTGCAGGGCCATCTCCGCTCCGGCCGCCTCCCCCGCTCCTCCCTCGCTGACTCCCGGTGCCCGCGGAGGTGTTTCCCTCTCATCCCCTCCTCCCTCTGC
The DNA here is from genome assembly GCA_013398225.1 of Steatornis caripensis. Lineage (NCBI taxonomy): Eukaryota > Metazoa > Chordata > Aves > Caprimulgiformes > Steatornithidae > Steatornis > Steatornis caripensis. The sequence continues at coordinate 608,203 of VZSC01019811.1, read as the reverse complement.
TGCAGGGCCCATCCCCGGCCTGTGTCCCCGCAGAGGCCCAGCCGTCGTGTCTAAATGACGCGACCTCGCCCCGGGTGGCTCTGGCTCAGAGCTGGGGGAGCTTCGAGCAGCTTCTGGCAGCTTCTGCCCTGCTGCCACAGCCCCGCACAGACCCCCTCACAAAATTGTGGCATCGTTTCTCTGAGAAGCACCTTATATCTTGAGTAGCTTCATTAGGTTCAGCTAGATTTCTCCAAGAGAAAGAGACCCCCCAGCATGAGTGGAGGACACCAGAGTTCAGCCATCGGTAACAGGCCTGAACTGGAATACTCCAGACTTTCTGGAAATACAATATATTCATTGATATTTCATTGATTAATAAAGACAGAATTAATTTTCTGGAAGTGAACATATCATTGCCCTGTTATTTCATATGTTGGTATATTACTGTAGTAACAGTATTATGTTAATTCTATTTTAAATTTATGTATGAAATAGAGGGAAGATAGACAATAATTGGGAGATTTATTCTTAACAAATAATATATCCTATCCAAGGAAGAGCGTGCTATGTGTAAGGCAGGCTGGGTGGTGCAGACTCCACCCTGTTCCACCACTGAGTGATGGGTGACATGATGCGTTGAGATGTTAAAACTGATTTTTGTGGTCGCTAAAACAAAGGTATCCACCAGCCCCATTATCCCTCAAGGGGATTATAAGCAATTCAGACTGTTTCTTGTCCAAAGGTGATGCTCTTTGCAGTAAAAAGAGAAGGACCACATTTACCTGCTGAAATCAGGAGCCAGGAGTCCTCCGGTATGTTCTTCACATGACCTTAGACCCTCTGCAGGTATTTAGGCATGTCCCTCGCTCAGTGGGATGCAGCAGATATAATGGCTCTTTCTTTCCCCCTCTTCCGTGTCCTCAGGGACGAATGGGACCAGACAGGGAGTCAGGGACACTTCTTTGAGTGGTGCCAATGCTACAGCACACTCTGTTGAAAAGCAATCCGCTGTCATTCTGCACTACAAATATTTGCCTCCTGTGTGACACTGGGACAGTCCTGAGCACTGAGAGCATTGGTGGCAGCAGTGAAAAGACATTAATGAATCTCTGCTGAGAAGCGCTATTTACCTGTTTAGCCTGACATCCAGCTGATAAACCAGACTCACAAAATGGCACATGCTGATGTGTCGTGCTGCTCTGCTCTGCTTGCTGAAAGCATTTTCCCTTCACTCAGGTGTATTTGCATGTATTTCCTTCCTTAGTTTAGTTCCACGTCACTAAAAATGTTTTACACGGCAGTGGTGAAATGAGTTTGTGCTGTCTCACTGCCTGCCCTGGCTCTGAGGGTAATATTACCTCTCGCCTCGCAGTGTGTCCTTGCTTTTGATGGTCTTTGCCTATGCAGCTTAAACTGTGAAGGAGTTGGAGGAGGCTACCTCGTGGGGTTTTTTTATCAAATCCTAGATTAGGCAGAACTGGAGATGGAAGATCAGCCCAAGTGAACTTGATTAGCCAGTGCTCAGGAGATCTGAGTTTCACATACGGAGTTGTGCAGTCACTTGGACTGTAATCCCAGCCCGGTGCTTAATGACATAAACAGTGCTAATAACTGTGGGTCACCTGTCTGGGGAAGACAGATAAGGAATTGAAAATTACGCACATTACCATAGATAATCTACTACCAAATACTGTTGAGTAGAGACCTCTATTTTTATTTTATTCCCCTTATGTTCTTGCCCTGATTGCACAGCAAATAAATTGGAAACTTAGAATTAAAGGACCTGCTAATTCAAATTGATTTGCAGCCTCTGGCACCTGATTCCCCACAGAAGGTGTAAATGGATCCTGGTATCCACCCCATGACAGCAAATCTTGAGTCTTGTCTGCTGCATTATCAGAAATAGGGGAGAAAAGGCTATTTTCAGTGGCACCAGGAAAAATAAAAGTTTGCAGAGGGAGCAGGTGATGTTCTGCTTTATTGTATCAGACAATTATTTGCTAGCAGTTAATATCCACAGTCCTATTTCTGCCCTTACAAACTGAGCAGTAGCTTCAGCTTGAAAGTCACGCTTAACTTTCAGGACAAAAAGCAACCCATTCTGGCTTTTGGAGGGAGCTGGACCTGCACCAAGCTCTGCTATCAAGCAATGGGGAGAGATTCAAGACTGTAGGGCAACCAACAGGCCCTCGCATCGCTTTTTAAATTTAGGATTTCACCTTAAATTAGGGTTCCACCACAGCACGGTGGAAGATGATTTATTTAAAATCTGACCTGGTAAGAAAATGAGTCCCAGGACCCTAGGGTGACCTTCATGGACGTAACTCTGGCCTCCTTCCTATGAGAAGATAGAAAATAATAAATACATAAAACAGAGGGAATGAACATATTTAAATGCCCAGGACCAGAACTGGTCAGCATTTGCAATGCTGTAGGCAGTCTGCCAGCTTTGGGGCAACACCACAGGCCATCTGCAGTTGTGGGACAGTCCCTCGTGTGTAGCCACACAACAACTTGCAGGTCTCACAGGACAGCCCAGGTCATAGCAGCCCAGCCCCTGGCACAAACAAATCTCATTACAGGGATGCTGTATTTTTTTAAGTATTCCTCCTTACATGGATGTAAATTGCTTCGGGCCAGGTAGAGCCACCTGCCACCTCTTAAGTGAGCCTAGGTCCTGCAGGGTGAGATTGGGATGGCGTTGACTATTTTTGAGTCTGACTTCTGAGCCCATGTAACAGCTGCCACCCACCAGGCTGGGAACTGCAGATGAAAAGTGCCCTTTGAGCAAAGTGAAAATAAAGAGAAAGCAGTGCTGTTACTGTAGATTACATTTCTCTCTGCTGCTAGCCATGTGACAGACAGACTGTGTTTCTCTATTTGTACCTGGAACGTTCCAATTTCTCCCGATAGTCTTAAAACCTTATTTTTAAATCTTTCTTTTGACACTTACACAGTGTGACTTGATTTGATAAATAAAACCTTCTGGTGCTGTTGTTCAGGTCTGAGATTAAACACTTGATGCTGTACATAAGGAAATACTTTTGATGGGTGAATTTAATAGCTATTGGTTACTAGCAGAGCTAAGTTAATTGCAGATGGTTCAATTCACAGGTGAATTGTGGTAGGACCACATAGCCAAGTCCATGAACACAAAAGGACCCCTCGCTTTGGAGTGTCTCTGCTGAACAACATGTTTCATGCTGTTTGTGATAATTTGATGGCATTTTATTTATAAGAACAGAACAAGCAAAGTTACTTTTCCAGTAACTCAGAAATTACACAAACTAATTTTTAAAATTTATTGTAGAAGATATTTTTTATTGCTCTGGAGAAACGAGAGCCTTATCTGAGTCATCCTTCTTGCTGATTATGTCTAGTTGGTGAATAATACTGCAGTCTACAGTACAGATTTTACATCTCAATGCTCATAATACTTATATCTCAAAGTACGTAAGGCACACTGGTTGGTATAGTTATCTCCTCGTTGCAGATGTGGAAACTGAGGCATCCAGAGGAGTGGTGTGCACAGCATCACCCAGGGCATCTGCAGCAGAGTGAGGGCATAAATGCGGGACTGGACCACTTCCCATTTCAACTTGCTACTTGAGTCTGTTGCTTTATTCATGGTGTTAATAATTAGCCACTAATAAGTAGCCACTAGAGGCCCAAAAATGGACCCTTCTTACTGGGTCCTTCATGTAGTCCTGTCTGGGCCCAGTCTGTGTCCCAAGAGGCTTCTGATGCTGTAGGCAAGGTAGAGGAGGGAAAGCAGAGAATGACAGACTCAGCTTTGTCTCTTGAGAGCTGGGTATACGGTCCTGTGTTCTTGCAACAGCAATCAAGCCAATAGACCTTATATCCCAGCTCTTAGCCTTCTGGTTTGATATAATAATAGTGGGTTTAATTTAAATTTATTTCATTATGTGAATCTAATATTACGTATTCAAATGTTCACTTACCAAATTTCTGTGCATTATGGCTTGCGTTGTCCTTTGTGTGCTGTCTCTGCAGTCACTTTCCATGCAAGATCTGCCCTGTACTTATAAGACCAGTTGGAGAAGGAGAAATTATCCACAGCCTAGCAATGCAGAATCATATGTGTATACACAACCCCATTTAAACTTTGGCTGGGAAGGCTAAACACTATGCAGTCTGTATCACTGAGATACAGTAAATTCCTTTGCAGAAGTATGAGCTTGTCTGATTCTGTGAAAAAATGTAACAGCATCAAAAACATGACACGCAAAGGTCAAGGCAACATTGATCCATGAGAACTATCTGCTACAGTCAGCTCTCTCCATATGCCAGCTTTGATGAAGACACTATATATTTTTAAATACACATACATATGCATACTTAAATTCCTGTATAGTTTTAAGGCTTAATTTGTTACATACTGTAGTTGTTGGTTTTGGTGCATGTTGGTGATAGGAATCTTTAAATCCCCACGTGTTTTGGGTTTAACTACTTCAGATATTGAATCGTCTTAGATGCAATCAGCTTGACACAACTGCACTGGTGCAGGTCATCTAATTTCTTAAATCAACTTTGAAAATGGATAAACTGAGGAGAAGAGGAGAGAGGTGACCCATCCCCTGTCACGTGAAGAAGGAATAGGTGAATGTCCAGTGCATCCCGGGATCCCAACTCTTGTTGAGCGTTGGACCATTTTGCATCTCACCTTTTGTAAGTTCCACTGTGAATTTAAGAGTTTCACTTTCAGATTGATTTTCTTCAACTCAGTCCTCTAGTTTTAAAACTACTGAAATGGTAAAATACCTCCTGGCATTAAGGACAAACAAACTTGGCTGTTGTCATGAATGTTGTTGATCAAAGATCACTTAAACTAACAGTATTACATCATGTCACCCGTGTTAACCAATTTGCTTGACTGTCCACGTGCACCTGCACCAGTTCCTCTGTTTGCAAAGACAAGGCAAGATAACACTTGTGGAAATTCCTGTGATATAAATAATATGGGATGATTATAACCATATAGATCTTGGTGAAAGGTCTTGCTTAAGAAAGCTCATACTCGGTCAATTCCTGGAGATTTTAAACACAAATAATAGCTTACAGCATGCAATCAGCTTCCTGGCCTCTTGCCTGAACCCTTCATGGTTTCTGTTCTGCTCATGGACTTCTGCATTTATAAGCACTTTCTTTTATCTAAGCCTGAGAGTCCATCATGTTTTATTTACCCTTCTTTTAGCTCTAGCTATACGTTTCCAACTACATAAAAATCAATAAGCGCATTGCTAATTCTGCCTGGAAAATAAAATTTACTATAGAATGAAATGTAATTGGTTTTGAAGGCTGTTTTTAGAGGGTTTCTTTTTGTCTGGGGTGGAGGGAGGGTTTAGTTGTCCAAATTCACTTGCTGCTTTTTTTTCTTGAAAATCAATGATTGGCACAAGCATGGATTTTAAACATCTATGTACTTAATTATGCTACAGAGCCAGTATTTTTGCATCTGTTTTGCTTTGTACCTACCTTTTATAATAGATGCAAAATTAAAAGATAGCTTGGTTTTCTAGAGCAAATTGTCAATGGAGCCCTGGGAAAGGCAGGCGACTCCTAGTCTGGCAGTAGGGAAGTTTCAGAGGGCGTAATCTATTCCGGGAAGACACTCCAAGGTCTTGATACTAGGACCACTTTGGACCAGGGACCATTTGACTATATTCTTAATGCTGCTCCAAGTGCTCAGAGATGCTGGGTAGGTTGCAGCCATACTCTCTGCCTCTCTTTCCCTACCTGTAATGGCAGGTTTTTAATACTGACCCCATTTGCCAGGCAATGAGAAGATCCAAGCATTGCTGTGCTTATGTCTTAGCTTTTCCTTTTAGCATACTTTCCACCTTCCTATTATTCTTGTCTGTCTACACCTGTGACATGGTATATTTCAAAAAAAGATATGTATACATTTTCCTTATGTGTACCTAGAGAATAGTGAATGAACATGCAGCATACATTTAAAAAATAAGTAAATTAAATACGTATTCCAGAGCAATCAGTCTGCCAGCAGAATCTTACAAAAGGACAAAAAATATTCCGGGGAGAGATAACTCTCAGTCTGTTTATTTGATTCACTCATAAGAAAAGGGAAAAAAATCATTTGCTCTTAATTCTGAATGGAAATGTGCTTTGGACCAGATTCCGAAAGATGCTGAGCTCTGAGTGTTAACCTTTGGACACCTTCCGCAATGCAATAAGCACCTTCATCCTCTAGTGAATTCAGTGGGAATTGAGCATCCTCAGCACTTTGCAGGACTGTGCCTTTTCTCAGGAGACTATCAGCAGGGCTTGGGTGCTTATTTGGAAAGAGGTATTTCATGTGCTGGCATGATAATAAGTAGATCTAGGAGTATCCCCCTGGAAGTAGGTACTTGCTTTAGATCTCATAGACATTGTCTTAATTGTACACTAAATCAGCACTAGATGGAAGACAGTTCAGCCACAGGCAGCAGAGCAGACTGCACTGGTCTCTGGTGATACTGTGTAATATCAACCTCAACCAAATGCTTTCTAAATCAGGTTCATGTTTTGTGCCATGAACTCTGCTAGGTTGTTACTCAGAGTGATCTGTTAATGCATCTGTGAGCTAGATTTCCTTTATTTCCTGTCATCTTTTTTTTTTTTTTTGTGTTGGATAATAATCAACTTGGAGAAGGTTTTTAAAAGGAGAGAAGGTTATTTCACTGGCACCAATTTTTACATTAAAAGTGCACTTGGCCAAATGCCAAAATATTTAATATCTTTGCCATCTGTCCCAGCTGAATACAATTTAAGATTTATTGATTTTTTTTTTTAATTTTGGCTTGAGACAAGGTTAAAGCTTGAAAAAAAACAGAAGTATCTTTTTCCTCCAATGGCATCACAATGTTTGACTAAGACCAAGCTGCCTATTGACATGCAGCTGGTGCCGACTGTCTAGGGTAATAAATGATCTTTTTGGAAATATTTTCTCCCCTGGGCACCTATGACTGTGCACATCATATCTGTGTGTGTCAGGAAGGGAGGTTGTTTGCAGGGGGCTGTTCCTTTCAGTGACTGCGAGACCTCATTGAACAGATTCATTAATGTGTCAGGGATCACAGCATAGTCTGTGCTGTTTTCTAACAGATCTGGGGCTTTCCAGTCTGTCCTCTCCAAGGTAAGGACAGCACCAGGGAGGCAACTGAGGAGCACAAGGAGATCTCGGTGGAGATGCTCCACTGACAGTCAGCTCTTCGCAGGAGGAACTGAGCTCTTTTCTGCATAGCACACAGCAAAACAGGTTCCTGAGTGATGATGGGGATCTCTGGGCAGGAGCCCAACAGTGCCAATAACAAAACGCTTAGGCAGTGGCTTGAAAGCTTGCATGAGTGGTGCAGAGGAAGGAGAAGGTGGCATTTCCTAGTAAGGAAAAAGGCAAACCCTGCGGCAGCCTCAGCTGAGCCGTGGGGCTGATGGCCAGACATGCATCCTATAGCTGCAAACCTGCACAATGCAGCTCAGCGTTCATGGTTAAACTGCCACTTTTCTCCATCGCCTTTTCAACCAATCCTTACCAAGGGACACAGAGAGACAAAAACCTTCTTAAGACACTGTAGTGCTCAAGGTTCAGTCAAGGGCCAGTCCCTCTCATCTTATCCTAGCTCGCTCTCTGTTTTAATGACTGCCTGCTTTACAAGTTCAGCGGCAGAAATTAATGGGAGCAAGGATTTTGATTAGCTCCAGTTTTATTCACATAACCCTGAGTATCACCTAAGGAAAATGCTAGGTATGTGAGCAATTATTTGTATGGTATCCACTCCCCTTCCTATCCCCATAATGTAACCTGATTCGCTTCCACAGGAACTTGTGTTATTCAGCTAAAGCGCTCTTCCAGGAGCCCAACTAGTGCCATGGTGCTGTGCGGTGGTGTGTCATGTTCTTGTACCGTTTCATTATTGTTTTAACCTTATTATGTTATGAGAACCTTTGCGTGGTTTAGTGCGCTGGATAAGTGGTGCAGGTCACTAATGTGCCTCTAATCTGGTAATAGATAATTAATAATGATGACAGCTTCGCCATATGATCCCACTTCCCTTTGTGAATGCTCCAAGTCACTTTATACCCTATTGCCAACCATCTGTTTAGAGGCTCTGCTGTAAATGATGCCTTTTCCCACATCACCCACCAAAGAAGCATCACCCCCCGCTGACCTTCACTTCCACCCGATCGTTATGATGTGTCCGTGGGTGCGTCATGAGGATTGCACAGACTTAACATGGTCTGTGCTGGTGTTCTTAAAGGGAAGTAGTTAGGCTAATCTGCAGTTCATTGTTTCTTGAAGCATATGCCGTTCAGATTGTGTGAACAGAAAGGGCCAGCTTGCTGGCTTTGTAAATGAAGTCAGATGCTTGTCCGCAGGAGCAGCCTTCTTTTGCCTTCAACTGAGCTGTGCTAGTTCATGTACACTGATCTAGCTCTGACGACACTTCCTCCACCAGGCTGAAACCAGCAGCCTGCAGGAATGGCTGTTTCCACATATTTGGAAATTCGATAAGGTCATCTGCAGCATAGATCTTTGCACAAGGGCAAGTAAGATTTTTCCATCAGCATAAATGTGTGTAGCGCTAATACTAACAAACTTATCAAGCTGTGCGCTGACAACCCAATCCCCTGTGGCAAGAAACACGTGGCACAATTTCCCTGGACAGATCTGAGCCTTGTTTGGTTTTCACCATTACTGCAACAGGAGGATTTCTTTTAAAAATATTTATTTTCTGTTTTCTTCTTTTCCCCACAAAACATTTCCCTAGGCACAAATTAAAAATAACTGCAGCGTTCTCTGATTGTTAGGAGAACTCTGAGCTGGAGCTTTATAACTAAGATGGGTCTTTACCATAAATCAGAGGAGCTCAGCCTTTATTGCGGGGAGAGCCATTCGCTTCCAGATGGAGACAGAAAAAGAAAAACCACATATATGCTGCCTGCCCAGCTCTACCAGAGAGCTCTACATTTACGGAGCATGCAGAGCATATTAACTCTGCTCTTGTATGTACATGTTCTTTGCATGTGCAGTTTGCAGGCACATAGCTCTTCACTCGGGGAATCCCCGCAAAGGGGCATGGCTGGAAGCAGGCTGCCATTGCTATAAGATTTTGTGCCTAGCTAGGGCAGCCAGGCTCCATGCCTCTCTCCATGCATGGTTCCAGCAGCAGTGCTGCTTGCCACCTACCCCAAAGGTTCCTGGTCTCATCGGTAGTGGGTGCACATCAGCAGCCTGGTAGGGAAGGTGCTCGTGACTCTGTTAGGAAAGAAGGATATGAATTCAAGGGGCAGTCAGAGCTGTCCTGTTAGGCTGTTGTCCTTCTGTTCCATCACTATATTTGTGCTAATCGCAGATGCAGTGAGAATGAAAGGGCTTGGGGAGAAAGCATGGCAAAGCTGCACCAGCTGAGAGGTTCATCCACCCTATGGCCATGTAGGCGCCACTGGGAGCACCTCCCAGACCCATGCAGCCAGGCACGTCCTAGTGAAACCTCTGGGCATATGAAACATCTATCCATGGCTTTCAAGCTTTTAGCTCCAACTGACTGTAGTGGATGCAGGAAAAGCAACAGTGCTGCAGCCTCCCAAAGCTTTATCCATCCAGTGATGATGATGTATTTCTCTTTTGGAATCATGGAAAGAGACACATTCTTTCTGCTTTATTTATAAATTCCCAAGTGAACATAATGCTAATTTTAAGAGTCCACCAGAATTTCTTTGGACCCAGAGCTGAGATACTGTGGACTGCAGTTCATGTGTTAGTGTTCAGACAGCCTACTGCCTAGTAAGTTAGTCCTTAAATAACAAATGGTTGGTGTTGCTATAAAGAAGAATTATTCAGCAGCCCATACAGTAGCAGTGCAGGTTATCCCTCTGCTTGCTGTCACATGAGAGACTGGTTCTACGGCCTCTGTATTCTGGTCTGTGTAATCCTGGGCTTTTTACTTTAGGATACTATGCTCAGCTAATATTTTGGTCTAGAAAGAGTTTTTGAACATTGGAACCTTTCATCAGCCTTTCAAATTCTGGATTTTTCAATGCTGAGTCCGTGTGTTTAGTTTGTCACGTGAGGTTTAGCCTCTGCACTTGAGAAAAAATAGAGATTTGATACTTTGTACTGATTTCAACCAGAAGATAAATACAGCAGGCCAGATTCTGTGCTGGTTTATACCTTCTCAATGCAATCTCCTGGAGGTCCAGAGAATTTCTTGGGATGTCCCTCAGGCTAGGACATGGCCCTTTAATATTTGTACAAAATAAAAAAGAATAAAACCTTTTCATTATTTAATATCCATTCTGGAGCTTGCTTTTGCAAATGTGCAAATACGAATCAATAAATGCTCTTTACAGATGTTCTGAGATGTTTCTGGGTCAGAGAAACTCCACGGGCTCCCCACAGAGGGAAAACAGCCTCCATCTTCAGCAAAGCAGAAAGGGAAGAGCAGTTCGTTATTATTCTTTCTGCTTGCAAATATTGTCTATAAAGCATCAGCAGGAAATTCTAGGGAGATTTTATAAAGTAATCCAACATGGATAGTTCCATTTAGTTTCAATAGAAAGTCTGTAGGAAACGTCCTAGGAAAATCCATTGAGATTTCTGAGGGTAATGTATCACAGCAAATGGCCTTTTCAAAGTTTAGCAGACAGGTAAGAGGTGAGAGAGCGTGTATTCCTCATGTTACAAATGAGGCCAGGGTCATATGTGTTTACAAATCAGCCCTTTACTAAAATCCTCTTTAATAGGACTTCCCTTAGCACAGCTCCTGTTGAGATTAACAGACCTGGACATGAGAGGCAGCGGTAATGGCAGCCCATTAACTTACTGCTTATGTGACTCCCGTCAAGTCTGGAGAGACCGACTTCCACTAGCAGTAATGAGCCAAGCAGGAGGGGTCCTTCCCTAATACCACTCTAACATACTGGTAACCCCATTGATCCCATCTTGGCTCACATTATAACATACTGTTATCAAAATCTCTAATTTGAAACATCAAGATATGGTCAAGGATGCGAGGGCCAGGCTGTGGAGTCTCACTGTTGGCTCCTGTTGACTGTGTCAAGATGTCACACAGACCATGTCTTCAGAAAGTACAGGCTTTGCCTCAGGTCCCAGCTCTTACCAAGCTGCAGCTTTTCTTTATTTTCCCCCTGCCTGGTGGAGATCTGAGACCAAGGTCCTCAGTGCTGGTGTATCCCTGCTTGCAGACCCCGCTGCCGTTGACTCTGTTTTTTCTGCATGAGCTGAGCAGTAGTAGGTAGCTCCTGAGATCCCGACCCTTTCACATGCAGAAGGAGGTAATTTAGTCTCCAATTAATGCTTTTATTCCAGAAGAGCACCAGGGAGGGTGGCCAAATCAGCAGAGTCCTCGGGAGACCTGGCTTTGCTCCCTGTATGTCCTGCTGGATGATATCGTTCAAGACGATACATCATCTTGCCATGCCACACTTCTGAAACTTGGTTAATGACACTACCTTGCAGAGAAAGCACTGCGAGAAATTCTTGCCAGCAGTATCCAAGACTTAGCAGGTTTTTATGCTTGTGATCATTCAAACCATGTCAACCAGCTACTAGGGAGCACAGGAGGCACCAGATGCTTCCAGCATGACTGTAAGTTGGCATTCAGTGAATGAAGAGGCCACCCATGTTAGTGTAATCCAACTCTTATATGCCCTCACACTCACCCTCATTTATCAGCCTGTAAATTATTCTCTGCTCTGTTATCTTTGCATTTGACTGATCAAAGCTTTGGACAAGATAAGTGTCTCACAAGGGTGTAAAAATATACAAAATCTGCTCACTGCCCCTACTCGCATTTACATCTGTGTCTTTTGGACATATATTTGTACAACTCCCGCTGCCCATCAACTCGTGCTTTGCTGAGTGGGTGTGCAGGGTCTAAGCAGGTGTCATCTTCAAACTCCTCCTGCACCACACCAGGACCTGGCGCCACGTACCCACCTGCTCAGCTCAGCCTTGGAGTAAGGCAGTGCAGTTCCCACTGAAGCCAATGGCAGAGAGCCACTCTGTGCCCAGGGATGATTTTGGCCCATTATTTACAAATAATTTAAAGCAATTCTGTAAATGTTTGTGTGCCCGAAGGTCTGGGGATGATTTACAGCTCTCTCAAATTGTGTAGACCCTTGATCCAGCAGTGTCTTTCACAGTAATGGGATGTCTCAGCTGTCCAAACAGAGACATGTTTTAAATGTTAAAAATGTTCTGTGATCGATTTTTCTCTGTTTGTAGTAAATGCCTTGATTAGATTCTCTTGTAGGTGCTTCAAAGGCAGGCTCGCGCTCACAGTCTTCCCGTATTATGAAATCTAGTTCTTTCTTTGCTCTACTTTTGATTTTTCCCTCCCTTAAATGAATTTAGTGCTTGACAAAGGTGACTGATTGATGGCCTTGAGGACTGAGGCTTTCTGAAGCAGCATCTAGGAACATAATTCTGCTGTCTGACCTCCAGGCAAAGCGGAGATCTCTGAAGGCAGAGGGACATATGAGATATGGATCCTCTTGGCATGTAAAGGGTACCTGAGTCTGCCAGTTCCTGGCTTCCATGTTAAGGTGTTTAGCTTTATGCCTTAACAAAAGGCAGTCAAATGTCATCTCTGTTTTACATAAAGAGAACGGAGACGCTGAGGAACAAGGTGATTTGCCAGAGCTGGGAGAAATTGCAGAGCAGAGGTGGGAACGGACAAAAGATGCCCCAGTTGTGTTCTTTAATCTCAGATTTCTGCGTTTCTATTAAAAAAATGCAAGACAGGTTAAGGTATTTTTGTGAAGTCTTCTCTGAACTGGATTGAGACCATCAGTTCATTTCACATCCATCACTAATCAGCCATTAAACGCAATGGCTTTCATTCTCCCTATTGACCTGGTCTGTAATCAGACCAGAGACCTTGAAATGCGAGCGACGCTCTATCCTGTTAACAGACCCCTGAGTTGTCCAGTCCCCCTGACAGTCGTGTCCTTTTTTCTTTCTTTTTTTTTTTTTAATTTTTAATGGAAATAGCTCCACTTTAATCCATGTTTCTCTATTGATCAGGAGATCAAGTCCACTTGATGTGCACTGTGTAAGGTAGTATGACGCTAAGAACAGCTTGTGACTTGGTATGAAAGGGTCAGTCTAACTTTCAGTAATGAATCTCCCTTTTTAATATTAGTTAATTCGCAACTTGCCCTTTTGAATTTTACCTCTGTTCCCCCTCTTCAGCTGAGATTATCAGCCTTCATTCCGCACTTCACAAACTCTCTTTTCTCCTGAGCCCTTTTCACTGGCATGTGTAGACATTTCATCTACAATGCCATAATATCAGGGACATTAAAACAAATAACGTGATCCTGCTATTTCTTTTGAGAGTATCAGAGATATGTATAGGACATGCAGCGGCAGAACAGAGCCTCACAGAAAGAAAATTTCACTGTGTTTTTATTTTCCAGATTCGGATGGTTAATTGGTGACAAGACACAATTTCTCCCAGAACCATGTAATATAGGAGAGGCGAATGGTCTTGTCAGAAGACGATCTTGTATTCATTTGACTTGAACTCAAGGGGGTTAGAGGCGCTGCGTTAGTCTTGGAGAATATTATTTCACACCAGAGATCAGATCACGTGTAGAGCTCGCAGCACTTTGCTCTGCCCCATTTTTCTTCCATGGACATCAGTTTGCATTTCAATCTGCCAATACCATATTGATCTAGGCCCTCCGTGAGAGGAGGCTCAGGCCTTTTCACTGACCATTGTGTTAATACTACATTTTTGATCATCACTGTATTATATTATGCATCTTCTTTCCAGCAAAGTTCAGCTCAGAGGTGCCTATCACAGCTGTTCTGCAGAACTGCCAGTGTTCTTTATTAGACACATGTTGTGGTGTAGACCCTGCTCCCCCCTAGAAACAAGCCGCATTGCAATGTCAGATCATACATCACCATCTGAGAACAAAGAGCTGGGATAA
>VZSC01019811.1:529672-593074 GCA_013398225.1 Steatornis caripensis | reverse complement strand
AAGCACCACTCTGACCCAATTCCCTTTCACATTCCCTTCACAAAGTAAGTAATAGAGTGAATCTTGCCATCGAATTCTGTAAAGTCACACTTTTTACAAACTCATATTAAAAATCACCTTTCCCTCATATCTTTGGTGGTGATTCTTTGAGCGACGGTTAAACCTTAACCACTCTCCCCCGCGACAACACAAGATATTATCCCAGTCGAGCTTTGGGGTTTCCTACCCTGTTAGGGGATCGTGTTATTTCTACCCATGTCTCTGATGAGAGAAATCATGCTGATTCTCTACTAAATGATGGGTAATGTCCTTTTGTACCCTTACAAACAAATCTGAGACATCACTGATCCTCATTATTTAATTTCCAAGGACTATACATCGATTATTGAATAAAGCTGTCAAGGGTGAACTAACAACTCATCTCTACTGTTACAAACCTACTAATTAAGTTGAAAGGGACCTTAGCTTTTGGATAGCATTCCAGCATCAACCGTCTTCCAAAGCAAACCTCTCTGTACCATCACAACCTGTGACCTCTGCATCATTCTTGTTTTGCTTGGGTCATGTCTAACCCCAATTTGCGCTGAAACAAGCAAGAGGCATTCCTGATGTTTGCTGTTCTCTGGGCACAGTGATGGACAGACCCAGATAGTAATTTCAGGTGTTGAGAAGGGTTAGGAAGCACATAATAAGCCACAGTCAGCTAGGTGCAAATCTTTAAGAGCCTAGACTAGTTATAAAGAAGAGCACCGTTAACATAAGAATTAATTCAGAGTCGTGATGAAGCCGAAGCAAGCTACTGTGTATTTGAGTGCATTTGTGTGTGTGCCTGGAAGTGCTCTCATATTCTGTAATATCCTTTTGCAATATGTATTTTGGATACTGCATTTTAAACCCATTAAGTGTGAGAAGCAGTTATACATGGTAGTTAAATCAAGAAATTACCTTCTATTGCACAGCCTCCTTCCATTAATTTATTTATTTAGTGAATTTTGGGCTAATGAAAGGACATGAGTTGATCATTCCTTATTTTAAGGAACTTTAATCAAGTAAAGATATGCAGCACAGTTTCTCCTTCAATACTTGCCCACCTTTGTAGTTTTGCACTGTCCTGGGCTAGCAATGTTTCAGAAAGAATTTGCTCCGCTTTTTCTTGGGACTTGGTTTCCGTATTGCAATTATCCACAGGAGAAGCAGCTTATGGCTATGGTTTCTTTGATAAGGGTAATACAGACCTCAGAAACCAAGTAAGCACCACTGTCAGGAGCCATACAGCAATCTTGGTAACAAACTCTTAACATCTCATAGCCGTGCCAGACCTTTGTTAATTTGTTCTATGATGTTTCTCTCTGTGCTTCCTCCCACCATGAATCTTTTCTACTTGTTTCATTTGCGGATCACCATGACTGTATTTCATTTGTAGACCACAGTGTGGCGTTACACATGCCAGCATCACCAGCACTGTCTTTACAGATGGGGAAAGAGAGAGGTAAAATTATACCAAACTTACACAGTGCCATTCAGCAAGATCATAGGAGATGTAGAAGTAGAAACAGGTCTTTGGTTCACTATGACCAGGTGGAGGAGAGATGAAGCAAATGTATTTTGACCAGAATAAAATCAGAAAATGTGGGTGGATTTCCTTGTAGGAACTATCAGCCAGGAGTTCACCTGTATCTTCCCCCAGGAGTCAAGCCACACATTGATTGAGCAGGAATAGCAAGTCACACTATAACTTAACTGCACTTGCAGTCATTTGCTGCCAATTTTTTTTCAAGCCTGAGCACAGCATACTTGGCTTACTTTGCCACTGGGTCAGGCACAAGGAGCTGGAATAATCGGAGGGAAGCAAAGCACAGGTAGTGTCTCCAAAAGGCAAATAGCTATTGAATGCACTGTCACTCAGGAGTCTTGTCATGATGGCTGCCTCAGGCCGTTGTGCTGCCTGCGGGGCTGTGCTGAGAGCCCACGGGGACTCGGCAATGTGTCTTCCCTCCTCCAGCAGGAAGGAGGTTTGAGTTTGCAGGTGGTACCAAGGCAGGAGAGCAAGTTGACTAATAGTCAGTAGAGACAAAAGTATTGCTTTAAAGGAGCACTCTGGGAATTACTGCACTCTGGTGCAGCCAGACTATCACAAGGCATAGGCTGAGTGTATTTAAGGTGTTACTGCCTCCATAGCCGGAAGCTGCCACCGATTCACTGGAAGGGTAGTGGTTGTCTGGGACTTTTCACCAGTGCCACGCAGGGACACAAAGACACGGAGTGCTTGTAGTCCGATGTAACGCCTCACCTTAGAAGGTCCATAACTGTTTTTAATTACTCTAGTTTAGTTTAACTGCTGATGAAGGTCTGTCCATCTCCTTAGGGCAGAACTAGGGCATGGCAGCCCAGCACAGCAGGATCCCCAAGTCAGCTTCAGGCAGCACATAGGAAGTGCCTTGTCCTTACGTACAGGGAGTTTGATACTTACATACAGCAAGTTCTCTGAACCTTGGGTTTACTCAGTTTGACTGGAAATCTCGTGAGGGCAGGCCTTCCTTGTGAGATGTTGAGCAGCCCTCCCGTTCCTGGCTGCATGATGTCTTTTTAAGCACAACATCCTGTGGTGCCAGGACAAGATTTGAAGGGTGTGCATCCAAACGGCCTCACAACTGGGAAATGTTCATGTAGCAGGGGAATGTTACAAGCCAGTCATTCTCTTCTGATAGGAGCCTTCTGTCTGAAATGGGTCCCCTCTGTGTTCTGTACCTGTCCCACTGCATGACAGTGTTACGCAATGGTCCTCAGTGCTATTTATTGTCTGTGACTGAAGGTCTTGCATGTGGCTGGGCTGGAACTTGGTTTCGTTGCTGATGCTGGGAAACTATGATGTTTTGCTTTAGTATTTTATTTCTCAACCTGTCTCCATTGCTTGGGCTGCCCTTTACTGTGTATCCCCCTTTGTTCCCCAAGGGTCTCTGAGGCATGGTGAGAAGGCCAGGAGTTCTGCGCAATTTAAAATGTCACATCAAAGTAAGGAATTCATCCTAGCCCAGAGACACAGGCTTGAAACTGCTTATACTTCATTCTCTATTATCTCTTAGGTCAAGGTCCCTGCTAGCAGGAATACCGTTTCGAAAGCTCCTTGGCTCTTCCTCTGCCACTGCCCACCTCTGCAGCCTGAGGCAAGTCACTTCATTCTTCAGGATTTCTGCTTTCTCTTCCACCTTTCCCTCATTTGCTTCAACAGTGTGTGCTTGAGGCCAGGCAGAATTTCTAAGCATGTATATCTTGCCTAAAGCAACAGAGCCTGCATTTCATTTGGGGGCTGAGCTACTGTAGCACAGAAGAATGAACTCCTTCCAACCTCTGTCTGCCACAAAGTGCTTTGGTAATACAGAATGAATGAGCAAATGACACTGTCCTGCAGTCAGTGTCATGGGGGAATGAGGGACAGGATGTGTCTACTTACCAGGTATACCTTTCAGTTCCTGTGCATCAACTCTGTACTTTTGGAAATAAAGGAGCAAGATTCTTGTCTGGAGTCCCAAGGTGTTCATCTGGCAGCAGAGCCTGTAGCCCATGGATCTGTTCAAGCACCTTGCAATAACAGTAGGAGCAGTAATAGGCATCAAAGTATTCTGGGGGAAGCAGGATTAATAGAACCCAGTGGGAGACAAGTTGCATCATTATCTGCTGATGACATGATTAGGACTTTTCAACAGAAGCATAGGTGCGTTCCGGGGGGGGGACTCATTGTCTGGCTTAGGCTCTAACCATCATTCAATCATAAAATATTTTCACGTGTTGGCAGGTGGAAAATGGAATTTTTTTAAGGAAAGATTTTAAGATAGTTTTAGCAGTCTTAGAGGACAGTCAATACAGAGCGAGGTCATACTAATTGTTGAAATCAAGGTGATCTGAAGCCAGTTGGAGGAACTCTCACAGTCCCATACTGCAGTCCCTTTTATCACAGCAAGACCCAGAAGTCCTGCTCACACAGCATTAGACCATGTGCCAGCTCATGCAGCCATCTCTGAAAAGGATGCTTCAAGGCACACAGTGCATTATAAATTGATGCCCACATGAGCATGCATTCCCACTCCCTGCAGTAAATGTAAACTGTGTTTTGTTAAGAATTCCTGGCAAGATTCGTCTGTTTCCTTCCTGAAACCAAACAAGGTCGGGACACTTATAGCAATGAAAAAAGAATAAATTGTATTCTGTCTTATTTCAACAGTCTTTCCCAAACTCACATGCTCTATATCCACTAATGTTGAGAAGAATAATACCCATTTACTTAACGCAATCAGTGGCAGTTGCCCATTTTAATAGACAGTGAAGTGTGAACAGGAATTGTGCAAAGAACTATTTTATCAGCAGGTTAAATACTGTGATAGGTTAACCAAAATAGCACTGACAGATCCCAGACTTCTGACTTGCAACCTGGGACTGAAGTAATTCAGCAGACTGGAACAAGTCTAGATTTTGGGTTTGATTTTATTTTTTTGTCTTGGAGCAGTACAATATATAAGTAAAAGCCAGAGCAGTTCTCTGGAAGAGTGGTCACCCCTTTCCCTCCATGAAAGCTAAGGGCTCATCTACCAATTCAGCAGGAGTCAGGAGATAGTCATTTTACTGTAATATCTTTTGTCTTTCTCCACTGACACCTCATTGATGGGCAATTTTTCTAAACAACAGCAAAATTGCAGTGCTTGCTTCTCTGTCAATAAATTCCATTATTTCACATGGAGGTTGGTAGCATAGCTAGAAAATGCCAAAGTGATTACAGTGAGGAAGAACAGATCTGTGGTCTGAGCACTCTATAAATCTATGGACAAAGTTTGATAAAGTGCATTGATACTTTATCTGACAAGAGCCTGTCTAAATTTATGGGGCTCAAAGCTGTTTGCACTGTCATCCTTGATTCAATTAATGCAAAAGCACTTCCCATCTTCACACTTCTTTCTTGTTGGGCAAAATGTGATCTTGACATTCATTCTTCCCCCACTTTAATGAGCAAAATATAAAGTAATGGAATCAGCCAAAGAGTAATAGCATGGCTCTGGAGCTGGTAGGATAATGCAATCAAGTGCTTTCTGGTTAATGTACTGTGATCCATGGAGAATTTGCTTCAGTGTTGGGATGCCATCAGTTTTTTCCCTTAATCTTTTGTAGGCCTAATGACAAGCAGCAAAATCAGATGAAATTGTGTCAGGTTTAAAAAATGTTGTACTTTACTCTTTCATTTGTTTTAAAGTTGCTAGGATTGAGGCATTGAGAGACAGAGCTATGAGTAGTTCATACTTCAGTACAACTGGGATGTAGCTTGGGGGAGAGGGTCTTCGGTTACAACACCCGGTGCAAATTATGTTGCTATCCTGCTTTTGTTTTCTGGAAGTGACAATATGATGGGAGAATAGATTTGATGCAAGGACTGTACTGGCTGTATCTTTTGAGAAATTATTGTTAAAACCTTGATTTTTTTTTTTTGAGGACAAAGAATTTCTGTGTGACAAGCATGTCGCAGCATGGTTTGGTGAAGTGTGGGGTTAAAGCAGCCTCTGTCTCCCGCTCGTTCTTTGCCTCAGACAGTTGCAATAATGTACTCCTGTGACTTACTCTAGCTTTGTATTGATTTGCTTTATTGCACGAAAAGTGTCTCTTTAATGCTTGCTGTTGCATTGATGTCTCAGGCCCACTTTTACGTCCCTTAAAGTTCCAAAATCCTGCTAGTGTGAGAATTCAGGACTGTTTTCCTGCTGGGATGCAGTTAAAGGAGTGTTAGAGATGGATATAATATCTGGCGTTGGTGTGCATTGCAGTTTTGTGTAGTGGTAGTATCTTGCCATGAAGAAATCATGTAAAGCGATCCACCTGCAAGATTAGGACGCTCTGCTGTGATTTCTGCCCAAGAAGAGGGGCTTTTTCCTGGCTGTGCCTTGCTGAAATTTGCGGACTGAAGTGACACTTGAGAAGCGCACAGGCTTCCCCAGGGCAGGGACAGATTCACCCTATAGCATCACTGCCATACTGTGGAGATTGCTTGCTTTCCCCTGACATCGTGTAACTCCTCTCTGCTCCCTGACCGGAATACAATTTACTGCAATTTACTATAAATCTTCATAAAAGCCCTTCTCTTGTGACACACTCAGTCAGAAACCCTAAAATTGACTGACAGGTCCTTCATAAATATTTATGATCTCTAAAAAAATATTGAAATGAAGAAAAGTTGAATTCTTCCCTCAGTGAAGTTTCGTGGTGGAGACTTTTCTGCAATGGCCAGGTCTACCCTTCCTGTGGCACAAACAGCAGGAGCTGGGGCTGGCACAGGAGAAATGGCCTCATCCTGCCCAGCAGAGCTGGCCCTGCATGGGATAACCCTCATGCCCTAAATGCTCCTGGGAGTGGAGAGCCCAAACCAGACAGCTCAGCCGTGGTGATGGAGCTGTGTTCCCATGCACAGCTCTCGGGAAGGCAGCCCACTGCTGCTTTGCTTGTGGCATAAAAAACAGAGGGAGCGTGGTGATACTAGATGCGCAGGAGGCCTTTAAAGCCCTAAAAAATTGCCCAAAGTAGGCTAAGTTGCTTTTCTGACTGCCTTTGTATGGTGCTTCTGCACTCAGTCATTTCTAGTCTTTTTGCCACGGGGGAGGCAATCATGATCCAAAGAGGGTTCTTCAAGGTCGTCTCTCCCAAGAGAAATTAACCACAGGCATTTGAGCCCATCCTTTAAATCCTGTGGGTCTGATTAACAGTTTATATCCATTTTATTTTGCTACTTTGACTTCTGTTCTTGTTCAGTTTATAAATAGTTACGACATTTACTGCTTTTAGTTTGGGAGGGGAAAAAGCAGAATAGGTTTGAAGCAAGCGAAGTATTGGTCTTTGCGATGCAGAGTCAAGCCAGGAGAGGAAATTTGAATGCGGTAAATTAAGAGAATGTTCCTCAGATGAAACTGTCTCCCAATCGTAAGTCATGTGATGATAAATTTCAGTTGAGTGACAACAATATTAACAAACTGAAAAAAAGATTGATGTGCATCACAGGTCCATGAATGCAAAATAAAAGGGAAAGGCTTGCTAACTTGTGATAGGCAAAGTATAAATATGTATCACTTGGCTCCAAAGTGAGTTATGATTACATTTTCCTACTTGTACCTGAAATCTGTAGAGGTTATTCATCTTATCCCTATATCAGCCATGACAGTTATAGCCATGCGATGCATACGGCAGAGATACCTGTTCAGCAGATAAATCAGCAGGCATGAAGGGACCTGTTGTTATCAATTTGATCTTCAGAATAAATATACAAATATGTGTACAGTACTGTTGTCACTGAGAACAATTTCCCTTCTTCTTGCCGATACATTTTTAAGAGGTTGTTCCAAGAGCCACTTTCCGACAATGCCAGAGGGAGATGGAGAAAAGAAATGATCAAGCAGGAGAACCAGATTTATGGACTGTTGTCTATTTTCTTTTTTTTTTTTTTAGAAAGGAAAAAACACTTCCTTCTAGCTTCACTTGTCCTCGGAGTACAATGATGGCTGGATTCAGCAAGCGAGGGTAGGGAAGAGAGACAATGGGGACAGTTACGGTCAGTGAACATTTGTAAAAGGAAACCATTCCTGATGAGACTGAGTGGTATTGCCTCTCGACTGGTGCTAAAGAGCTAAAGGTTTTATGGTGCAGCAGAGACTGTAGTTTAATCCTGATTTACCACAGCAGTTTAGCAAGGAGGAGAGACTCATACAGGACTCAAGCAACTCAGATGCTGCCAGGACCTTCTCACTGTACACAGAGCAGAGAAGCTGAGGAGGGGAAACCAGGGGAGATTTCATCTCCTTCATTGGCAAGTCAAAGCACAGTAACAGGCACAAGGATGTGGAAATGCTGGGACCATGCTACTGCGTCACATTGAGCGGCATCTGTGCAGCGGGCACATGAGGTCATGTTCAGATCTGAATGCATGAATTGGAGGAATGCTGCCCTGGAGGAGTCTTCTCTTGCCAGGCACCATTTTGGCCAGGCCACTCATCTCAGTCATTCCAGTCCTGAGGATGGAGCAGGAGACAGCGCTTCACAGCCCCAGCTTCTGTCAGCTGGAACATCGTTGCAGAGGTACAGAGTGAGACAGCATGGTAGCAGAGACAGCAGCTTCTCCCACCGTCACAGTTCTGGAAGATCCCAGCAAAATGGGAAGGTAGTGAGAGTGACTCCAGTGCTATAAAAAGGCATCTGCATGTGCACATTGGGCTGAGTCCTATGGCACAGGCTATAGAGGCTCGCCCAGCTAGAAATGCTGATGGGTACTGAAATTAAGATGTTGAATTCACTCTCTGCCTCCGTTGTGACAATTGCTGTGTGCATTACTCCAGTTTTACAGATGAGGAAACGGAGGCTTTCCACGTCCACCTGCTCAAAATCTCAGCAAGATGCAAAAGCAGCAGCAGCCACAGAGCCAGTCCCTTGCCTTCATTTCGTACGTGGTACCAAATATCCGTGAAGATGACGACAATACGAAATAGTTACCATCCTTGACAGCTACATTCTGTCCTCTTACTTTTTGTAAGTCTGGAGGGAAGGAGAGTTACTCTATATAGGTACAATTTCCAGGTAAGGCTGGAAAGCAATCTCCTGGTGATGTCTACCTCGGCAGCCCAGGGCAAAAGGCTTATGCCTGAACTGTTTTGTTTTTTAAGCTGTCTCTTCTGGAGAGGCTTTTGTTACTTAATTAGTACCATTCATTTAGCTTGCATCACAACTGTGCTCAAGGTCCGCAGCAAGGATAAAGTCCCAGATTTGCCAAGAGGTAAAAAATATTGTCTCCAAATAAAGTATTACTTGGATAGATCTTCGATAGTTACAAATCATAACCTTCAGGCTCCATCCTATCTCACAGAACTTATCATCTCAACTTTCCTGTCAGGCAAGCTTGTATTATAAGGCTGTAACACTCACAGCTAGACACCGGGCTGTTACCTCAGATGCACTGTGGCTTGGTACGCACCCAGGCGATAAAAGTTTTCTGACCCTCTCTCCTTGAGCTACAAAACCAAGATTGCACCTTCATTTTTACCGGCTGCAAATATTTCTTGAAGTATGACGAGGCTTTGATTTTTATTTCCTCGAGGAAACCTCAGGATTTACTCAGGAAAGTCAGAGGTTAATAAAGACACGTTTGATTTGGAAACGAGGAGGCAATACGGAAATGCTGGGGAGCCAGGAGACAAGGCAAGCGGCAAACTCGACTCTGAAGATGGCTGAGGATGTCACCTGTGAGGCATCCGAGATGCGGCATGCTGAGCGTGTTTAACGACATGCAGGAAGAGTAGATGAATTGGGTTGTTTTTTCTGAACTATGATACCTCAATGAAAAACAACTTCTGTCCTTCAGCCGCGAGAGCTATTCCTGTGCTTGAACTGTGAAGGAGGGGGAGTGAGCAGGAAAATGCCATATGAAATTGTTAAGCTAAATTCAGAGACGGTACATTCTGGCCAACAAAGACGATGTAACTGTGTATCACAGATTCTGTTAATGAGGATTCATTTTTAGTCTGTAAATGAAAAACCCTAACATTTAATTTCCATAAAGCTAGAATTGAGGCTGACTTTAGCATGGGTGTTCTCTACGCATTGGGGTTTTGCTGGGGTGTAAATCTGCTCTGCTCAAATAGCAATATAAAAGCCATCCCCCTACCATAATAAGTGGGTAATGCTGACTCATAGCTCATTATACTGTGTAATTCCAGACCGCAAATGTACAGCTTCCATTGTTGGGAATACTGTCACTAAAAAGGTACTGTTGCTTTAGTAAAAGATTTGTGACAAGAGACAATTTGTAGCAAAGCGAGACTCCTACATTTGTAGTAAAGCAGTGGTAAAAAGGATGTAGGTAGATACACTTGTTTCATATCCATAAAAATTGGAAAAAAAATCTCCTTTCCCCCTGAACTTATTTCCAACCATATTAGTGACTTACATTGCCATGGCAATTTAGGCACCTACTTTGTGTTCTCCGGTACCAAAATACCTTTGAAAATTCGGACCTTAGACATTACAGTGGTCTTTCTGCAGTTAAAGCAATCCACTACCAAATGAGATACAAAGGACAAATCTCGTGTCCCTGTGACACTTGAGTGTACTGTAAATCGCCACTTTCACTCGCCTGCAGAGTTCTTGTGCATCAGTATAAAAATGGGACTCAAAACGATTGCGAATGGAAAGGGCAGAAGCTGACATGCGAGTTGACATAACTGAGTGAAAGTTGCAGAACAACACGTTCTCAGGTGAGTGTCCGTTTCATCCCCTGCCAAACGAGGACACTGTCTCCTCCAAAGGAGCGGTGTGGGGCTTACCTCCTGAATGTCTGGAAAGTGCTCAGAGGTTCTTGGATGGAAAACACAGGAGAATCAGTATAGTTACACTCGGGCTGCCTGGAGAAATTAAAACTCCTAATGTTAATTAGAGCTACATGAATAATTCATAGCAGATCGTTTATTAAAAGAATGCTGCTACTTTTTTCTGTTTGCAAATTGTCCATAAGCAGATGGTGATTTTTCTGGATTGCGTTCATTATTCAAACCTATTTGCTAGATTATTTGGGGGACTAACTTCGCCTATGTGTCTCGTTCAGGAGGAGCTAGCTGGGCGTATTTAATGGTCAGAATTCACCATGATCCTGCTAGGTTTCGTTGGACATATTGGTCACCTGGTGTGTTTCTGTTCCTGACTGGATGTCTTAACATTTAGAATAGGGACTCCAGCATGAATACTCATACACCGTATTACGGCTCCTTGTGCTCCCCCATCTGTATGCCACTTCAACCCGCTGTCTCTCTGTTCAGAACTTGCCTTTGCATAGAATTATTCAGAAATGTTTAAATCAGAATAATTATTCCTGAATAGCTTTCTCCGCAAGCACTTATTCTATAATAAGAGTGCTGTGTACCAGTTTAGTTTAATCTGCTTGAAAGTGAGCTAAACTAAACAGGAATAAGGCATGCCAACCGCAAAAGAAAAGATGCCACAGAATTTAAATTCACAGCCTATCTCTTGCTTTTAAACTCAAAATACCTTTTCTGGGTCAGAGAGGCCCCTGAGCGGCAAAGCCATGGAAGCTGGAGGATTGCAGCAGGGAGGAAGCACTCTGTAAATACCCTGTTCAATGTACCCACTGTTAGAGAGGAGGCACTCAAAGGCACCTTGAGTCTGACCCCAAACAGCTGGTGTTTGGTTATCCAAATTAAGTCCCATGTATATATAAACCCTTTGGCTCAAGTACTCTCTTTGTTTTGGGGGTGCGTGGCTCCTAGCACAGCAGTGCCCAGTCCCTGATGTGTGGAGGGGTTACCAAGTCAGCTAACATCACACAGCCAGGGCAGCATTAGGATTAGGCACCAGCATCCCATGACCAGGTCCAAAGCTCTGTTTCTAACTATGAATAATATTACCCCTCAGTGGAAGCAAACACAAAGAAATAGAGAGACTATCAAAGCATTGGTGGATAACTATTCCTTCTGCCCTGCCAACTGTTGCTTACAGCTAGTATTTTTTGGGTAATGATCTGCTTTTAGATTTCTCAGAGATGGATATTCCACCTCTTTGACACTGTCTCAGCCTTAGCTCATTTTTTTTCCTTGCTTAAATCTGTTTCTTTACCTTTAAAATTTTCTTTCCCCAAGCAGTTACAGATGTATCATTGCCATTGTGCTCTTAGCATGCCGCTGAACAACTTGGGAAGCAGAGGGAGGCTGCTCGTAGCACACTCTGCACCCTGGATGCAGCTGGAGAACTGGCTACAGCTGACCCTCTACATTAAGCCCCACCAAGGGCAGGGGCACCGCGTCCACTCACGGTGGGCATAGAATTAGAACAGGAACTAGCAGCTGGACGCTACTTTTAAAAAAGGAGCTTAAAAATAATAATAATAAACTTTAAAAAGGAAGAAGCTTATCCAAAAAGGTCTGTAAAGTCAAAAGTCTGGATTTCATTTTCTCAGACTCAGCAGCAAGGCTCCCTGCGCAATCACAGGTGAGATTTTGAGAAGTACTTAAAGCAGTTGCATGTCAGCAAGAGCCAGGCGTCTGACTGCCACAGTGATATTGGGTGGGCTACTTCTCGCCAAAATTTAGCTGCTTAAGTTTGGTGCCTAGCTTTACCTGGTGAGTTAAGGTTGGTATACAGCCAAAGGAGGCAGAGAGACATTACCAGGTGGACACCTCAGCTAAAAGAGAATAGTTGCCCTTTCCTGCGACAATCAGTCTGCGTCAGATTCCTTAGTGAGGCCAAGAGGAAAGATGTGATGAAAACAGGAAAGGCTGCTTGGAAATGTGTAGAAAAATTGCTGGACATACACGTACATAACAGGAGATTAATTTAGTGCATTAAGAGCAATCCATCCCTTCTGAGCTTCCCACAGCCTGCGAGCAGGGGGAGCAATGAAGAGGAGTATGGAAAGTGCAGAGTAACTCACCGATATTTCTGTATCAGTCATTACTAGAGACAAAAAGGTGTAGGTACTGGGGGTGGTTTGCAGGAGGTAAAACAAAAGATATTCTTAGAGATAAGGTATCGTAAGTGATATTTGAACTAACAAACTTGAGAGCAACAAATTGCCAAGAAACTAGGGGGACAGCGGCAATTAGAGAACACGCATTTTAATGTGTGACAGGGCAGAGAGATTAAGCGTAAAACAAGCCATGCTGCTCTGACTGACAGTTCGGTCAAGGGCTGCACTCCACCACCAGCATCCACTGTTTTCCCATCCCGTCACTGGCATCATCTTCTCTCACTCCACGCCGTCCTTCTTCATCCTTTAGTCGTGCCTCTGCACAGGCTTGGCATAACTTCCCTAGGACCCATTGGCTGCGTTAGTCCTTCTGACAGCTTTGCAGTCTAGCAAAGGCTTAACAAGAGTTTAATTCAGTCTTTAGTATGTCCTTGTTCCTCTTGCCTCACTTTCCGTGGAGAGACACAGTGCCAGGCCGGCCTTCTGCTTGGGGGCAGGGCCCCGGAGCATGGTGCTCACTCGGTGAAGAATGAGGCAGCAAGGCTCCTTGGCTTGGGTATACCCTTGGTAACCCGTTCCCTCTATTCCTACAAGGTGCTGGCCTCAACCCTTTCTGTGCAGTGGGTGACCGACTCAGACACGCTGAAGCCCCATGAAGGTGTCAGTGTAAAGCATCAGTGTGATGCAAGGCTTCATGCCAGCTCTCCAGACAGAGAGGAAATATTCCACCCAGAGGCACGGAGCACGGTTGAGAAAATGCCTCCCCAGAGACAACTTCAAGCTGAGCAGAGCCATGGCTCTCCCCGTCCTCCTGTTTTCATCAAGATGTTTCCAGACTGCAGCAGGGAGTTAAAAATGAAGTTCTGCAGGTCACTTGCCAACCTTCTGGCCACCAAGTCTATAAAGAATAGCAGCTAATGTTTCTTCTGTGCTTGTGTTTCCAGGGAAGGGTATGTTAATATAGCCTGTCTTTATTATCCTATCTGAAAATATATTTCATTTTACCAGTTTTTACTACACAATCTCAATAACTGGAACTTGTTTAAAGCCTCACTGCTCCAGGAAAAAGCATTACATCTTGGCTTTTAAATCCACCAGCTCCCATTTATTGGTATTAATAATACATAGGGAAAGCTGTTCTTTTTATTTTATTTTGGTCCTCTGATTGTTTTTTTTTTGGTAGCTCTAAAATAAAATATTTAAAAAAGAAAATGTCTTCAAACAGCATTTCTGTATCCTAGAGGTAACCATGCTCTGCATGCCATTAAGGAGTCATTTAGAGTGCTTAGGAAGGGGGAAAGGAGAAGAAAAAAAAAAGTAGCAAAACTGTTTCATAATCATTTATGAGCCCAAAGTGTCCAGGGAAAAAGTTTTTAATAATAAACAAAATACCTAAATTAGTTTCCATTTGAAGTTTAGACGTCTTTAATTTATCAATGCTATTTAAGCAGAGAAATGTTGATGAGGGCTAGAGTAATTATTCGCATAAGTGGAAATGCAAAATTTTGGTGTTTCTACACAGTTCATTCCACTTCTGCTAACTCCACTGAGCTTTTTTTAAGCTCAGTTCACCAGGGGAATTGCTGCCTGCATGTTTATGTATTTACTGTAGAAGATTTTTTTTTTTTTTTTTTGCTAAGCTAGCATGGGCTTTTTAATCTTTCACTCGTTTCAGCATTGCTATTGTGAAGGAGGATATTAATGGTCAGGCACTTCTCTCAGGAACGTTGGTGTAAAATCAGAGTAAATGGGATGCAGTCAGTGGAATTTCTCCACTTCTTAAGCATAGCCACATCCAAATAAAACCCCCAGTGCTCGAAGGATCTGGTAACCCAGGATCACCTCGTGTTTACCTTCATCTCTCTCCTACTGTGCTAATCAAAATGGGAGAGAGGAAGTTTGGCCAATAACAATTTTTTTTCCTACGCTGTATAAATGCAATCCCTGCATTATTATACTGAAGCTGGGAACCTCTAAGCAATTACTTCCCAGCACATTAGTGTCCATGTACTAAATGCTAAAGTGTTTATTCAGTGCACTGTAGGATCAGGTTATTGCTGAGTCTGTCCATCATGCCAAGAAATTATTGCTATAAGTGCTTTAAGAGCATGGCCAGTACAATGGAGATATAACCAAGCCGAAGGACTGCGGTACTCCTGCTCAATGCAGGGAGGTCAGGCATGTCTTTAGAGAAAAAAAAGAAAAAATAAGAGGCTGCAAAAGCGTTCAGATGCACAAAACCTCATCATCAAACACACATTGCTGTTGGAACCAAAAAAAAAAGGAAGACACAAACAACTTTATACTGAAATTGAGTGGAAATTGGAACAGTAAAGGAAATATGCTTGCTTTTTCAATTCCAGATGCTCATGCAGTCTTTTGCCTGGGATTAAGAGGTCACTTATTGCAGCCTTAAAGGATAAAGAATGAGCTAGATAGGAGAATCAGCAGCTGTTTATTCTGTAAATGTTTGAATATGAATCAGGACTTCCTTTTCAGAGCTTCGCTTATTACTTTTATTTACCAGGATAATATCAGAAGTCTAATTAATTCTCCCCACCTCTTTCAATTCTCAGCCTCTCAGTGCTTCAGCAAAGTTGGAACACTTCGGAGCTTTCTATCTATTGAATGAAATATCCTTGTTTATAAGGATGGCTATGTCTTTATCTTTTCAGCCGAGATTGCCTTAAAATGTACTGGTGTAGAGCACACAGATAATGCTAGGGGAACAATAATTTCTCTTCTTTTTTTTTGCATTTGGTTATCAACTGGTGGTTTATTTCTGTAATCGTCTTTATCAGAGTCCTTGCTATACAGTGGTTAATAATCATGAATGATTCTTCTCTCTTTCAAAAGTTAGAAATAGCAGCCTCAGTGAGGCAAACTGAGGTCTGGGGCTGTTAAGTGACTTCTCCAAAATCACATGGGGAAGAATTTTAAGGCTGGGATTCAACAGACCTAAATGTGATGTTCAAAACGTGGCGTCCAGTCCTCAGGTGTTTCTGCAGGCTGTTCCTGGGGTGAATTCCCACTCTCTGGAGGTATTTCTAGAGAAAAGCGTTAGACTGAATGCGCCCCTGAAAGGGCTAAAGTTCAGCATAGTAAGTCCCAGTCTACATATCTGGGCTTCTGCTTCAGTGACGAAGCCAGAGGACCTGATTTGGGCTAAAATGCAGGCCTGCTCTAACAGGCCTTCGCAATTGCCTTATCTTGCCCTGTTTCAGCCCATTTCCAATCACCACCTCCCAGAGACAAGATGGGAGGAGAGCGGTTTTCTAGGGCAAAGATGACACCCAGCATTTCACCAAACCCGCAGCAGACACTGCTGACCCCCGTGCCATGTTGGGTGGTGCCAAGGGTCATCCCGGGGCTGTGTGCATCCTCACAAGGGGGAGGATGGTGCTGTTGACGCTCATGGGGTCGCATCCTGCTTTCCCGGAGCAGGTACCACTGTAACCTTGAGCTTTCCTACACTGAGATGACAGCCCCCCCTCTAAAGCCTTGTCTGTTTTGACTGTAAGCTCTTTAAGTTGGGTCTGTCTTGTAATACTCGTGCATCCCATCATTGGAAGCTGCCACAGTAACGGCCCTTATCTTGATGAAGGACTCAGTGTGCTGTTCTAGTGCATTGTAATAATAATATCATTAGAAAAGTTCCCTCATATCATCCAGCCCAAGGACAAACAAGATCTCCCTCTGTGCTAATTCAACAAGGATTTTGTTTATTCTTGATTATTTCTGTTGGTGATGCTTGTACTACTGGAGTTCATTCTGTTTGCTCACAGCACTCTCTTTACTGCTAAAGCCTTTCTTTTTGCACTTCACCTAAGTGTTTCCAGTTTTTAAAATGTTTAGGTAATTCTTAGTGACTCCTTAGGCTTTAAGCACAGCATCTTCCTTGTTATGTCTCTGGTGTCCCCAAAATACTTGTTTGGTAATAATAGCTTGTAATAACATTGCAGTCAAAGGAGGTGCATGAGGGGACCAGCCATTTCCTAAACATATCACGAGAAGTTCTGTGTTGGTTATGCATTTGTTATTGATAACTATTAATTATATGCAGGTTATTACAGCACAGTCTTGTTTCATTGGCGTGCTATGCATTTTACAGAGGTAAAAGCTATTCTAAGAGAAATGGGTGACATTAGCTGAGCATAATGATTAATAACTTTATGATAATGATGTATACCTACTTATCATTGAGCTCTGAAACACACAAAGTCCTATGCAAACTCGTTCACACCCCGCTTGGTACATGAAAGGGTGACTTTGTCACTGAGGTTGGGCTACTTCTACAGCCAAAAGGGAGATGTTAATTAGTGGAGGTTGGCTGGGCTTTGGGCCTCTTGTATTTTTGCAATGTGATTGTACACTTGGATTTTTGAGGGACTCCAAAAATATGCCTGATCATACACAGCCAACTGGGCTTCCTTGAGCAGGCTTGATGCCCAAGAAACTCGAAGCAGGGTAAATCATGTCCCTTCCTTGGTATCTAAAGGTCGACTACTAAACAGGAGTCACCTCTGAAAATCTTGACCCTGCTGCTCCCGTATCCCACTTTTAGCACTTCAGTGCTGGAAATTTTATGTGAGAGCACAGCCTCAGCCATCAGTGTTGTCTCGCTTTAGTGCAGCTTCTTCTTCTCCGTCCCTACAGGGTACTGGGGCACTGGGGTGATGCACTTTGGTGAACGGAATCACTCAGGGTTTACATCAGCATCCAGACCCTCTTCCTCCTGTTTCTTTAACTTTGGCTCTGCCAAGCTGGTATCTGTTTTGGTTTGCAACCTCAGTGTTATTTGAATGTATAGTAAGTAGCCTCTTGCTGGCAAATATGAGATGCTGATAGCTTCTGAAATCTATATTCCATCCTTGAGATAACAAGACGACAATTTTTTTACATCTTGGGGAAAAAAAAGTGACAAGCTGTTAGGGGAGGAGATCAAGATAGGTGCAAGCACGTGTCCCTGTCCCTCCACTCAGGATTCAGTCATTTCCCCGAGCACAATGACATGATCGGGGTGATGGAAATGCCCCATTTCCCAGAGAGGGGAGAGGAGGCAGGGGGGTCCTCAGCACTGGGACTGGATTGGTTTCCCTCTGCTAGCGCAGTTACACTTCTGAAATGGTAAAAAAAAAAAAATAATAATAAGTGAGTAATAAACACTCCATTTGAATCTTTAAATGAATATTGGATTTTAATTATAAAGGTTTAATTTTCAGAACGGAAAAGCTACTTTTGCACAATTCCTGCATGCAACTTTTAA
This sequence comes from Steatornis caripensis, assembly GCA_013398225.1. Classification (NCBI taxonomy): domain Eukaryota; kingdom Metazoa; phylum Chordata; class Aves; order Caprimulgiformes; family Steatornithidae; genus Steatornis; species Steatornis caripensis. The sequence continues at coordinate 575,318 of VZSC01019811.1, read as the reverse complement.
TTAACTTCCAAGAACTTTCTGTTACTTAAAAAAAAATCTAATTAATAATACTTAGGGAACTATTACCATAAAATAAGTCATGGGAAGGGGGACAGAAATATAAAACATACATTGTGCAAAATTACTTAGAAGAAAGAGAATTGCTAATTCTAAAAACAAAGCCAAAGCTTCCAGCTTTTCTATAAGGAGCTTTTTGCTGAATGAAAGCATGAGAAAGACACGGGAATCACAGGATTTAGAACAAAAAATACCGTTGTATTAATCAGCTGTTGCAGAGACCTGTGAGACTTGGAGGGATGATGTGTTTCGCTCACTGAAGGTTCCTTTATTTTGGGGAAATTTGACCTGGGTAGATAAGATGGTTCTAGGGAGACTGTGAATGAATGGGTAAAGAATGGGATGGGAACCCACACGATTGCTCCTCAAACAGCTCTAAACCCAGCTGTAAAGAGAGGAGAGTGAGGCTAGCCTCATCAGCTGGGCAGGAAAATGCAGGCGAAGGGGGAGGACGCTTGTTTATAACCCACTGGGAGGATGGGGATGGAGGGGAGCTGCAAGATCACGAGCAAGAGCAGAGGAAAGGAAACCTTCCTGAGCCATTGCACAGCCCTCCAGAAGGAAGGCTGGAGGGACTACAAAGGTCTGTATATGCAACATGATCCGAGCAGAGCAGGCCCAGAGCAGGAGGGGGAACACTGATACGATGTTCTGGAGCAGAGGTATATTACTGCAGGAACCAAGAGGGAAATTAAGTCAGGGTACAAGGACACAAGGTGGGCAGCCTGTGGTAAAACTTGTTGCTTCAGTAATGGAACAACAGCTAATGAGAGTCACTTCACAATAATATTTTGCCCAGGCCTTGTTCCAGCTGGGTTTTAAATTAATCAGTAGATACAGCTGTCAGCATTTCTTTTATGAGATTGCTCCAACACCAGAAATCCTCCACGGTCTAAACTATGTTTTGAAATATCTTTGTTTGAGTGTATGAAGGAGGTTGAGCCTATCTAATCCAGCACTCTGCCAACATNTTAAATTAATCAGTAGATACAGCTGTCAGCATTTCTTTTATGAGATTGCTCCAACACCAGAAATCCTCCACGGTCTAAACTATGTTTTGAAATATCTTTGTTTGAGTGTATAAAGGAGGTTGAGCCTATCTAGGCTTTGACTCAGCTGAACGTACCTTGAATTAAACTGAAACTTAAAAATCCTGGACATAGTGTACTTTATGGCCAGCTCAGTGAGAGCAAGCTTCCACCTCCATCCCCCTTCAGGGAGAGGAGGAAGGATATAAAACCAAAGACTTGACGCATTCCTTTTAACAGAGGGTGGAGGGAAAACTGATGTTTGCAGCCCCTTGTCCTAATGGGCTCTCTGGCCAATATAGCTGAAAAATAAATCAATGAGCAGGAGCAAAGTACCTGGAACAGAAACAGTAAAACTTTGGATTGGGGACGTGCATGAAGACCCCAAGGGAAGAAACACCTTGCTCTTTGCATGCTGCTTTTGCACCAAGCAAACGGGTTGTGCCTAGGCTGCTCCCAGGCAGTAGCTGAGAGCAGAGCGTCGGCTGAATCCTCCACCCTTCCTCTTCCTCTTTGCCTGGCAAGCGGGCAGACAGCCACTGGGCAGACTGCTGACATGCCTGAGCAAGCCTATTTCTGTCATAGCAAGCTCAGGTAGACGAGGTCCTGTATCATCTGGTTGGTGTTATCTGGGTTGTTCTGAAGCAGGACTGGCACATCTGCTGCCTGGACTTGACCATGTCGATGACGGGTTTGTGCAGGTTATATTGTTGGGACTCCATGGTCTTTGGCTAATAATTTTCTTTTCTGTGATGATGTCTCCTCAGCGTTGCTACGCTCGCTCCTCTAATGCATCCCACATGCACCCAGCATTTAGACGAAACATTTGTTGTATTGTCTGGGATCCAGATTTGTCGTCTTTGTTCTTATCTGCCCTTGTATTTCAGAGAGTCTGTCTTTGATGTCCGGTAGGAGAACAGGGCTGTAGGCTCAAGGGTCTGTTGTGCTATAGGCGCATGGGGGGGCAGGAGATCCGCAATGTGCCTGGCACACGGTGCTCACACCAGAGGAGCAGCATGCTCCCCAGAAAGCTAACCATGTAGCAAGCCCCAAGGGCTCACCTGCAGCCCCAATAGCTTGTCTGCATTAACTTTAAACCGCTTACCTCGGGTTTTGTTGGTAGCTTTTCGGATTGTTTCACCACCTGTATTGAGGGCCATAACCCAAAGGGGATAATTTGGAGCTCACCCAGGTATGTCTGCCCTTTCCACCCAAGCAGTGGGCAAGAGAAGTGAGCGCAGTGTGTGGATGCCCTACAACCAGAAAGAGGAGAAAGATAAGGAAGGCGAAGAGATGAAAGCCTCAATTTGAGCAAGTTCACTTTTAAATCAGCGAAAAATTAGTGTGGCCCAGAGCCCCGAGTGCATGGGGCATATGCTGGGCCCTGCTTATCTCTGCTCCTCTAGTGGAGTAGAAACTAGAAGATATTTCTCTGGAGCTATGAAAACATGTCACAAAATCTGCTCTGTAATTTTACTTTGCAAGAAAAAAACCACCCTGAGCTCTTGAAAAACAACTGCCACAACAACAACAAAAAAAGAAAAGGAATAAAAGAGAAAAGAATAACACCCAAACAAGTTTGGATTCTCACATCCCTGCTAGGATGTTCCAAATATAACCACAAAACACAGTTCTTAAGCCCATATTTATTACTATACAAATCTAGTTTAAAAACAGCTCTACAGGGGTTTGTGTTTAGCTGTAGCACTAGATCAGAGTAAAAAGGAAATCTTGTTCCAGGCAGAACTGTAATGCTGCACTGACCTCCAGAGGAATTCGGAGAAATACTCCAGTTGCAGAGGCTTCTTTGCAGCCCTCTGGAGCCAAAACTCGCCTTCTTTGGGAGCTTCGTGGGGGCTTCAAATTCGTGTGGGGATCAGGCAATTCAGTGCAGATTCCTGTATACTTTGGATAAATATGTTAAAATACTATGAGAGGATTTGTTCAGAACAACGTTTCCAGTGTAAGTCTAGCCTCATCAAATTTAAATATTCAGGTATTGAATAAAGCTTTCCAAAATCAATCAGCTTGAGGGGGTTTTAACTGATGGAGGTGCAATTTCCCTCCACTTTGCCACTGCAGAGAATTTTTAAAGATGATTAATTTCAGTTTTCCCATCAGAAAACCCCTTATTTGGTTTGGTCACCTAACCAAGAAGCTCTAACGATAGTTGCTACGCGATGTTTCCTCTCAGCACTTAGTAGGATATTTTCAAGGTCAGACAAAGGTGATCAAATAACAGTGACACTTCTCAATCTGTATGTGAATGATTGATTGCTCCAACCATATACTAGCGCAGTACCACTTGACATCGTGTCCTTTGATGTCCCGATCAAAGAAAAACAAGTACGTAATACGCCCAAGATATTTTCCAGGGTGCCCTAATTTAACAGTCCCAAGGTCATCCGAAGGAAAATGTGGCTTCTTTTTTTCTGGCAGTCTCTAGCCTTGGTGGCCTCACGTCCGTGGTGCTCAGAGCTGTACGTACACAGAATAAAAAGGCTGTCACTGACACAAAGAACTCACAGTCTGAATATTAGAAAAATGGTTCAGCTTCAGTTTTAAAAGACAACCATTTCTGAAAAAAGTCCCTTTCCCCTGAAACAGCTAGAGGGCCCTTCCAGGTTGTTCACCTGAAGAGCAATTAGAGAACTATTGTTCAAAGTGTGCTCAACAAGGAGGCAATGAGGACTCCAAAGAAAAGAGGCAGAGATTGATAAAGCCACTCTAGAAACAGGCAGGGGGGAGTCAGACAGGCAAGGGGACCTGAAAGGAGAAGAACAAGAGAAAGGAAAGCAGTGCTCTGGTTTATTTGTTGTTGTTGTTGCTGCTTTTTTTTAAGCCAGATAAAAATATTTTCACTCAAAATATTCAAATGAAGTGAAATGAAATGTTTTGGCTTTGGGTTGTTTAACCTTATTTAACATTATTCTAAGTCCTTCACTCCAACCATACTTTAATCTTAGGCCAAATTTTAAATGAAAATTGCAGTTGGACAAGATGAAGAGTCTGATTTCCTAAATAGCCTCTCAGGTCCTTCATGGTATTTGCTCTGCACCCATCTACATACCCTATGTGTAATGAGAAGTAAGAAGCAGGCATGCAAGGGGCAGAAAGGCAGTGTATCATTCACCATCCACTCCACCGTGCCAGCGAGATCTCATTTTGACTCAGAATCACGTAACTTAGCACTTGTGCTCCCAGGAAACAAGCACTTTAAAAAATCTCCCTCATCTTGCATGCCCTTCTTCGACTACGATTCATCTGAAGTAAGTACCGTTGTGTTACATGTTTATATGCTTCCTGTTACAGTGGGATCCTGATCCATGACTTGGGCTCTTGGTTACTGCTCTACCACTAACACACAGATCCTCGTGGTGCACGCACACGTGATCACACAAGTCCACACACACAAGGAAAACCCAAAATTTCCTTGCTGTGGTGGCAGAAGCACAGGTATTGTCCCTTGGGTTAGATTTTGGAAGTGTATTCTCTGATATTTTAAAGCAAAGCAATCAGATACAAACCTGTCTCAGGAAGACTGACAGCAAGGAATATTTCAGCCCAAATTTTGCCAAGGTTTGGCGAAATTATAGTCAACTAACAACAGTGTTTTTAAAATGAGAGGCGCCAGGCAATTTCAATAAGTACAAATGCCACTCCTCTGTATAACATATTGTGAATACGATTTAAGATATATGCCGAACTCTTTAAGTACACAGTGAGTTTGGTTTTCCTGAAGACTCTGATCCACCTATAATGGAGCCTCCAAGGGATTATTTTTTTTTCCCCCACTGGTATTGCATAAGCAATAAAAAATTTCATATGAGATTTCTTGATATTAGTAATATCGCAGAACAAGAGAGTAATGCACAGCAGGTGGAGAGATGCTGGATATGTAATATATTGCATGCTTACTGGGATTTTTTGTTCAACAGGCAGTTTTTGTTATTGCAGTAGGGTCAGTCCAGCTGTGACTTTTCACAGAAATCCTCCCTGTATGGCTAGAACAGTCTGAAACACCTTCTCTTTCACTCTGGATATAAAACCAGCTGCACTAGAAAGGCCCTGTCGCTGGGTGAAATCCCATTGAATGCTGTAAAAAGGAGGTACTTGTGAACGTCTTTGGAAGCTGCCAAGTTTTAATGCCTGTGCTGTATTACTTGCTTGGGAATGCACGAAAAACGTCAGTTAGTGAAGCAAAGAAATGGGATCTTTAAAAAGGAAAAGACAAAAAAAAGGAAGAAAAAGACTTAATTTACCTTCCAATGACGATTCTTTGTGAAGATCCAGGGACTGACAATTTCAAATTGAGCTAGAAATTCATAAATAGCATTGTTTGGGGTAAAAATTACCTCCATGTAGAGCTGTGGTGTAAGGTAGAGGCAGGCTTTCTGTTTTGAGCACCAGCATGGTTTTTTGGAGACCCAAGCGCGGTGGGTCCGTAGCGTGACTGTGTTCAGGGCGCTGTTTCTCCTGCTTGCTGCACGTACAGCCCCTGACACGCTGCTAGTCTAGGGAAGGAGCTCGATTCAAAGGGATCGCCTTGACTTCTGCTTGCTTCTCAGAAAGAAAAACGTTCCTGTGTTTAATCTGTTGCCACTCTTTTAGCTTCAACTTGCACACTAATTGTAATGCAGTAAGTGTAGCAGGTTTATATAATCTATCATATCTTAATTAAAAGGTCTGCAGCTTTCACTTGGACTTTGTTCGTTTTGGTTTAGCATTACCAAACTAAAGCAATTGGACATTATTGAAAAAACATCTCTTGATGGCACTGAACCAAGACTCCTGACAAAAATGCTGGCAGAAAACTTCACAAGTGTGACTGTTCATCATCGTTTGCGATAGTTAGTTATTTCAAAATGTCAGAAATTTCCACAGACCAGAAATTGCCATTCCTTTCTCTCTCTACTACAAAGTACCTCAGCCTACATTCCCCTACACCCAAACGCTCAGGCACTGAGTCTGATCAGCAAGATGTGCCAAGAGCTACTGTAAGGATAAACAAAGTTACTCAAATTAGTCTTACAAAGCAGAAGAATATGGATGTAATTTTGTAAAATTATTTGCTGAGTGTTGAACAATGAGACGAGCCCTCCAGCCCAAGCACATAACATCTCAATTATGCAAACCTTGGATTCATTATTCCTGCTTTGACGTCATACGGCATACAAGTATATTGTTGTAATTCCCCCCGTCACGTGGCATTACTTTTTAGTTCGTTATGGAAAACAGTATTTTGGGAGTAGAAATTTAACCTGTCAATTAGTAGGACGTGTATGTTGTGGAAATGTGGCAGAAGACTAAGTTAAAGAAATACTTTCTCCCTCTCAAAAGGCATGTGGGATTTTATGTAAATATTTCTTGATCTGCTTTGCTACTTTTAAATCCAAATTATCTTTATTTCCAGGGCCCCAGTTATCGCTATCAGAATCGAACATACTGCGTTCTCCACCAGTTCATGGTCTTCAAATTCAAGGGTGGACTTTTCTTGAGAAATTTCTTGTTAAAATTTCAGTGTTGATGCAGAGCTAGTTGAATGGTATTCCTATGGTCTGTGTCATGTGGGCAGACTGGACTATCAGGACAGCCCTTTGCTGTCTTAAGAGCAGTTCTGGGAACTGGCAGAAGCGTTCACAGCTGCAGTGACTTATAGGCAAACAGAAAACTCTATTTGTAGGAAAAAAATTTTGCTTGCATTCACATTAGAAATCTAATTCAAAGTATTAGATCACCCCATCAGAAAGCTAAAACAATATCCTGCCACATATGCCCAATCAAGAGCAGTTAACACAGCTCTGAATTTTGTGGCTGCTCATAACGATCTGCCCATAAACAAGCTGCACACCTAGGCAGGAACTTCAGGTAACAAATGAAGTTGAGCAAATCTCAGCAACAGCTCCTGGACAACCTGTGAACAGAGAGGAAACTAAATTAATCAGATAAATTATTTGCTCAGCTCTGGTAGAAAATGTCAAACACTTCAAAACTAACCTTTTGGCAGCAGGATTGCTCTTCCCGGATCTATTTAAGATTTCTGCCTTTTGCATTTGTCAACAGAGCTAGGAAGCAAGTATATTTCAGTAAGGGTAATGTGTCATTCTTAACACGTAGGCACAGACTCTCTAACTACCTGCAGCAAGCGAGCAAACTCCACTGCACAGACAGCACTGGCTAGAAAGCCAAACGCTGTTTCCTGGGCTAAGGGGAAACACTTTCGAGCAGCTTGTAGCTAAGCCTGAGAAGAATATTTCTATTGGAATTGATTTTTCTCCAAAAAGCTTTGACTGCTGTTTTTCTAAGGTATATATTTCAATGAGATTGATCTGTTCTATAGCAATATTAATTTTGTATTTAGAAATTAGGCTCAAAATTAATTTTTCTTGCTGGAAGTTAGAGTATTTTTTTTTCTGAAATGTTGCTAGTGACAAGAAGAGCGATAGCTCAACCGGCTCGTGTTTCCTTTCCCTTCAGTAGCAAGGCTCTCCAGCTAAGCCTTGGCTCCCGTGCTGGTGTGTGCTGGGCCCCGGGGGCCCTCCTGTCCCTGGCACACAGCGCCGCCGTGCCCTGTAGGGCTGGTTGCCCATCCAGAAAGCTTTTCTGTTGGTGGTTGCTATTTTCCACCACAGCCAAAGCTCGCTTGCTGTACACCAGCATTGCAACGCTTTCACCTGGAATAACTATGGCTTTCAGCCAAGAAAAACCCAAGCCACCAGAAAACCTTTCTGTATTGACATGGAGACTGTTAGAAGAAAAAAAAAAGTTTTAGAAAAGGAGAAGCAGCGTTTATTTGTACAGCATAGTTGCACAACTTACTGCTCCTGGTGGTTAGGTTTGAAATGAAGCATCTCCCCTCTTGCAGAGGATCAGCATAAGGTCCCTGCAGCAGCCAAATCCCGTTCCTCCCTTGTGCCTGGGGTGAGCACAGGACGGGAGTGCACGCTGTATTTTACACACATGCTTAAGTTGCACTGAAGAGAGTGCTTTGCTGAATCAAAGCGGTTTTATATAGCCTTTTACTGCCCTAGGTGGATTCCCCATGACCACAGGTGAGGAGACCTTGTTACACGCTGCCAGGTCTGCGGAGCATTGATTAGTCAGGGGTACCTTTGGAGTGGAGATGTCTCTTTACTGGTTGAAGTACAGGGTGTTCGATGTTTATTGTGTTCTTAACAAAGTCTGTTATCAGCAAGTTTGAAGTTTGTTGCTATCTTCTAGCGTCTTAGACTAATCACAGTAATGAAGGCATTGAACGGAGCCCTTCTCAGGTGGCATTTACCATTGTTTGCTGCAGATAACATAAAGCTTTCTGATTACAGTCGGCTTTTATCACTTCAGAGCAAATCTACTCCACTGAAATGTGCTAATAAAACCCACGGAAGCAACAAACTGGAAAGAAGTGTTACAGCAATAAAGGAACATGAGGGAAAATGTACAGCTTTTGCCGCTGTTATCATTTTCAATTTATTAAGATCTAACCATTTTTGTAATATGGAGCTATTGCTGGGGGTTAATTTAATCTTCTCTAATACCAGGCTCAGGTCAGTTTTCAGTGTCAATTTAGATGTAATGCATATTTCTGCATTAGAATCAGAGAAACACCCTCTGTGGCCCCATGACCATATGCTTTCAACAGTCCAAGTGTAAATGTCCAGCACTTTACACGTCAATTTTACGAGATTAGCTCCAGCATTTAAACACGCAAGTCCCAATAAAAACGTTTGGCATCATGGCTTCAAGGACAGAGTGGGCTGCTGGCTGCGATAGAGAAGCACTGAGTTATGACCTGTAGCAACCCATCCGCCTGCCACCTGCGCTCTACTCAGCCAACCATCCCATATTTATCTACTGTTTTGCACTGTAAAGGGTCCCAGAAGAAGATTAGAAAACTGCTGGGCTAAATCCTGAGATTTTCATTCACTCTTTGCTGAAGACAGCAGTTGTTTTGCATGTATAAGGATAACGTAAAATCCAGTAAAGATTTTATGCTGCCACCGGGGAGGCTAAAGACAGCAGCCAGGGCAGTAACCGGCACGAAACATAGAGAGGGGAAAACTAGATCCGAATATCTGGGCCAACGCAGGAGAAGGACAATCAATGTCCTCTGTATCTGTATGTAGGAGGCAGGATACGTAGAGACCTCATGTCTATAGTCACACAAAATAAACAGTATCGAACTTCATGTCTGCTTTGTATGAGGGACACTGAACTGGCCAAGATTTCGATACGTGTCTTTGTGTTCAAGACATGTGTGTTGCCTCTTGCAAATCAAGGACATCAAACCTCTTCCGTATCCCACCTCCCCAACGGATGCCCGGTTCAATTCTGTCCTGCTGTCCTATGATCTTTTTTGTTGTTGTCTTTTCTGAAAGATTCAGCTCCTGCTTTTTCTCTTTTGATGTGCTTCCATGTAGTAAATGCATTCATCTCACAATAGGAGCTGGAATGCAAAAGCAAGTTACCAGAATATGCTTCGCTTCTTTGGAGCCTTGTAGACCTCGAGATTTCACTGAACATTGTTCAGGCTCTGTGGTTTGAGACTGCACGTGCTTGGACCCGTTAACATCTACATGCCCATCACAAGGGATGCTTTTCATAACCTGCCTCCTGATTTAATAGAGCCTCCTGGCTGTTTTTCCAGCCTTTATTTTGTTCCCTTAGAGGGGATGCTTTTAAGACGGGAGAAGGAACGGGGATTCAAGGAGGTAACAGATCTCACAGAGGCGTGGGACCATCTGAGAGACCAAGTCTCTTGAGACGTGCAGGAGGCTTTAGAAGAGGGCTGAGTAAGAAGTGCCGTGTAGTAGCAAACACCGAGCCTAGAGACTTGATCTGTCACAGTGCCTGCAGTTATTCAAATGACACAGTCGTCACTGTCCCAGTCCCTATTCAATCCCCACCCTGCCTGTGTCCGAGTAGTTTACAAGCTCCGGTATGCTCAGCCTGAAAGAACTGGCTCCCTCTCCTCTAATGGAGCAGAAGGAGAAACTGAATTTTCAAAGGAGCTAGTGATTTAACAAAAGCTACGTAAGACAGGAGGGGCAGAGGTTGAATTTAAGTCTAAAGAACTCACGTTCTTCTCCTCCTCTCTCTGGACTCTAATGAGAGCCCCAAATGTGGAGCCAGGGATGCCAGAGTTACTAAATGGAAAGGCAACCTATCTGCAGTGTTTTGTCAAAAGCAGAGATCACACATAGTTCTGGTACCTCTGAGAGAGGCCGTGCAAGATCTAGCAGGCAATTAATGAGACTTTCAAGCCAGTGGGTAAATTAGGTGCCAGCAGAGAGGCTTCAAGCCTCATAGACGGCTTGGGGTGAATGAGAAGGGTGGAGACAGAATTGCAACACGGCAGGGAGGGATGAAAGGTGTGCTACTCCCTCCCTCACCACCACAGCTGGCATGAGCGTCTACATCCCTGTGCTATTTAATCCCAGGAAATGCTGCAAGATGCTGTTTGTGTGGCTGGTGCGATAACAAATGATGTACTGTGCAGGGCTGAACTGAGATACATTGGATTGTATTACGTTGAAGTAGAGTGAGGAAAATACCAGTCATCTGTGAATCTCAATGATCGAGGCTGGGAGAGAGCATGGAATGGCAGAGCCTTTGAATACTCTGCCTGTGAGCTTGTATGTCTCGTTTGGAGCACACTAAAAGGCATTGCTTGTTGCTGAATTGAGTTTTCCTCTTAAACTCACTCCAGTAGCTTTCTTGTGTTTGCCTCAAGCCACCAGGCAGATATCAGGGGTTGTTCCTGACAGAACAACTTCATCCTCCCTGTTGCAGGTGCCTCAATACGGCAGGTGAGATTGTGTGGGGTGGGAAGGGCTGCCCAGCGCAGGGCTGAAACGGGCCGAGCAGTGCCACAAGAGGAACCCCGGGTACAGACTAAGTGTAGGCATAGAGCCAGAGACGGAATTAATTAACTCATCCTCCACTCTGTTACAAAACCCAAAGCCCAGGAAAGCGTGTGGGAACCAGGCACAGAGGGTAGGGCAGATCTGTCCCTTTGCTTCTGAGCTCTCCCAATTCCCCTGCAAGCAGCAGTTCAGGAGTTGCATTGTAAGCGACTAATGAGATTAATGCAAATGGGTATCCTGAGTTATACAACATATATATGCCCTTCACACAATGACGGACACCTTCTGCTACAGTTTATTTTTCTAGCAATCATCAGTAGCACTAGTAATAATTAAATCTCAGAGGCTGTAATGAATAATACATAGCAGCATTCTGTTAGCAAAACAAAAACACTTTAAAAGATTTTCTCCTAAGCTAACATCAGTGCTTATTTCTTGCAATGATTTATTTTTTGTGATGTATTAAGCACCTTTAAAGTTTGCGGTATGGACACGTACATAGTACTGAGTCACTGATGCACAAAAAATCCTGGAAACAATTTAAAGAAACGCAGGTGCCGCTAAGCTGATCATTTTTATTTATGTGTAACCGGCAGAGACAAGCAGCAGTCACAGCTCAAACTGGAGCAATGGACAGGAATGTAGGGGGCTGGAGGACACTGAGCATACCAGGGTTTGAATCCTTCAGTCTGACCTTGGACACATCAATTAGGGATGAAACTCATCTCTTCCTGAAGTTAAGCATCCCGCTGAGGCTAATCTGTGAGGCTTCTCAAAGCCAAGGAGAGTGCAGCACTGCAGAGAGCAGCGTCTTCCGCCATGCACGGATATGCAGGACAGTTTTGGTGGCTTTCAGTGGCCGAGGTTAGATGAAGTGATTTGGGCCAGTGTTATCTGTGGGCACCTGAATGCATCAGTCTGGCCCCAAGTAACGTGCTGCTCAGCATGAGCTGTACTGAAGTTGTAGTCCCACAAGCAAATAAAGATTCTTTTGCCAAGAGACCATCATCTGTTCCCGGAATTGCAAATTACAGCATGTTCCTTCTTACTGCTGTATTTGCAGAACAGGAGGAGAAAAATGACCATGTCGAATGCCCCTACTTACACCAGCGATTCGGTCACTCTCAGAGAGGCCTCCAAAGGATCATCGCTTACAAAGTGGGCCTGTAACACAGTCATTACTCAAGGAGTAGAGCGGCTGAAGGCTGAGAATATGGTATTATCTCGCCCTGAAAGGGTATAAGCATCTCTTCCCCAGCTGCACTGGCCATTCAGGCACTGCAAATTCATGTGACAATGTGCATGTTACCGCTGGACTTAAATATCTCATCTCTAGTATGCAATGTAAGTAAGCAGTATGGAATGTAAGACACCCGATAAATGGAGGGGTGATAAGTCCTGGCCATATTTTCTTTTCATGTACTGAAGGCGTTACTTCATTTCATACCTCAGTTGCATGTGGATGTCGTGCTACTTTATAAGTCAAAATTATCCCAATTCTAAGCAACCACTGGATTCAAGTCCTACAAGGGTGACAAGTCTGGTTCTGTGCTATGCACCATAACAGTCACCAAAAGGCTAACCAGCAAGGTTGAGGAGTGGTTGGTTTACTCATTGGACTTTACCATATGAGTAAACCAGTTCCAGAAGACAGCAATGCCATTCAGATCAAGAGGGATGGATTTGGAGCTGACAGCAAATGAGTTGCAAAAATAGATGACCTTACATAGTATATTCGGAAATTTCAAAGAGAACAGCTTGCAGGAACCCTGATGCCAATGAACAGCAGAACCAAGGCAAATTCGATGCAGGACTCAAGAAAATGATTGGAACTCTTTGTCCAGGTATCAGTGAGACCGAGCTCATAGCCTCCATCGTCCTGCTGTAGAAATGCCAATTCAGAGATGGAGTTGGTACAAGAGATGGCAGCCTCAATGGCGCTAACACGTCTTTGCTGCTTGTGCAACAGCCTCTGGTGGAGTTACACTGCCAGGAGGTTTCACAGAGAGTTAACTAAATGAAAACATTGATGTGAACCTGATCTGAAGAGCAGAGAAGGGATGATTTTCCTCTCTGATAGTAGATCAGACAACGGAATAGCTGACCAAAAGGAGCAACTAGTTTAATCAGTATAATCAGATATCACAGGGATAAGCACAAGATAAATAACCCGATACTACAGCTACGAGCACGGCATGAATAACACAATACTCTAGCAATGAGCTCAACATAAATAACCCAATACCACAGCAGTAAGCTCAGTATAAATAATCCAATACCACGGTGATTAGCTTAGCATGAACACTGCGATACCACAGCAATTAGCCTGGCATAAATAACCCCAAATCCCGGCAATCAGCATGGCATGAATAATCGTATCCCATACCAACAAGCACGACATAACTAAGACGGAGAAAAGACAGGTAGAAGAGCACTGATATGTGCTTGTTAATACAGTTAGAGGTTTATATAGCAAGATCAGCTTTGGAGCGCTCCCCATTCTTCCCCATGCATCCAGCAAAGTTAACCTCTGCAGGCACCCACCAAATCGGAGTTGTGTGCTGTGCTGTGCTGTGCACACTGTGTTTCTGGAGGGGACAAAAACAATTGGAGGAAATGAGGTGGGTTTGGGGTATTTTCAAGCAGGTGTGCGGGACACAGGCCAAGGGGAAGGATGGGTGCCGTGGGGCTGAAGCTCAGAAGCTCAGTGTTTCCTTCTGGGGTTGCCTGCTGCACTACTGCCACAAATCCTGCTCCCTGGCCTTGCCAGCACTCCCAAGTCCTCCTCCGATTATGAATTTTTGCAGTGTTACGACCCGGAGTCCACTTAACGTATGAATGTTGAATTTATATGTGAGTCACAAATACATCTTTTTATGCACTCTTAAAAACCAGAAGTGTAATTACCAAGGTCAATATATAATGTTTATTTCCTTTATAATAGACATTATAATTTCACTTTTGGGAAAAGAAACTGTATGCGTAAAAATAATGACAAATGTTAAAGTTACCAAAATAATAGAACCAGATCCCTCCACTAATCCTAAATTTTAATGCGTTAATGATCCCTGTAACATTAAAGGTCTGATAAGACAAATTAGGTTTCTTGTAAGCATAATTAATCTTCTTTTTCAATGAAGATATTACAAGGGAGTTAATCTGAATCCCAAAGGCATTTCTAAAATTGAATTATATAGATAAAGCAAATATTTGACCTTTTACTGATAATTAGTATTAAAAATCAACATGCAAATGAAGCTTTTGAAAACCTCTCCTGAAAATGGTGTTATTGGGGTGATAAAATCCTCTACAACCAAAACCCGATAATTTAATGACTTAAAAGACAGGTAAGCCCCTACCTTCATCTGTAATTTGGTAGTATTAAATTACAATAGTGGGGCCTGTGTTTATTAACAAATAATTGAATGGAATAAAACATAGATGATTATGCTAAATGCACAGATTATCTGGTTTCGTTCATAGGTCATTAAATTTAAAAGACTGCTAGTTTTGGTTCACCTTTTCCTCTAAAGTGATTTTTTAGTGTCGTTAAATAATAGTAATATTTGTCGATTTAAATTACCCTCTGATTGGAAGGTGCTTTTTCATGGCACTGAATCAGGATATTTTTTAAAGAAAATTTCCATTTTATTCCATGGAAGCAGCATTCACTCCTTTATCACAAACTGAAGGTCCTTAAATCTCACACATTGCTGGATGAGTTTAGGAAGGATTCAGGCTCTTCCAAGGTGCCAGAGGTTCACTGATGGTGAACATGGTACCCATAGGCTGGTGGGATTTGCAGAAGAAGACAGGCTGGTGAGGATCTGCAGGACTAAACCACAGGTCATCAGACAAGTAACAAGATCACCCAGGGAAAGCCTTTCTTGCCAAGGTTTTGAGTTAAAATGGAGGTTGCTAATGACCAGGACAATATTTTCATGTGTTTGCACAGCACCTTGTGTGGGGAGACTGCCTTCCAGGTGTTGGTCTATCAATTATTGTTGCTGATAATCACACACGCCTACATGGACTCCGTAGTGCAATAGGATAAATCTGGAGTAGTTTCTCTGAAATCTCTGACGTTAGCCTGAATTCTTGCCCCTTTTTCTCAATTTTAGACTCTAGCTGCTACTTGCCTAAAGGAGAATTTTTGTGCATGGACCAAGTTCTCATCACAAGAGACATCTAAGCACTTCAACTTGACTGTCATCACACAGGCATGAAGGCTTCATCCTTTTGTCCTTGAAGTTGTCTGAGCAAGATGGCCTTCTCTTTTGAGGCTCCCCAGTCTTGCTGCTTGGTGAGCAAGTTGCTGTGAGCAACGCTAGACCGAGGGAAGCAGTAAGCAGGGTTTCTTTTGTAGGAGCAGAGAAAAAGCACTGAACCTCTCACAGCAGGTCACTTTTGTTGTCCAGAGTTTTTGTTAGCTGGAAGGAGAAAGTACAAGAATAGATCCTTGTCACTAAAGCCTCAGCTGATACAACTAGGTTGAACTCAAGCCTCAGTGTCACTCGTAAAAACAGCAAGCGTCCTATTAACCAACGTTTTGGTACCTGGATAGGCCAGGAAGTAAAGGAAGTCTTTTCTCATCCTTAACATTGCTCCATTCAGCCCAAATTTGAGGCCCGACAAAACGTTAGAACAGAGCTAAAGCTCACATTGTAACTGTTCTGCCTGTTTTCCTTCTAGATTAAGGACTTCAGTCTCCAGACCTGTCAATCAAGAGCCTCTCACAAGCAGAAAATTCACTTTAAAAATGCATAAAGAAAAAGAAATGCTCTGCTGACCCTGCCTGCACACCAGCTCAAGACAATGCATGTTGTTATGAGTGTGGAAGTATTTCCAGTTGATGCCAAAATGTATTGTGATGAGACTGCTCTGAAGCGATGCCGGCCCACTTGGGCTGAATGTGCGGTGAGTAAATGAGGTGCTGTTTCCAAGGCCAGCGAAAGGAATTTTACAGCTCTAACAGTAAGCGCTGCCACATCAAGGAAAGTGTGGTTGTACAGCCATGACTCCTAGTGTTTATTTCCAGGTGTGCCACTGATTCATCAGCCAACTCTGAGTCACTTAAATATTGAGTTTCTCAAACATGATCTTGTGATTTGGCCCCTCCTTGATTATTATTGTTGTTGAGTCAAGCACAAGTACCTGGTGAGACACTCCAACAGCTCTCAACATAGATGCTGCTCTGTTGACAGCAGTCAGTGATGCAGTCAGTACCAAGCAAGCTAGCCAACAGCAAGCCAAGAGGAGGTGCCGTCACTTTGGGGCTGCTGGTTGGCCGTGCTGCCAAGCATTTCAGAGCCTAGGAGCCAAGAAGGCTCCTCAGTCCTTTAGGCACTTTTGAAATATCTGCCTAGGAATACATTATAACATGCTGTTCTTCAGATCTGGTTTTGACTTAAATAGTGCTGATGGAAGATGCTCTCCACTACCAATTTTAATCTGTTCAAGGTCATCGGAAAGCTGCAGAGAAGCATCATTCCTTTATTGAGAGACTTTTCCGAGACAACATTAGCCAGTCTATTCTATCTCAAGCCCCTAGCCTTTAGATATAATTGCTTTATTAAATGTCACAAATGCTCATTTGACTTAGATGGTCTCTCTCTCTCTCTCAAAAAGAGAGAATGTTAATTTAGACACAGAAAATGGCCCATTTGCTGTTGAATTCAAAGCAAATACCCTGTCGCTGACTCTAAACACAGCCTCCTCTGTTGGAGTATTTGCAGTAAGGGACATTTAAATGGCCTGAAACAAAGTCATTTTCTTTGTCATTATTACACTGGAGTTTTCTATCTCTCTGATTAGATTAGAATTGAATCTGGTTGAAAGAAATTGAATTTGTACATTTCCCTAATCATACAATCTTCAAACACTGAACTTTCTAGTACCAATTAGTCTGTCCTGATCGGAACGAACCTTCAGAGATGTCCCCATTGATGGGAACAAGGAATGAAAAGCTGTTGATGAAAGTGATGATCGATTGATAAACTGCCACCTGCATAAACACTCTCATGCTCTTTCCAGGTGATTGCATTCGTGGCATCTTCAGAGCTTCTCAGAAGCTGGTGACTACTGAAAAATATGCACTTCTGCTCTGTATTTGTAGAAAATTCGCATCCTTCATTCTTGTGGTCATGATCAGGGTGGGCTTCCTCTGTCATGATATCCCTGACTTGCACTTGGTTGAACTCTGGTATTTCCACACGGCCGGGCTGGGCAGTAGGAAGCTGCTTTAGCATGCTGGGTCTTGTAAATCCCTTCCGCAAGCAGCTAACTGTCCTTGTGCCTTGTGTGCCTCTAGAAACTTCATCCAGGATTCTCTTGGACACTCATATACAAATGGAATACGCATTTGTAGTAACACTTTATTTTCTGGCTGTAGAACTGCTTCCATCTGTCCTGTTTCCAGACCGAAAAAAACAACATTTTGTACCCTCGTGTATGCTAATTGCCTGTCTTTTTGCAACAGGGACCATCTCTAACTTCAGAATTAAGCAACCCAGCTAGGGCAACTCAGTGATATTCTCCAGCAAGAAGTAGTGGTTATACATGTGTGCAAGCGTAAGCATGTCAGCAGCACACACGATGAAAAAATTATCTTGAAAGACCAGTGCCACTTCTCGGTCTGTACCCCAGCTGTGACCCCACTACAGTGGGCATCACCGAGAGCAGGAGAAGGGACTGGGGAAGGCTGATGAAAGAAGCAGGGGGAAAAGCACAGAATAGATACAGATTAGGGAGTTATCAATGGGAAGTTAATGGCAAGTGTTCAAGGCAAAGGAGATGGTTTCTGACAGCCAACCAGAGTTAAATGATTGCTGAAGTGACATTAAATTAAGCTGGTTTTGACACAGATGTATTTACCTCTATGTAAGCAGAGAATCACCTTGCTGGGGCTGGAGTTCTTCTTCAAGTGAGGAGTGAAGACATTAAGACAGTTTTAGTGACTGCTCAAATGGAATGTGCTTTTATATTGAGAAGGGTTGTTTCAAGGAAACATACATCAAAAGGGAAAAAAAGATTTCAGCAAGCTGAAGCAGTGTTAGATCAGAACCCAAGAGATGAAGTGCAGGATCATTGTTAGTGGAACAGTGAAAATAAAACAGAACTCCAACTTTGAAACAATTGGCTTCATTACTCTTCATTTCTCGAACAATCAGAAGTGCCTCAGGTCATCTTTGCGTGGGTATTTTCCCCCCTGTTCTGAGCATTATTCCACAGGGGCACTCTCTGTGCTAGCTCACGTTTGTGCTGCCTTGTAAACTGACATACTGTGGGAAAGGCTCTTCTTTCCGTAGAGGTGAGATGGAGCCCTGTCTGGCCTGGCTCTTTGGCGATGTGTAGTACAGCAGTAGTATTTAAAAAAAATTAACTGTCCCACATAAAATGAGCAGCTCGGCTCCATTTATAATCAACAGAGGGAGGGAGAGGTATTTCAAGGGCGTGACTCACCATGAGATATGTCTAAGATAAGAGTGCTCAACAGATTTGTCCTCATCTCCACAGACGAGCGTACATCTGTGGCGTAGTGGTAGATGGCAAAAATCAGATAAAATGAATCCATTCAAAGTGGCTAATCCTTTCTAGATGTTTTGGGGGATGAACCAAAGTCCACAAAATTGGACTTTGAGCAAGAAATCAGTGAGACTGCTGAACACCCTTTAGCTTTACAGATCATGGAGGAACAAGGGCACTTCTAGTAAAGCAATATGATGTGGTCTTTGCGATGCCTCGGAGCGCAGGATGCATCTCTGACCCTCCAGGAAGCCCAAGCACAGGCTGGGACAGCTCAGCTCTCACAGGAGACTGCTAAAGCAGGCAGCACTAGAGCATCCAGTGGCAAAGCTCCCAGTTTCTATCTGTATATCCAGGCTCACCACCACCTTAAGGGTTCATCCCATGGACCCTACACAGAGGACTGAAGTTTGCAGCCTGTCCTCTGCCTGATGCAGCAACCCAATTTTTTGCAGGCACCAAGGCTCAGCTTTGTGCGTAGCGGCTTCTAGCACTCCTTCTCCATCTGGTCCTTTTTGGAGTGCCCTTTGGAGGGGAGTCAAGGACAGCTTGTCCCACATCACACCTCAGTGACATGTATCAAACGATCTTCCTGAACAGAGACTCAAGAATTACAGTGACACTCATCTTTAACATCAAACAGTGGCTTTGCAGAGGCTCCAGCCCAGAAGCTAATGCATGGTTGCTCAAAGAAGTCATTTTTTGCCAGCTGTTGGCAATAGTTATTTTGCCCTTAATTGTGCATTCACATGCCTCGGTCTGATAACAGTGACTGCTGTGGAAAAGTACAGTTTCATGAATAATAAACTGCCCCTTAAAAAAAAGCCCCTCTCTTTTAGATACCAGGAACCCCCTGATCCACTGTTGTCAGCTTTGCAAAGTCTGGTATTCACCAACGCATTCAGCATCCTCCTGAATAATGATAATTCATCTGTGTTCACTTCACTAAACTATCATATTTTATGGAAGAAGTTAATTAAATGGTGATTTGCACTTCCGCTGAACATTAAACATTTAATGCAGATGCTCCAGTCGTTGCCTGAGCTCTAAAGTGGGAAATGGCTTCAAAACTTCATATTTCCTTGAGAGGTTTAATGATGCTAGATCAGGCTATTTGCATACATACATATACGAGCATGTTTTATACCAGCACTTATCGCAAACAACCCCAGCTTTCTTACTGTGTTCTCAAGAATATGAGGTGGGATATACAGATTGCAACTGAAGGGTTCTCTCTGAATGATTTGCCCCTGCCACCATTAAATTAATGGGCTCATTAATGAAAGATTTTCTAGGAACGCATTAGAGAAAGGAACAGTTATCTACAGCAGGTCGCCTCTCCTATAATTTAGAAGAAATTAATTGGTAATAAATTAAGAATTCTAAAAATTAATTCTCATACAGCAAGAGTGGGGCTTATACGCATTGCCTTCAGTTGAAGTGTCACAGTAAATCCTTTGCAAAGTAAATAATTGTTGGGATGGGGGAGGAAGAAGAAATTAATATTAATATGCATTGGAGGCGACGACACAGAGGTGAAATGTAAGGTAGCCTTTGGATTGTGTGCAATGAGTGTTCTTGCTTTCTGAAATATGAATCTTCATAGGAGGTAGTAACATAAAACGCGAGATACTGCTGCGTGTCTTCCATCGCTCAGGCTCTGGGTGGCCCTGATAGATTGCACCGCTCTTGTCCAAATGGTCCTGTCTGAGTAGCAGGTCACATTGAGGGTCAGGCTCTCACTTGCTGAGCAAACGGATGGCTGTCAAACCTTCTCTGCGTTTGTTTTGCAGGGCTGCAATGATGGTTTTTGTGCAGAAGGGGTGTAGAAGCAAGCCCTCACTTTTACAGAACTTAGCGCTTTTTTCTCTATTATCCCTCAAGAAAAAATTGCAATTGCTTCAGTTTTTGAATGCAATGTGTGAAAATGGAATAATATCTTTTTTTTCCAAGTGTCGTGCTTTCAAGTGAGGGAGAGATGGGGAGAGAGTGGAGATGTTTCAAGAAATCTTCAAAAGCAAAGAAGTTTCGTTCTCTCCACTCCCAGTAACCATTTAAAAAAGAATAAGGCAAACTTTTTCTTTAAGTCGTTCCATTAATAACACCATGTCAGCTAAGCACCAAATTGCTTGGGTGTTTCCCTCCTCCCAAATTTGCACAACCTCAGTTTGAAATATAAGAAGGTCTGATGTGTCATTCTACCCCAGGATTTTCAGATTTAAACTTATTTATCTATTACACAATAATCTCTTTCTCAAAAAAAGGGCTTAAAGCAGTTATTGTTGCATATAACAAATGCACTTAGAGTACCAGTTATGCTTTAATGTACATTAATTTCAGATTTCCTGGCCTTTTTCCAACTAAGCCTGTGCCTAGAATTTTTTTTAGATTATGAAAAATTATTCATAGATATGCCATGCATTAAGTTAGTAGATGAATATAGGTTTGAACTCAATTTGTTTTAGCAAACTACTGGTAAAAAGAGTCTAGTGTAGCGTGAATTATTATCCAGATTTATGCTTAGCATCTGACAAAATGTTGAGCTAGTTTTTCAAGTATCCACTAATTCTAAATAAAGGCGGAACCGTGCCATTCCAGCATGGCAGTTCCCAATGCCAGCTTCACACTCCACCACATTTTGAAGTTGACGCTATTCCTGCCATTGAAATATTGCATTTTCAGGTGCTCCAGCACAGGAATGGTTTATTCAGAGCCTGATCCATGCTGGCTAGCCTGTTTGGACAGTGGTATGTGAATTTTCAGTATCAAATGAACTCAAAAGTGTGTTCTCCTCTGTTCCTCCCATGTCCTACACATGCTTCAGGGCAAAGGGCCTGATCCTGGGTGATTCTGGGCACAGAAACATAGCTCTGAAGGCTCAGTATTTCTTGGGATAAAACGCTCTGCAGTATTTTTGGCTGAGGGAGTAGAGCAATTCCTGCTGTGTGATAGCCTACAGTGATCGTATCAGACTGGACCGCGAGTCGTTTCCCCCAAAAGTCACAGGGAGAAGCAAAGGAACAGATCAGTATTCGTAGGCATGTAGGGAAGGAAGGAGAGGGGGATACAACAGCTGCCTCCCCTTCAGGGTTGTTATCCAGTGTAAGAACAGTTGTGCCTTACCAGACCCTTCCTCCTCAGCAGGCAACAAAAGGAAAATGTGGGAGGACAGTCCCTTCTCAGCAAGGGAGGGTGCTTCTGCTTCCTAACCTCAGTCCGATGTCAATCTAAATCCAGGGGAGCTTCGGTGAGCTTTCCTTTGAACATAGATTTTTCACCCCAACACATGGTGTGTCTGCACTCTATTTCCACACTATTGATGAATGTGAACTTTCAGCCTGCCAAAATTGGGATGGGATGCGTCAGACACAGGGCTAGGGGATGAGGACAGAGTTGCTGTCCATCACAGGCTTTGGGAGGAGTGACAAGACTCTAACACTTCGTTGCCACATGAAGAGCAGGCAGCTGACATAAGGTGTCCAACGGACTTCGAAAAATGATGGCTAAGGTGTAGATCCTCTTCCAGAGATCAAGTTATATGAGCAAAGCTGGCTTACTCTCCTACCAGTCATGGCATCTCGGGTAGTAGAAGACAGAATTTATGGTTAGCAGCTTCAGTCCCTGCTTGAGACCTGCAAGGAGGAAAATGGTGGATTTACAGTAGAGCTGTACTCAGGACCTTCAGGATCTTCATCTCCAGAAGGGAGCCAGGCAGTAGCATAACACAACCCACGCACCATTCACACCATTAAACTGCTCTTATAGTGGGCCTGAATGTCTGATCAAACATTCACCAGGCTGAGCTCCAGCCTTACCCTGGAAAGAAGCCACCAGCACATCACACCAGCATTACAAGATTTACAAGGAGCAGATGAAGTCGAGTCCTACAATAGTTCATTATAATTAACAAAGCTGGAATTGCACTGGGCTTTGAGTTGTATATCAATGCTAAATATCTCATTACCAGCGTAAAATATTTATGTCTCATGGTCTTTATCACAAATGCAGGCTTGCAGTTAGTGCGTCCTGGTCCAGAAGATGAATTCCAAGGAGAAAATGAACTGCTTGGCTTAAAAGGCTGGCATCCCCACAGGATAAAATTCCTTACTGCACATGACCCCAGTGATGGAGGGAGAAAAGACAGCAATGAATGCATAGCCTGGGGCTGCAGAATTATGGTCCGTGTAGGTTAACGCTCTCCACTTTCCCCCTTGCTGTCTCCTTAGGGACAGATCAATCCTTAGGCTGTCACAGCTGATGGCAATTTGTGCTTTTACTTCATCTACGGCTGACAGGTGCTTCTGGGTCCAGCTTGAGCAGTGGTGGCAGTTGCTGGTGCACACGTGTCCGTGAGTCTGAAGACTCTCTGTAGCACAGCCTGCTCTCCCTCCAACTTGAGTGTCTTGAGGGATTTCAAAGCATGGATGGGGAAAATAGGACTGATTTGCTTTTTTCCTTGATCAGGGTGCACCTCAGAGGGGCTGGGGGCTGCTGTGCCCGGGCGCTTTCGTGAGCATCCTTTGGGTCTCCTTTTCTCTCTGCAGCGGGAAGGACGCACCTCTGCGAGCACAGCCTTCCTCTGGTCACATCAGCAACCCATGCGCTCACCCCCAGCTAGGGCAAGGCTTCGGAGCCACTGCAGCCACATGTAAAGAGAAGTAAAAGTTAATCTTTGTAAATCTTTTTAATCTTGTCTCTGGAGAACGAGGGTCAAGTCCTGGACAAAGGCTGTAATTCGTTTTTGTTGGCTCAGCAAGTCCTGCACTGAGGACTTGAATAATTTGGAGGTGTGAATACTGCGCTGGGACTTGGAAGAGCTGCTTTCCTCCTTGCCACAGGCTATCTGTGTATCTAGGCAAGTCTCGTCATCTTGACTCTCTTCCCCTTCTGCAAATGGAGGCAAAAGAACATCCTCATTTCTTGCCTTTGCCTGGCTGTTGGTGTGGGGCTGAGCAGGTACAGCCTTGTACTCTGTATGTGTTCAGCGACAGGAGCCGGCAAGCCCTCATTTCCATGGGGACCTCTGGGCTCCACTCTAGTATGAATAAAGAATTTTCCCCTCTACTGCCTGTTACTCCAAATTTGTAAATAATTCCTAGACTCACTACAAAGCTCAGGCATGAAGGCCGAGCCACCCCAGAGACACAGCAGTAGCACAGCACGCTGGCACAGGTCTTAATACAGGGAATGAGCAGAGGAGCCCCTGTGCCTCCAGTTGCCCAGCCACCCGACAGGCAGAGACATCCTGGGCTGGTGTCACACTGTTCCCAGTCCCCTCCAGCCAGCAGGTCCCCCTGCACATTGCACAGTTAATGGCTAAACCCTGGCCTTGCAGGGAACCAACGTGCTGGCTGGGAGTGGGTGCACGCTGGGAATCAGCCAAGGAGGAAGGAAACAGGATTGCCAGCATTTTTTAGCTACATCAACTCCTGCTACTGGGAGTAGCAGTGTTACAGATCCCGACCCAGCTGGAGGAGTGCAAGGTGGATGGATTGCTTTGCCCATGCCAGCTTTTGCAAGTGAAGTGCTAAACTGTTCACCTCAGCAGCTTTTAGTTTCCAAAAGCTGGTATAGCTGTTGCCAACCTACTCAAAAAAATGGGGCAATTTTAAAAATTTCAATTAGTGGGTGAACAGTTTTTGACAGAGGGAAGTTGGGAGCAGGGAGGCACATTTTATATACTTAGGATATTTATTTGGGAGATTAGCACCTCCTAGTACATAGGTATTAACTAAAATCTGTCTGAATTATGCTTCTAATTACTATTTCATCTGCAGTGGTGTTATATTTATTACAATAAGCGTCTTGTGTATTTATTGTATTACGTATTGGAGTGAGACTCGGGATGCTGAATGTATGTACTAAATGTGAGGGCTCATAGGCATTACAGTGTGTACAACTGCACAACCCTTGACAGGAGTCAGGTAAATTTATTCAAACCTTGGAACCTTTCTCTTGCATTAAATGCAAGAAATATTCCAAGTGCCCACCTTCATTCCTATCTTTACATGTCTTTGTTTATTATTTCTCTCTCATATTTTAGAATGTTGCCCGCAGCACTAATCCTAACTTTTTCTGCCAATAATCTCTCTCTGTTGGAGGTACAGGTAGTAGTTAGATCACCCTGTGCTTTTTGTGGAAGTTCTGGAGGTATTGCTTTGCTGCTATTTTTTGATGTGGGCATCCCCCTCCATTTTCAGCAGGCTTAGGTAGGCTGTAGCAATCCATGTTACTGGGTTTGGTTGCTGTTTTTTACAGTGATGGCAACCTCCGAAGTCACCTAAGAAACAGCTGTGGATGGAGATCTCACTCTGAGGAGCCCATTCCAGGTGTCATACTATAATAGATTGAGTCTTTATGCAAACTTCAGAGAGCCAGGACAGCTATAAATCGTAGCTAGACTATGGCGCATTTAACATTTCTCATAAACACATAAAGTTTGTCTCTGGAAAGCTATAATGAAGGAAAGCAGATTGAAGACAGGAAGTGCTTTGTTAGCATGCGATGGAAATGTTAATCAGGAGTCTTTAAGGACGATGTAATTAATTCCCCCCACACTGCTGTGTGAGGTTCTTGGGGCCAATCAGGAAGCAAAGTGCAAATCAGTTGGAGGGGGAGGTGGTGAAAGGTTATTCTGCTGGGGCAGCGGGGCTGCTTGGGGTTGCTCTGGGTGCTTTTCCCCATTTTATGGGTGTTGTGGTTGGCCTGGAGTGAGGACCTACCTGAAACCTGGCCTCGGTTCATGGGAACAGGTAAGTCACGTCTTGCTTTCTGCTTCTTCATCAGAGTGTCAACGGCATTTGTATGCACTCAGTTAGCAAAGCTGTGCAACAGGTACTGAGAAAAAAGTAAACAATTTGAAAACTCTTACTAAGCCAGCTTCTGCCAAATGCCTTGTCCTCCCTCTTTTCTTCTGAGTCCCTCTCCCAACTGCTCCTACACCTGTATTTTGTTTTGCTTGTTTGTTCTGCCCTATATTGATTAGCGTCTCGCAGGGTCAGACAGAATCTCTGCTCTTGTTTGTGAATGCAAACTAAACTTGTGGTGCTATAGAAATGTCTTATAATAGTAATGACTGTCTGTGGCATTGACTCCTATTCTTACGGCGCATTCTCTAAGCTTTGATCACAATGGATGCCAAGCTACCTGTGCTACGGGCAGTGTGCGGCCTCTGATACATAGCAGTGGCTGCAGGTGTACCTCTGCAGGGATACCCGTAACTTCCTCTGGAAAACAGCTCTGCTACGCGCACGGGAAGTGGGATGAGGATTTTGTTCCTCCTAGAGAGTGGGTAGAGTAGCGCTGCCTGGTTTCAGTGTGATCCTGGAAGAAAGCTGCAAATGGACCCAGCTGCTCCAGAGATCTCAGCTAGAGCTTGCCTTGGTCTGGGTACCCTCTTTCAGAGTCTTAGCTAAAAGGCTGCTATGTTTATTTTCCAAATGAGCTTCATTTGTTTCTATTTAAAATCTAATCAAAGCAGAGCTTAAGCTCTTTTTTTCAGATTTTTTCAACTTTTTATGCTGAAAATACAGTCGCTGTGTTTTGAACATCCCTCTGAATGGAGCCTCTTGCATTTTTCCAGTGCAAAGGGCTCTCCATCTGAATGGAAACAAAAATTTGAGTTTATTCCCTTGGACTTAAGCACTTCCGCAAGTTATCGCTTCTTGTTTCATCCTTGTTATTGCACTCTTCACACTCTGCCTGAGGCCACCACATATAACAGAACAAAAATTCCCGGTCCCTGCAGATCTCTGCCGACTGTGACTCTTCCAACATCTGGGACTCTCCCACCCTAACAGATTTGCAAGTACAGAGAGACTTGATTTTACTGGCTGATATTGTAGAATAGAATAAAACATGCAAACTATGACTGTAAACCAAACCCATTAAACTTGATTATTGTCAATTTGTGCCTAGTACCTGCGGCTTGTAGAAAGTTCTCGCCTGTGGTTAACTAGCAATTGTTGTTGTTTATGTGTTTATTAGCTTGTACCTAACATATGTTCAATGGCTTTTGTGCTCATTTTTTTAGCTGTGGGTTTAATCTCTGGTTTTGACAGACATTGTAGCCACAGCAGTCACAAACTGTCTCTTCCCTTGAAGGCCTACTGACCTTTCTGTAAGAGGTCCCTTTTGTGACAGGCTTTGAACATTTGTCCTTCTCTCTAGCACTGCTTTTGGCTGATGAACTGCAAGGAAGAACACAATAGTGAGGAAAATGACTACGACAAAAAGTCCTGGCTCAGGGCTGGTCAAGGTGGGATCAACGCCAGAACCATTGGATAGGGTTGCTAAATCCAAGCATGATCTGGGCAAGAAGAGAACATATTCCAGCTACTCCAGAATCAGCTGAGAGGTTACTGCTCCCCCCCATAGAAGACAAGTTTGGGTTGTTCTTAAAATGGATCTTCTAGCGCCTGAAATGATTTGCATGATGACTGGATGTAGGACCCCACAGAGGAAGACATGCCTTTCAAGCATGATTTGGGAGGGTGTCAGATACCATTTCCTCGAGGTGGTTGCCCAATACCCCTGTTCAACTGCCACCTATGCCTAGAGGTGCCTGAATCCTTTGATTTGGGGCCCTGGGGTTTTCAGAGACCTCTTTTGATAAATAAATACTTCTGTGCTTACTCTGCCTCTACACTCAATTGTATCGAGAAACTAAGCCTTTATTTAAGTGTCTGTGGAGGCTGGCATTTTTATCACATGCATAAGAAGATGGAAAAATTAGTATTCCCACAAAGTGCTGTCTCGGTAGTCAGAGGAAAAAGTTCATGATGTGACTCCCCTGAGAGAAAGAGTGTCCTAGTGCAACGAAGGAGTCCAGGATTCGTTGGGCAAAGAGAGCAAAAGGCCTGGTGGCACGCAAGTCAGACCTGGGCACTCAGGCCTAAGGGTTTGCCAGTAGCTGTCTGATTTCTGACAACTCTGATACTGGGAATACCCTAATTTCAGCACATGGGCAGTCTCTCAACTCTGCTTTTAAGTTAGGGATCAGTGGTCCTCACCTAGCCTGCCCAGCCAAACCTGGGATGTCCCAAACTTCTCCTGTAGTAAGCCTTTCATGGTGATTGCAATAGCTGTTCTCCACTAGAAAACCAGTGTTTCTGCTCACGTTTTAAATGGAGTCAGTAAGAAATGCAAACTATTACTTCAGTGCCTGCCTGTCTCTTACGGGGCCAGAGGAGTGTTACCTTTACTTAGCTGGTAGAATAGATATATTCCATAACTCTACAGGGAATTAATATTCGTGTTATTAAGTTTAACATATTGCTCTCAGTTCCACATCTTTTTGGTTTAACAAGCGATTGCAGACTCGAAATGATGAGCTTGGTTGAAAATGCTGCACCTCTCTTTGGGGTCTGGGGACTGAGTTTTACCAATTAAAGTGGAAATATGTTTGAACTACATAGTGGAAAATCAACATCCAAATCAGCGACAGGTAAGATTAAAAATACTACAGTGGAAGGACCTCACTGGAGATCGGTGTAACGCCAAGCTCAACAAGGCTGTCTGGGGGAGTTGGTTTTGCTCCCTTTGCATAAAGTTTGTCCTTGGGGAAGCTCATGGCTCTGGCAGGGCCAGAGCATCGTTCCTGGACAGTGCTGCAGCCAGTGTGACTGGAGAAGAAACTCTTCTACGGGTCAGTGCAATGGGACCATAGTGGCTGTCTGCGGAGGGTCAGGTGCAGGAGGACAGAAATAGCAAACCTCCAGCATCTCTTGCCAATATCTGCAGCCAATCCTGATTTGGAGGGGTTGATACTTATTTCCAAGCAAGAATGTCTTGGGAGAGATGTCACACAGATGTAAGTCCCATGGCTCTGGGAAGCCCAAAGGTCTAGGCCTTAGCTTTGTTATGGGGTAGCTGAAGGTTTCTGCCAGAGGCATACCCTAGACACCTACTCCTGGGACTTCTTTCTAGCCTTCCAATTTAATAGGTGTCTTCATGCCTCCTATCCGCTGCTGAAATACGATGAGTGACGTGCTGGGAATAGTCTTTAAACGAATTAAGTGATGATTAGAAAAATCTCTCCCGCACTTACATGGAAGATGCCGCGGTTCGGGTGCTCCTTTACTGCCGGCTCAACTCCTCCTCCCTGCCCAGGAGTGATTGCCTCTTCAGAAGGACAAGACTGCCTCTAGCCAGCAGGACAGAAAAATATACTTCTGTCGCCGTTCTTCTCTAAGATTATTTTCTAAGGTGTTTACATTTTTCAGCCCTCTGTCCCTGTATGGACTTCTTTTCAAGAATGCAGTACAAAGTTAAGCTCATCAGGGAAAGCTGCAGTAACATCAGGTTGTTTATTAGAATGGGCAGCAGTAATCAATAATAGATGATTTGGAAGAAGTTTAAAGGTTTTTAATGAGCAACTTATCAGGAACCTGCTTCTGGAACATACCTGTTGGTATTTTCTACCTTAATCCCAAACATTGGCTGATTTTTTTTTTTTCTAATCTCTGGAAAGTACTCAGAGTGATTTGAATGTGATATGAGCACCTGAGAGACTATTTTTTATTTCAATTTAAATAAAATCAAACCTTTGAATGAAGCATCCTGTTAGCCTTTGTAGTAAAGGTGGGTTTGCTTTGCCCTGGGTTATTGTGGGGCACTGAATTTCACAGCCAAAGTCCATGCTGCATTTCTGAAATGTGAGTAGGAGTTTGTTACTCTTTCAGTATCTGGGTGTCAGTGCTGCTGTAAGCTTTTCTGTCCTGCTTTTGGTAACCTTGAACGACTTTCACTTCTGAAGCTGATATACTCAGTCCCTTCCAACGCGCTACCTGTATTTATGCAATTGCATAAATAAAGAAATAATAAGTCTTCACACTATTAAATTCAGGGAATTGATGCATTTCAAATGCAGAGAACAGAAGCAACTGAAAGTCTTGCTAATTTTTACACTAATTTACACCACAGGGAATAAGAAATCTCTTAAATCAGATGCTAATTTTGTTTACTTAACTTCCTAGTCAGCACAATGACCTTTCATCCACGAGTAGGAACAAATTAGTGCAAAAGTTCTTTGTGGGAGACAGGAGAACTTGCCTCAACCTTATACTGAATAATACCTAATTAAATGTACTTCTAAACCACTCTGTCTTCCCTCCTAGAAGGAAGATTCAGATAAAAGAACAAAATGATACGCCTTTTATTTGCCACTTTACAGAATCTCTTCACGTAATGCAAACAACCCTAACCCTAGTGTGTCTGATACAGGATTTGCAGCGCTCTTGGGTATTGGTAAGAGGATAAGAAGCTTATTACTATTTATTGGGGGAGGATAAAAGATCCCCTGTTCCCCTTGCGAGGAGTGAAATGGATTTCCATGTTTATCAACAATCAGGGAAAGGTGGGTGAGAGGGAGATATTTAGGTAACAAAGCTGTAAACACACCAAAAAAAAAAATCTTTCTGGTAGGTGGAAGAATGGGAGCTCTTCGTATTTGGTAATGGGATAAGAGACATCGAGCACGCTCTTTGGTGAGGTAAGGAGCTTACGCTGAAGTGGAAATACAGAGATCCAGAGGCCTCCTGATTATTAGGAGGCAGCTAAGCGGCTACCTGGGGGTTTGCGAGGGGAGCAGAGGGACCTTTCATGTGTAACGGCTCTGGAGCGTATGCGTCCGTGGTGGAGAGTGACTGGCCACCTGCAGCTCTTCGTGCTTGGGGAGATATTTCCCCACAGGCTGTGGATGGGGAACCAGCCAGTGAGTCAGGGCTACAGGAAAGCAAATGAGATGGTAGATGCCAGCTGTGCCTTGGTGTGGTGTGGAGCTGGCTGGGGGACAGTGCCTTCGATCTCAGGGCATACAGGGCTTGAAAGGTATCTGAGATAGAGGCATCCCCAACATCATCCCTTCTGCTGCTCCTGCTCTGCCCAGAGCACAAGGTCTCTTCTCCAAGAAAAACTGAACTGTTTGTGCTCACCCTAGGGGTATGGTGATGAGGCAGGAGGAAAAGCAGAAATCCAGACCCGCACCATGCGTTCGAAGGAAAGCCTGTCCCTTCCTCGCTTTGGAGGAAGAGTTTCATTTCCCTAGCCATGATCTCATTGTCAGGTTGATGTAAATTTAATGTCCTTGGGCTATAATGACAGAAACCCAAACGATTTCCAGACACTTGTCACACAGTAAATGAAGGAGACAGTGTGGCAGTGGGCACAACATTTGATTCACTGAGCTGTAAAGGCAGCTGCCCACGACACTGTGCTCAAGTGTTTGTCAGGAAGAAAACTGAGCGAAGCAGCTGATGGGAGGAGGAGGAGAGTGTCATGGCAGGCCCTGCCACTGCTTGGCGCACCAGGCTCTGCAGACGCTGCAGGCACACCAGACGCTGCAGGCTCTGGGTGGACATCAGAGGAGGTTAAAAGTCAAACGTGTCTAAACATTAAATCTGTGGCGTGAGTCTTGTTTAAAATAGGCTCCCTTTACAGCTGGAGGTTGGCGGTGTGTTTCAGATATTAATGGCTTTCTGCTGCAGCTGGAGTGGTGGAGGGGTGCCCTCTAAACCAGTATCTGTGCTGCGTTGGTGGCATGCAATGTCTTGAACATCTCTGGCGCCGGCTGTCCTGCTGCAGCCGCTGTTTCCCATGTAAGTTGTGGTGTGTGCCTGGTTCAGAAGGAGCCATGAAACTGTGATGGGGTGCTGCGAGCAAGCCTGCCTGCAGCACTGGGATCACTGGAAAGACTTTGATATTTCTTCCCCGAAAGCTGATTGGGGCACATTGCTCAGGCTGGACCAGGTGTGGTGTTGGCAGGGCCTCCTCCGCTCGGCTGTGGCTCGTGCTTCTGTGTTGAGGCACAGCTGGAGCAAAACCCCATCGGACCTCCTTGACAGACTCACGGTGGCAAACTGCTCTTCCCTCCTATCTTGCATGAGGCAGTGAAATAGGAACTGCTGGCACAGGCTACAAGCAATAATTTAGATTATTTTTTTTCCAGAGAAACTGAGGATATTAGCTACTCCATCCTAGGGATACTTAACAAGAGCAGATATCTAATTCCTCTCTTCGCTCTTTTGTAAATCTCCACCAAGGAGTCGCAGCTGCTGTTGCATCTGCCTCTGCCAACTGAATCATCTTCTCTCCCAGGAGCCATGAGAGGACCCAGGTCACAGCACCAGCAGCCTGGGCTTGTGAGGACCCCAAGAACAGATCTGATGATCAGGCCAGCTCCTGTCTTCCCATCAGAGTGACTTTATCCATAAGCGTATATATTGTTATAGCAGTACAATTCCTGTAGCTGCGGTTCTCTAAGGACAGAAAGAGACAAGGCTTATGAGGAAGTTAATATGACCTTTTTTAACCTGTTAATGCCACTGAGGGGCAGAAAAAGCAGCTACACAGCATACAGACCTTTCTTCAAACATGTAGTGCTATGCAGATGAGACTGTGCCACCTACCCCCAAAACTTGCTGATTTCAGTGCTTTGTATCAATCTCACACCCTTACCAGTCTGTGCTGATGTGACTGCCTCTAGCTAAAACAGCCCAGGAAACTTCAGAGAAAAACAGTGAGAGAAAAAAGATCCTTTCTTTACTTTCCTTTTAAATCATCTGTTTAACTTAGAAACTTTTTTTTTTTAGTTTGAGCAAGGACTTTCAAGGTAGCAACAGCTCTCCACGAAAGGAAAAAAGAAAAATAGACAGACTGCTATATGTTTAGGGTTTTATTTAAAGTCAGTATTCACATGCTTGTTAGTTTTTGGCAGCTTCACAGTCTGTCACTGAAATTAGTTTTTCAGAGGTAGCCACTAATTGCCTTTATTTTCTGGAGACCCTGGGGGGCAGCCCTCGGAGCTGAGCGCTCTGCAACCAGGAGCGACTTGCATTTTCCAAGAAAGTAGATTTAGGCTGACTTGTGCCTGTAGTTTCTTTTTCCTAAGTCAGAAGTGCAGCGTGGGGGTCGGTTTCAGCTTTTGGGTGGCTCCCTGAGTTCCTGCACTGCCAGGTGATCTGTCCTCCCCTCTGGAAGCTGCTTCTCCCATTAGGACCTGGGAATCATGAGTTAAGGTATAGAGGGAGATTATTTTGCAACCAGCACCAGCTAATCCTCTTGTATTTCTATCCTCGTTCTCTGGTGTCTGGCTGAAGACCTCGCGAGCTGTCTGTCCATGCGCTGCACAGGTCACTAGGTTTCCTCCCTGGAGAAATGTCCACTTAATCCTCTCTATTGCAGTAGGGCCAAGAAGCCAGCACAGCCCAGGACCACTGCTGGCTCGCAATGCGTGGCAGTCCTCGGCCCAAACGGTTCGGATGGGAGGGTTAAATCCGTGTTTATGGCACTCCCTCCCACCACGCTGCCGATCCGGGACTTGGGCTGCCTGCCTCGCAGATGGGAAGGCCAACAGGACGCTCCTCGCATCCAGAGCTCAGGTCTTTTCAGATAAGGATTTAGGTTTGGGCTTCTCTCCAGTTGGGTACAGGCAACAGATTCATGCTTTGCTTATCCTCCCCTTGACAAACCCTCCAGCCCGGAGGATAAGCTCCAAGCCTAACTAGTTATCAAAGGGATCCAGCTGCCAGCTAGCCGAGCGTGCTTTCTGGCAAGGACCAGTGTTGAGCATTGGTCTCTCCAAAGGATTGCGGAGTGGAGTGGCAGTTGTGAAACTGCTCTGGGGGGCTGGCAGCAGGCCAGGCTGCCAGCGCATTTATTTATGGGCAGTGGAAACTCGCGTGCTAAGTCTATCGAGGTGCACAAGCCATTTTCTTTGTGGATGTTGTTCTGTGAATTGGGTGAGGTGGTTTATTTTTAAAAGATGAAAAATATGTCCGTTGGCTTTAGGTAGAAGCAGAGAAAGAGGACGGAAACTCGTCTGCTCTGAGCTCGGTTCCCTGTTGTTGCATGCCAAACTTTTATGGTAAAACTCCCCCAACTGAACAGGTTTTTGTCCCCATGCTAGGGCCTGAGGACCTGTGGTGGGATCTGTGCTGGTCTGTCAGGAGCTCAGTGAAGGCTGAAACGAGATGGGGAAACCTGCTGCCCCAACCAAGGCTGGGAGAGAAGCATGTTGTATTGCTCTTCACAAGAAATAAAAGCAGTGTTTTGTGTTGTATTTTCCCCACCTGCAAACCCTTGCAAGGGCTGTGGTTCAGCTTTAACCTCTTCACCACCCGACTGGGAGCATGACCAGCTCGGGGTCCAAACCCTGCTCGCCCGGGGGACCTGGGCACACATTGTCCTACGCAATAAACCATCGTGACCACCTGCAGCCGGCTGCTGTCCCGACCGTGTGCCCCGTGGTAAGAGGCTGCTGGCGAGGATCTCCCTGCCCTCGTGCCCACAGGCAGCAGGGGAGTTCTCGTACCCCCTTTCCAGCTGAATCTTTCTCTCTGGAGCTTAGCTCCAGCAAAGGAATGATTTGCTCTTACAGCCTGTTAATGAATTTCTGAAATAAGGAATTAATTACCGTCTGTCTAAATTAGAGTTGTCCTATCCTTTGAGATCCATCTTTTTGATTTTAATTAATTTTAAAAATTACTTTCAGAGTCTTCAGTAGAGATTCTAATTTATTTTACTTTAATATTATTTCTCTGATAAGCAATTTAATTTTTAGATCGGAATCCGCCTAATCTCAAATTTGTCACACAAACTCTGCTCTCTAAGATACTGTTTACAGCTTTTTGGAGATGATAGATCATGAAGCAGAGATCATTCTTTCTTCTTCTTCTTTTTTGAACACCTGAATGTGTGTGTTCAAAAGAGATTAATTAAAATCCTTCACTGTGCTATGTTTAGGAAAGATCCTTAATATTTTAGAACCAAAACCAAATATTAGTTATAAAGCTTCTCTAATTGCCCTTTTTCATGGAGAAAAATGCATGTCTAATTTGCTTTTTTAGAAGAACATTTTCTTTATGGATATTTGCTAGAGTTTGACAGTTATTTAACTGGCTGTTTTTATTAACTCATGTTCTCAGTATTAAGTGCAATGGCAGCTGGGGAAAATTCAAATATCAATTTTATGTTCTTATCAAAGCTGCCATCCCACAGGCTGCAATAAACTGCATAGCAGACTTCATCCTGAGTCCTGAATTTGTCCTGCTTGAGTTTTGGACTTCAGATCTTTTTTTTTTTTTTTTTTTTTTCATTTAATGCACAATACAATAACCTTGCTTTGGAAGGAACATTTGTGTTTACAAAAAAAATCTAAACAAATGAGGCAGTTTGTGAAGTTGCTTGGTCACCATTCCCCCNTTTTTTTTTTTTTTTTTTTTTACTGTGGGGATTGCAACACCTCAGCTGAGGCTGCAGATCCCGACTTGCTGAGTGCTCCCTCCCCCATGTCTTCTGGCCAAATAGAAAAGGCTGTGAAGGGCGCCTGCTCGGCCAGACGGACCTTCTCGTCCTCAGCTGGTGGCAGTGCCAACACGGGGCCATGGCGAGGACAAGGACGGGTGTATTTGTGAGGCTTGAAGATCAGGGAAGGGCAGCTGGTACAAAAGTCTGGCTCTCCATCACGACGGATGGTGGGTAGGCACGCAGCAGAGGAAAGGGTGAACCGGAGCAAAGGGTTGAGCGAGCACTGCAGCTTTTCCCTTGCTGTGGGCATTTTTTTCTTTTTTTTTTAACGTGCTTGAAATTTGATAGAAAATTTAAAAATACATTACCAAGGGACAGAGACGTAACCTGAAGTCTTACATTATCTGCCAAAATTCTAGCAAGCAAAGCCCTAGAGAGTCCTGGAATTCTTTCTGGTGACCACAGGGGAGTTTGGATTCTCCTTGTGGCTCTCACTTGTGGAGAGGCCCACTGCTGCCGAGTACCCTGCTTGGCTGCTTCTCTGCAGTCCCCCTGCGCCCCACCTTGGGGTACAATACAGACCATTTCGTTGGCGCTGGCACGTGTCAAAGAGTGTTACAGAATCACAGAATGGTAGGGGCTGGCAGGTCCCCCTGGAAATCCCCCGGTCCAACTCCCTGTTAAAGCAGGTGCCCCCAGCGCAGGGGGCACAGGGACGCATCCAGCCAGGGTTTGAATCCCTCCAGAGAAGGAGACTCCACAGCCTCTTGGGGCAGCCTGGGCCAGGGCTCGGGCACCCTCACAGTGAAGAAGTTCTTCCTCATGTTCAGGTGGAACTTTCTGTGCTCCATGAAGCGGATGCAGTTTCCTGGCTGTGCATCTGCTCGGCGTGTAGGGCATCCTGTAAGAACCTCACTGCCTACATTTGTATGCAAGCTAGGGAAGAAACTCCTTAGTCATTTTGGACAATTTTATATTATAGTTTGTTTGGGTTCTTAAGCTCCTTCTATTTGTATTTTTTAATTCCCACCTGTGTGTGGTATGGATCTTGGATTCTAAGAATCCCAGATGCTTAGCAGATGGTTAGCTTGAAAAAATAATCAAAGAGGCAGCAAAATTCCGTGTTCATGAGCTCCTATTTATTTCAATCTGGTGTTTTGCCTCACAACATGACTAATAAGCAATTACTCTAGCATCTCAAATGCTTATGCAGTGTAAATGCATCTGTCAACCACATTCAACATCATCAATAAAGCTGCCAAAGCTGTTCATAATTCAATGATATATGCTTTGAGCATCTTTTTTGAATATAATTTAAAGATTGCAGTCTTATGATTCTGACATTATTTTCTATGTGTTTAAAATACTTCCAGCTGGAAAGATCCATGCATGCGTCACATAATCACCTCTGCCTGTGTGGACCCCTAGAAACTGTGCCACTTGGCTTGCTTTCCGGCTAGCCTCTGGTAGGGCTCCCACAAGGACTGCTGGGGCTGCAAGAGTCTTTCTGGGATTTGCAGTATTTCTTTTCTCCCTTCTCATCTGGTGAAATTCACCCCTGTGCAGAACTTCATCGAAGCGCTATAAGCCTTACATGCTGCGCATGAAGGGAGCTTGTTAACAGGGAAGGTGTACTCTGCAATACCCTGGGGAAATAGGTTTTTTTAAAAAAAAAGTTTTACAGCCAGATATCATTAGGAAACAGGCTGACATGATCATTCCTTACATGTATGCACACACATCTTAATTGCTTTTCTGGATTTCAACTCCATTTGACAGAGATATCCCAAATATGTTTTCATTAACGCATACGAACAAATCATGGTGCACATCTGCAAACAGGTACCTTGCCTTAGTTTTAAAATTACTTAGCTCTAGAATCCAGCACAGGCATTGAGAGTCCCCCATGCTGCTCTGCCACCACCTCATACCTCCCTCTTCTCTCCTCTCCCTACCACTGCAAACTCCTTCCTTCCCTCTGCGCCTTGCCATGTACCTGCAGACATCGTGTATCGTTATATCCCATCAACGCTTACCAAAACAATCATGTCACAAAAAGATATAATATCCATGCCTCGGCTGAAGAAAGAGCAGCCCCGCAAGCTCAACCGTTCATTAGATCCCAACGCATCCACGTGGGAAAGGCATTTATGAATGTCCCAGCTGCGGGAAAAGCTTCAATGAGATCTTGCAGTTTGCCCTAAGACGCAAATGCCTCGGAGCTGGTCATTCATTAGTGTCAGTGCTGATGGGGCGACATGTTCAACCTAGGCAATCACATTGAGAAAACAAGGAGTATTTTGTATGGCAAATGTCAGTTGGTCCCCGCCGGTCACTGGTCTGGTGAGGGGGGACAAAGACCTGCATGGGGTCCCAGCCTTAACACCCATCTGCTGCCGCAGCAGGTGAACTTGTAATTACCCGTTGGCCGTGCCCAGAGACCTCGGCGATGCTGAACTCCTGGTGTGCCAAGAACCATGCGGATGCATGCTAAGATAAGCATCGTCCTCCTCTGTGCTAATGCTTGTACCAACGTGAACTAACAGGTGGAGAAATGTGGGGGGCAGAGGGGGGGCCCATCGCTGCCGGCAGGCTTTCGGGCAGGCTGGCTGTGAGCACAACTGGTAGCTGTGCACAGCCAAATCGTTAGCAATTGTCCTGGTTTGTCACCTGCTTACCCGTTAGCTCCTGATAGTGCTCATCCAGTTAGAGGTTTTCTGCATCCAGAGGATGGTAGGCTCTTGTTCCTGGATGAAATGAGGAGGGGGCATCAATTTAGCTTTGTCAAAAGTCCCCGCCGGGAAGCGCCGTGCTCCGCTCGCTGTGTGAAGGATTTCATGCACTGCTTGTGCCATGACCGGAGGAGCTGGAGAGCTGCAGTTTAACTGCCCCGTCCCAGCAGTGCTGTGTGCCCACTGCTGGGCGCGATGCCCGGCAGCTTGGGGGCCGGTGCCAGCGAGGATGGTAATTACCGCCCGGCGGGTTTTGTCATGCTCGTTTCCTGGGGCTGCTCCTGCAGCCCCTCCTGATGCTGAGCTTTCCAGCCCCCACAGCCAGAGCCACCTGGGAGCTGGCGTCTCCCCAGGTCTGGATGGACCCTGCTCTGCTCCCTGCCTAGCTCTTCCCTCTGAGGGACAGAAACAAACTTTTTGCTTCTGTATAACGGGATTATTGTCACTTCCTTGTTTACCAGCTTTCCTTCAGATGTCTGTGCGTGGTGGTTTTCTGTCAGGGTGCTCTCGACTCTTTATTTTTCCAAGTGTGGTGCGCATGTTTTCCAGCTTCAAGCAGAGCAGCTAATCAATTGCAAGAAAGTGATGCTCACTGGAGTTTGGCTCCTTCTTATCTCTGCTACCAAATTCACACAGACCCTCTTGGCCACAGGCTTTTATTGCAGCTCTGAGGAGGGATTGACTGTTCCTCCCATCAGGACCATTTTCTATGAGTCGAAGTTCTCTGTTCCCTTTGCACACTGAGTATGCTAATTTACTCTGCCTCTGTTTTCTAGCTACCCACTGGTGTGAGTTTCTCTTTCTTTTGGTTTGCATTGTGCCTTGTGCCAGAGTTAATGCAATACAGATTTCTGAGCAAAGAGAGATCTCGATGTGGTTTTTTTAAAAATTTTTTTTCCCTAAGTCTCTGGGTGAATAAGAATCGGAGTCTATCAATGCAGGAGGCAATCCTGCACAGTTTAATTTCTCTGCTCTCTCAACTGTGTCAGTTCCTGAAGGGACCAAGGAAAAAAAAAAAAAGAAAAGATAGTTAAAGCAACGTGCTAGGAGCAGCAGTCCAAGGTTAGGAAAAGGAAGTGTTTTGAAATTGGTTCTTTAGAAAAGATATGTCTCAACTTCAGACGAGGCAGACCAGGGAGGGTGTGAAGGTCTGAAGGGAGAAGGCTTGGTGCAGGACTGCTGCATCGCTCACGTCTGCAAACGATGCTCTGTGTGGCCCTGGCCGCGTGGCGCATGCGCTACGGGACGTGATAGGTGTCCATGTATCTGTCCTCCCGGCCAGAAACCTCAAGGGCTGAGCCTGTTTGACTCGAGTCCCTGTCCTGTGTATTCCAAAGCTTTCTGGGGAGGACCATGTCTCTCCTTGGCCCCCTGCTACTCCAAAACCCTGCAGGCGAAGGCAGCGAGGAGGTCAGGGCAGCTCTTAATGTCGCCACCGCTGCAGAGGTGATTGTGGGGTTTACCCGGGAATAATAGGGACTGTCTAATGCACAGCTGCGTTATCGTCATTGCCAGCCCCGTAAAGTTTCCAGGTTAAGTGCAATTTTGGAGTGATCACGTGCTTATCTTTTCCCATGCCATCAGAAAAACATCCTGGCTGAGGTTTATGCTAAGCGAACATATTTTGTCCTAATGTTAATTCCTTCGTTATCCCTCACGAACAGGCCGGATTGCTTTGCCTGACCTTAGGTTGGGTTTTGGATTTTTTTTATTCCTAGGTTCTCCAAAAATTAAGTGCTTATGTGATGAGTGGTGGGAAGAGATCAGCTGGATCGTG
Organism: Steatornis caripensis; assembly: GCA_013398225.1. Taxonomy (NCBI): domain Eukaryota; kingdom Metazoa; phylum Chordata; class Aves; order Caprimulgiformes; family Steatornithidae; genus Steatornis; species Steatornis caripensis. Next base: position 536,092 of record VZSC01019811.1, on the reverse strand, counting down.
TGCGTCTCAGCGCTGGGCTGGTTTGGGGGTCTGGTTCGTCTGCGTCCCTGGCGTTTTGTGAACAGTTCCCACCACTGCTGGAGATGGCTCCTCCTGTTTCTAGGTGCACACGCGTTTGAATCGGTCCTTTGGAGTCTTTGGTAAAAATAGACTTCAAATGTTCTGTGAAACTGGTGAAGTTGAAGGCTTACCGAAACACCAGCCATAAACAGTGACTCTAGGCTTTTACCATCGGGCTCATGAGGAATTACAGGATTCTTTTGGATTGCATATTTTTACACAGGAGATCACATTGCATAATTTTACTCCATTTCATGCTTTCACAGCTAAGAATTTTTTTTAAGACCATAGAATAAACGAAAAAGCGAAGGTGGCTTCCCCCTCCCAGCAAGCTCTCTTCAGCTGAGCTCTCAGCTGTTAAATCCAGCCTGGTTTTATGGCCAAGAGGTACAAGGAAAAAAGACAACAGAAAAATTTAAAACATTTTATGAAGTATTTTACAGAAGAGTGATGTGGCATATATAGACCAGTTAAGAGTGTGGTATAAGTGTTTTCCTGGCACTTGTAAGCGATGCAATCACCACACAAGCTATGCTAATAAAACCTTTAATCGGCACTATATTATTGTAGTGTCTTGGGCCAAATCCTGTTGCCATCACTCACGCAACTGATCCCCAGTGAGCTCCACCATCCCTGGGGAAGGAGCCAAGCCGAGGTCCTGAGAGGCTTCCGCAGCTACGCACTAGCACTGTGCAAGCTAACGGGTGCGGTGGGCTGAGCACGTCCCCCACCCTGTAAATCGAGCAGCTGTAAAGCTTGGGTTTTCCCCAGGCTGGGGTATGTTCTCGCTCTCTTTCACAAGACGGTGACTCTTCACCCTTTGCATCAAAGTGTCTGGTTTCTTTAGAAATATCAACTCAAGCAGGCTTGGAGGCCGTGGTCTCTGGTGGAGGAGCTGTGGCCAGGGTGATGGCCATGCAGTGCCTACGGTGGCCACTCGCTGCAGCTCGGGGTGGCCCAGGCCCTTGAAGGGCAGAGGATGTGTGTAGGCTAGAGAAGCTCTAGGGTTCACCTCTCTGTGCAGGGCAGCGCGGAGGTGGCTGGTGAGGCTCTGCTCCTGGTCTTGCTGAGGTTGCTGCTGAGAGGTGTCCCAGGGGACACGTCAGCGGGTAGAGCACTGCTGACAAACTCGGCCAGGAGCTGCAAAATCACTCCTGACAAGTGGAGCCTGGAGGAAAAATCGACACAATGCAAGAGACCTTGCAAGGGTCCACGGAGAGCAGATCATTACAGAGCTTCTCTGGCTGCATAAAATTTTCATGATGTTTCTCAGTTTCCCTGTGTCAAGTCTCAGTGCAGATTCTGCACTCTGTGGAGGTTACCAGGCCAACTTGCTTCATACTGATCTTTCTCTCCGCATTATCATCAGATGTAACCGAAAACAATCAAGGACCGTGTATATGCAAGCCTGCGTTCAAGCGGACACAAACACAAATATCCTTCCTGTCCTGCATGCTGAATTCCATCAAATAAATTGGGTTTGGGGTGGAAGTTAGCCCTGTTTCTGCTTAAAGTCATGTTTTTCCAGCAGAAGTAGAAATGTAAGGGTTTGGGACCATAAGCATCTCTGCCTTTACACCAACAAAAAACAATCAAGCTCAAATCAAAACTTGTCCCCTGTTATCTTGACAGTTGCTGACAATGATGGATGGAGACAGGTTTAGAAGATCAAATGCAAGACAATCTGTACTGCATTTCAAACCACCGTAGGCTTTCAAGTGCCAATATGACATCTGGCGGACTCAGTAACAGAAACTGCACTTTAAAAAACCTCCGCCGTCCCCATCAACCCTTATTTACCATTGTTATAAATTAATAGCTTTCTCCAAGACATTTTAGCTTGTTATCCCACACGTGCATTTTTGTGTGTCGCTCTGTTAGGGATAGGCTGTTGAGTGAAATTATAACCACGTGGTTCTCTTTTTTTCCTTAACCACCAGTGGCTCGCTGTTTTTTATTATCTTTTCTGCCTGGAGGAGTTTTAGAACAAAGTAACTTTTAAAATCACAGTATTTCTTTAATGCAGTGTCTGGAGATAAGTTTATTGTGCTTTTATGGGATATAAGTAAACACATTTCTTAATATATTCCCATCTGAAAAAACAAAAAAAATCCTGCGGTGGCTTTAGGCAAGCAGAATACCGGGGGAGGCTGTCAGAGCACCAGTGTGCACCACAGGCAAGAGTGGCATGGGTTGGTGGGATGGTACAGCCTCTTTCTCCATTTTTTTGTGCCTTGAGGGTGGGAGAATACGAGGAGGGCTGCGGGACCCCTGAGCGTGGCACAGAGCTGCAAGGGGACGCTGTTGTATCTGTTTGCCAAATGGCGCGTTGGGATCACAACGTGGATTTCACAGCAAGTGACGCTGGAGGGAAATCATGAGCAAATGGGCTTAAATCACCCTTAGGGGAAGCGGAGAACTTGCCTCTCCCATTCGCAGCACGATCCGCGCTCCATGGAGTTACTTAATTCCATATTACGTGACTGCTGGTGAATGCATAGTTTGCTCTGATGACTTGAGGCAAAGCAGGTTGCTTTTTCATGTCTTTGACATCATTTTTCAAGGCTGCTGACATCACTTGCTGCCTTTAGGGTTAGCACGGTTCAGAGCTGAACGCTCAGGTATCTGCCCCGGCTGCATCTCGCGGGGGGTGTGGGTGCTTGCATCGGGTCAAACCGCAGCCAGCGAGGGAGGAGAGGGGCAGAGGACGGACACGGCACCCCGAAGACTGGTGCAGAGCCAGGCTAAGTGTCAGGGTGTCATTTCTCTGAGTCGCAGCAGCCCTGTGCAGCGCAGATATCTTAAACTGCTGCTTCACTGCGCTTCTCCCTGCTGAACCGCGAGCGGATGGAGGAGGGCTGTGGCGACAGGGCGGCTCCTGCTCTTCCTGGTGTGCGTAACGAACCATCTCGCCTCTTCTAACCCCTAGAAAGTTTCGTTCTATATATACACCATCTTTATATAGTGTAAAGATTTTTGCCTGTCAACCGAGAGATGCTGTGGAGGTGTGATGAAAGATTCAGCCTCACCTAGTTAGTTCATACAGCCATCCCCACCCCAGAAATCACAGCAGAAGCTCTCGTTTCCCCACCTTCCCCTTCACCTCTGTGTGTACATGGCACCCAAACCAGCTAGCGTGTACTTTTTTTTGAGGGGTGGGGATTAAGGACCTGAGTGGCTGCTGGAGTTAATTTGCCAGTGGATGCATCCCCAGCACCAGCGTGTTACTCTCAGGGCAAGGAGAGGAAAACGTGGCATTGCAGCCTGAGCCCAGCTCAGGGCTGGGATATTAAGATAAGGAAATGTGACCCTGTGCCTTTCCGCAAAACCTTTCTGCCCCCACGTGAAGCCCCATGGCTCTGGCAAGTGCCGTATTTCCTATTGCTGAGCAGAAGGGGAGACTGTAAAGAGTGAGACATAGCCTGTAGGCAGTTAAAATTTTCCACTTTTCTGAGCATTAATATCATGATTACGCTGTCTAAATAATGTCCAGGCTCTGGCTGCCATATTACCTACCCTAAGCGTGATTTACCGCTGTAATAAATTAGCCCCTAAGCCAAAGAATTAAAAATAATTGGCCCTATATCCCAGTCCCCGTTTTATCCTGTTCCTTTTCCCTTTCCATGTGTCCTCTTTCTCTCCCTCTTATTCATCTTCTGACATTTTTTCCCCCTTTATTCATTCTCAGGAGCCACTTTCTTATTCTTTTCCACTCCTCTGCTTTTCTAGGGATTAACAGACCTCATTTCTTGTCCTTCATTTTCTCCTCAGCCATTTCAAGCTGCCGTGGCCAGCAGCGCCGGAGACTGCACCCTCCTCCTGGAGCAGGGTGACCCAGTGCCGGCCACAGCCCGTCCTGAGGGGGCTGGAGGAGAAACCCCCTGCCCACCGCGCCTGCTGCGATCCTGTGCGAGGGGGGTGATGGAGGCGCTGAGGGCTGCACTGCAGCGCAGGCTGGTAAGGACATCAGCGCCGCAGCTGCATTGTAAATGAACTTTAAAAGGAGGTATACATCTTATTGCTCTAAAATAAAGGCAGATGACCTCCAAGCATGAAATACAGTGGGGGAGGGCTGGGTAGGGGTGTGTAGTTTTCATGGGCTATGAATTTTCTGCATCTTTTTTGTGTGATTCTGTGATACGCATTTAACCAGAAGGCTTTTGACACAATGCTTAGCAGCATGTATCCTTAGTCACTTGACCTTCCAGTGTCACCAGCTCCTATCACATCCCCACTGTGTAGCAAACCATCTGGTCCCAGTGTAACAGGCCAAGGAGCCAGGCATCCAGCCCTTGGGCAGGAGAAGGCTGAGGGGTGTGTCTTAGGGGAGAGCTGGGTTAATAAGGGCAGATCTGGCAAAACAGCTCAAAGCCTTGGTGAATGTGGCCTTTGGTGTTTAGCCCTATGAGGTGCTCTGAAAGCTACTGCAGCATTAAGCATGTGAACAGGAGTGGCTGATACAGGCTGTGTTTATCTCTAGCAGCAAGAGAGAATGGGCTCAAAAATGCAAGCGTACATGCATGTATGTCTGTGTGTGTCTATATATATATGTATAGATAAGTGCCACCTGAGGTCCTTCGCTGCGGGGTGCTTGGCGATGTCGCACAGTGAGCTCCTTTGGGCTCGCCATCAACGCTGTGCGTACGTGTCGCACTGAACACAGCAGCTCTGAGCTGGGTTATTCAGCAGCGGAGTGTAAATGGGAACAACTTGACTGCTCTTGCTGTTTAGCTGCTCTGAGCAATCCCAGCTAGAACAGCTTGAAAGAGTGGAGGGGTTTTTTTTTTTCACTTTCCTTTAAATAAATGGGAATTTTCTTTCTTTCTTTTTTTTGAGCTGCTAATGTTCGTTTTGCGTGCAGGCACGCGATGCCATTCCTATTTGAGAATGCACACAGTGGAGTGCAAAAATAAAGATTGCATCTCATACATAATGCATGCCCCAGCAACCCGCTTCAACAAATTACCCAAGTAGATTCCTCTGACAGGGCTGGGGGGAAGGAGGGGAAAAAAAATATTGTAACAAGTATCTTTCTAAAGAAATTACAAGATAAACACATTTAAAAAATAGGCATGCAGAGCTTTTCTCGAGAGGGGTCAGTTCGAAAATTGAAGATAAAGGTTATGAGGTGGCCTAGCGGGGAGCAGAAGGTCTGAACGCAGGATGGGGCAGGGGCGGACACGGCTCCCGTAGCCCCTGGATGGACGGGGAGAGCCCAGAGCCGCCTGCGGGGCTGTCTGAGGGCTTGACTTCATGCTGTTGGGAACTTTAAATTACAGGAGTGATTTCCTGGGTAGATACCTAGGAAAAAGGGTTCCTTCTTGGTTTAGTTATTGCTTTGGGTTTGCTGGTTTGCAGAGACGTGTTGCAACTCTATGTTGATGCTCAAAGCTGGATTTTTGTGCTGCTCCTCTGGAGACAGGAGCAAGCTGTGCGAAATAGAGATTTTATGTGTGGGAGGATGGTGAGGAGGGGGCCAGAAAGATGGGAATGGGGCACTAAAGTAACTTGAAATCTTTCTTATCACCAGCCCTTGGTTTCCCCCACTGTTGCCAGCTGCTGCGCTGCAGCTGGAGAAGCCGGCGGATGCAGCCTCTCCTCCTGCAAGGGGTATTTTTGCAAACAGATGCTACAGCCTTTCCCTCTGCAAAAAGGCATGACGTGACCAAGCTCCTTCCCCATGCTTTGCCCCCTGCTGGGCCCGAATTACTCGGTGCAGAACGGCAGGAGAGGCAGCAGCCCACCGCGAGCCCCCCGGAGCGACGCACCCTGGGCAGTGCCCAGTGCGAAACGCAGGTGGGTGGCCGTGGGTGCTGCGTGATGTCGGACTTTGGGGGGTGGAGGGGGGAAGGGGGGCATTTTAGGAGCAGACAGGGTTTGGTCTGGGTTTATTTCAGCTTCCTGCAAGCAGGAGACGGGTGGCAGCGCAAACCCGGAGCAGCGGCTTTGAGCCGGAGGGTGCCGGGCCCCAGGTGGGTGCTGGGCTCCCACAGCTTCGCCCTTCGCTCCCAGCGCCGCGGCCCCGCTTNGGGTGGAGGGGGGAAGGGGGGCATTTTAGGAGCAGACAGGGTTTGGTCTGGGTTTATTTCAGCTTCCTGCAAGCAGGAGACGGGTGGCAGCGCAAACCCGGAGCAGCGGCTTTGAGCCGGAGGGTGCCGGGCCCCAGGTGGGTGCTGGGCTCCCACAGCTTCGCCCTTCGCTCCCAGCACCGCGGCCCCGCTTCTCCGCGAGTCGCTGTTGCCATCTAGCGGCCTCCCAGGAAGGCTCGGGAACGGGCCTGGAGAGCGACGGGGCCGGCGCGGGAAACCGGGCACGAGAAATGTACTGGGGGGCCGGGGGGGGGGGGGGGGGGGGGGGGGG
>VZSC01019811.1:505872-529447 GCA_013398225.1 Steatornis caripensis | reverse complement strand
GGGGGGGGCGCGTGGGGGGGGTATCTGTGCTGCTCAAGCAGCCTTTCCCGAGCTGTTACAGACACCAAACCGCGACCAGCGTGCCAGGCATTGCAGGGTGCACTGCTGATACGTAAATCTTGGTGTTGGGAGTTCATCAGCCTGCGAGGCCCGGCCAGAGCGCAGCATCGCCAACGCTGCCGTGCTCGGCTGCGTGTGTTTGCAACGTCCAGAGGCCACAACTCCTCCACCAGCAGCAGAACTCGCACCCAGCGGTGCAAATCGCTGTGCGCAGCCTCCTAGAAGCGGTTGCTGGGGTGCCTCAAAGGGCTTTAACAGGGGCAGCAGCGTGGGCTGGTTTGCTGTGGAGTGGTTTGACCTCGCAGGCGATCCTGCTGACAGCAAAGCCGTGCATCTGCCCCCAGGTTCGGGCTTTAGCCCACACCTGCCCAGGTGGAAAAGCTCTGGGCACCCACGGCTTCATGCAGCTTGTGTCCGGGGTGACCGGAGTTCAGGTTTGGCTGCCCCGTACATCAGGATTTTAGTGTCAATAGAATTCCAAAGAGCGTTGCTGCTTTCTTTTTATATTTTTCTTTCCATATTGTCATTTCTGTTGAATTTGGAAGCAATGACAGGATTTGCTTTCCATCTAGTTCACTAGTGTTTAAAATAAACCCAAGATGTAAAGCAGACGTGTTCCCCTCTGCTCGGCTCTTCAGGATGCAGCCGGGGGCAAGCGCTCGGCCCCGTCCCCCTCCCAGGAGCACCCATCCCTCTCCACCCTGGCAGACGGCCTCCCGCAAAGCCTCACTGGCTTCCTCGCAAAAATGGAACGGGCAGCTTTTGTTGAGATTAAAATACCACGCTGATCTGCTGTGCTTTTCGTTTTAAACGCTTGAATGCATTAGCATTGATTTATTTTTAATACAACCAACCACTTGTGATTTTTGAATATTATTTCTATTTGTTCTCTTTGGCAGAGGTAATTATGGCGGTGTTCTTAAGCTGTGACCGCAGCCTCCCGGCCGTGCTGCCCAGCAGGGACAGCTCAGGGCTGGCGGCAGCACCAGGTACTTGTGTGTGTCTGTAAGAGCTCTGCCCCAACGGCACCGAGTAGTTCCCTTGGTGCTCGTGTGTAGCAGCGCATGTTGTAGGGGGCCTGAAGGAAGGAAAAAAAACCTGCCTCTCTCTCTTCCCCCCCCCCTTTTTTTTTTTCTTAATCTCAACAGGCCTTCAGCATCCTATATAAGAAAGACCACGCCTGTTCACTGCCTGCAGGCCTGGGAAAAGAGCAGAGAGGTTCAAGGTCACAGGTGAAGACAACAGCCCCGCGGGTCTCCCCTCACTGACTCGAATGCTTGTTCCTGAGCGACTTTCAGTAACAGTTTAAATCACCTTGCACATACAATGAAAGTACGGGCAGGAACTCACTAAGGAAATGAGTTCCTCCTTTAATTCCATTTGCTTACGCTGCTTATTTTTCTCTCGCGTAATTATTTTTAAAGGAAAATTTCATTTTGTTTAATGGGAACAAAGTTTAACACTCCATAAGCTCTGTCTGCTGCAGCCCTCCATCTGGTAAGCTTTTTTAAAATTATTTTTAAACCAGCTCAGTAAATTGTGTGTGTTTAAGAGGTACTTCTCATTAAGATGAAATACTTTGATCTCATAGGATCATCTGTTTTTAAAGACGTAATGATATAGTACATTTTTTTTCCTCTGGTTAACCGGATTTCAGTAGTGAATAGGTCCCCTTGACCTGCCCAGCACATGCACAGGCGCATGCTCTGCTCTGAACTGGATGCGGCAATCAGAGCTGATCAGAAGGAAAAAGGGGTCAGGAGAAGAGCTTTGAGAGGGCACAGCAGGGACCGTTAACAAGTAAGCGGCAAATCATCTCAGGAAAGGGAAACATTTAATTTATTTAGTTATTTATTTTTAAGTACAGATGGGGGGGGGGAAGGCTGCAAGAAGACCAAGAGGCACGGGTGTACTATATATAGATGTACAGCTGTTTCCTTCAGGTGTTACAACTCAAAAACGTAGGATGATTAATTTTGAAAGTTGAAATGTATAGCAGATTCTGATTACATCTGAGTGTCTATAATTTAGCTACTTAGTAAAATTAACTTGACGTTTTTAGTGAGCTGTGAGGACAATAATGTGTGAAGAGACTGAAGAGCAAGTTTGACTGCATGCTCCTTCCCTTACCTCCCCCTTTTCCAATTTGCAAAGTTTATTTTTAACTTTTCCAATTCTTCTGGTGTATCTTCTCTCATCCAGACAAATACGTTTGCCTCCCCCTGCTGTCGGCTACAGCCAGCAACGGTTTGGTTTTGAGCTTTCATTTTGCTTCGTGGACTAGAGGCGCAAGTGCTCAGCAGCGGTGAGGTGAGATGGAGGTTCAGGCCAATGCAGGTAAGGACAATAGCTTGGACTCTCCAAGGCACATAACACTTCTCAGATCATGACACCTCCAGGAAGGCCAGGGGACCTCCCATTAAATCCATTTTCATACTTCAGAGAAGGCCCAGCACTATGAACTTGCAAAAATCAGGTCAGACCAGGGCCCACAGAAATTGGCACCCTGAAAGCACAGGGCCTGAGGTTGGTTGTTCTTTAAAACTCACATGCGCAAGGGTTGTGTGGGAGTATGGAATATGGCAGACCATCGCACTACCCAGTACCAGCTGATCTGTGCAATACCCAACTCTTGTACTGGCAGGCACCCAGAGCTTAGGCGTACAGGTCTGCCCAATGGAAGGATGCAACAGCTCTGACCATTAATATCAGGCTGCAATTTAAAAGCAAAATGATTTAGAGTATCGTTGTGCTAGTCCAAGTTAGTTTAGTATCATCAAAGTGTTGGGAAACAAATGTGAATGAACCAAAGCTTTAGTGAAAAGAGGGGAGCTATTCAGATGTCTCTTAGCCTCTACGAGTCATGCAGGTACTACCTGACCAGTCGAGAACAGCCCCCGGCTCCTGGCCAACGCAAGGCGGGGGTGTAAGAGCTGTCCACCTCCACAGCCAGTTTTCAATGAGCACACATTCATTGTGAAAGCCTATTATTCTCCAGAGTGCAATATTCAAGGACTCAGTCCTGGGCTGAGATTTCCTGAACCTGGTGCTAACCTTCTTGGATGACAAGGGCAAGTTATCTTGTGTAATGGGGACATCATCAACTTGGGGGGAAAAAAAACATAAATCACACTTTGTGTGAAGTTTGTGCAATTCAATAAAGCCATGATTGCACCATAAAGTCTACTTCTGTAACCAACAATCAATGGTCTTGTTAGTTTAGCTTAACCCGATCTTCCCACTTCCCCAAGAGCAGGCTGCAGGTAGGCAGCTCTGCTGTGAAACTGAGCGCTTGGGCAGCAAAAACCAAAGGCAAAATTGAAACGGGATGGGGCAGGATGAGTGGAGCGTTTTTAGCAAAAAAAGGATTTCAACAACATTTGGCTCTGTCCCTCACATGGCCGCTGGTCCCCTCTGTACCGATCTCGGGATAGGTGGGGATGGGGGATGACACTAATGTTTTGCCAACAGCAAAATGTCTTTCAGTCACAGCTGCTTGAAAGCGTGATTCCAGCACCCCCCCTCAGCCATGACAAGCGCTTCTACTGTACCTTACAAACACTGCTGGCAAGGGCTGGATTCATTTCAGTTGAACTCAGCAAATGAACACTCTAGTGTGGCAGCTTTGTTCAAAAAGTGCTCAAAGTCTGCTGTTTTAAACAAAACACAAACACAGCTGTGATTATTTTTCACTTTAATTGTCTGCTTCTAAGTAATATGTTCAGACCTAGCATCAATCTAAGTTTTGAATAGAGCAGTAAGAGAGCTCAGCATCAGGCAGCTTCCAGATATGTTTAAAATGCTTTAAAATATTGAACATTTCTCACATTGATACAAACAACAACAACTGGCAGAACCATTTTTTTTTAACCTACATTCTTTCAGGACTAGAGATACAGTTAGGAAGGTAGATCACGTTCTTGAGTCTTTCAGGACCTGTTTGACTGTAACAACAGTTTTATAACATGACAAGTACAAATATAAAATTTCAAATGAGCCAACTTTAAAAAAAATCTGGATTTTTCTTCAATACCTCCAGTACCTTGCTTCTGTAATAAATATTAAAAACCATCTTTTATAGTAGAGAAATTGTTAAATAAGTTATTTACCAAAAGATTTCTTCTTTGTCTTTTTTTTTTTTTTGGTCAAAGATTGATCTGTTAAAAGAGCTGAATAACCCTTTTTACATCAATAAATAGTAAGGCATGAAGAAGCAAACAACCCTCACAGAACCAGTCTTCATTAGTGGAACCTTCTCCTTCAGAGAATCTTCTTTTTGCTGGTATAGGAAGGTGATTTTTGATTCTCAGCTGGTGGGACCTGGTTAGAAAAGCAGTAATTATTACCGTTTCACAGGACTTCAAACGCACACAATTTGTCCCCACCTCCGGGCCATAATGCTGCAAAAGGATCTGCAAATAGGAGCTTATGTGTTCAGCAAATCTTCAAATTGATCAGACTTCCGTAAGCAGAAAGACTTCTTAATGTCGTCACTTTCTAACTCAGGTAGGGCTGAGACAACGGTGCAGCAGCTGCAGGGAGGGAAGTGTTTGAGGCAGCACTGCTGACGAGGGTGAGGGAGAAGAGATTCACGGAAAAGGTTAGAGGAAAATTTACGGAGGGGCTGCGAAATGTACAATCATTCAGAGTGGAGCGAGGAGAAGGATGGGCTTTAGGAGTCAGGAAGTATATTACATCCTTCTGGGAGTAAAGTCTGAACCTTCTGGGAGAAATCAAATCTGAACAGTGATTACTTAAACACTGAAACTAATTTAATATACTGCATTAGCAAATAGCTGTTTGCAAGCCTTGCCTATTGGGTCTACGTTAAAAAAAAGGCACCACCAGTTATTAAACACATACAGAAGCTTTAACTAAGGGCGCCTTTTGTGAACTTAATCAGTAGACAGGTTATTGGACTGTGAGCTGCTGAAAATAAACCACTGGAAGAAGATGACAGACATGCCTGTTAATCTAGGGAAAGCATCAGAAAGGAGAGGGTTTAGCTGTTTACATGGTCAGTCATAAAACTCTAATTTAAACATCAAACACCACAGAATATTTATCATACTAAACTGCTCTCACACGGACTTGATTAGGTAGCAAACCTAAAGCAAATCGGACCAATTCTGCAAAATACCACTGACACAGCAAGGCATGCTCCTAATGAGGAGGAATTAAATGCAAGCAAAAATTTTACTTACTTCCAGGTTTCCTCTCGCCTTCTTTAAGACATCATGAGTTAAAACCACTGGAAAGAAAGAAGACATGAAAAAGTCTGCACAGTCTTTCTATATTCTCTGTATTCAAGGCTTATGACCAAATATTAAATAACATATAAACTCACACCTATAAGAGGGGTAGTGACCAGGCAATCATACAGGACACCCCCACCACCACTTCAGCTTTGTTACTCGCCGAAATCCAGAACTGTTCCTCCCTTCCGAGCCTTGTTCAGAAGCTCAGGCCGGTATACAAACCTCCAGTTGCACCAACCCATGGTTAAGGCGCAGCACTGTGCAAACAGAGTTAGGGAAGAGCAGAAGGATTCGCTCAGGAACGCAGGGCAGCTCCGAAGCAGTGCCAGTGCTAGAATGCCACTTCCTACCTCCAGCCTACGTTCCATCCATCATATAATCTGCTTTTCAGATCAAAATATCAGGGAAGTGTTTTTAAAATCTTTCTACCTTACCAAGAATGATCCATGTGAAAATACACAAAGCTCATCGCTACATTTAACATCACAGATACGAACAGCCCCCTGCGATACTGATGACCTGGTTCCCTCAATCCAAGTCATCAAAGGAAGACTTTCTGTTAATTTTAAGGGGTGATGGTCCAGGATGTGACTACGCTTTCATCTATTAGGTAGCCTGCTTGGGCTGGGAGGGGGCACAGTTAGCAGGAGGGGAAGAAGAACGGTGCAGTGAAGAGGTTATAGGGGACAATGGGCTGGGAAGAGGACAGATGGCAAAAGGTGGCATGCAGCTCCTCCAGCAGTTCAAGGACAAAAGGAACCTATATGTGCTTAGGAGAAAGCATGTCAGTGGCTTGCTCTGAAGGCTTCTAAGTTTTCTCTGTTCATCCAGCTAGTTTGGTTCTGTGGGGACAGCGCAAGACCTGTGAACGGAGGACGGGATGCTTCTAAACAAAACTGGTATTTAGAAATGTCAGGTTAAATATGTGACTCCCTAATCTGTGTCAGCTCCATAACTGCTGAAAAATACCATTCACAAGTACCAATTTAATATTCCAGTCTCAAAAATAAACAATTTAGCCACAATAAAGATTTTTCATTACAATAATAAGAACCCAACAACTCCAAGGGTATAGCTGTCATGAGATAATTATACCCTTGGCAGATTACTGCAATTCGGCACTGCATTGTTACATGTTCAGAGGTTCAGATGAGGTTTATAACCAATGAGTTCATGCGCCAGAGAAAGCACACAGAAGACTCGAAGCCACAGGAACGTTCCAGTCTCTGCCTCTAAATATATTTAGGAATGCTCAGCTAAATAACAGAGGGAACCTGAATAGCCTCAGTGGAGTGGCCAGCTAACAGGATGTTTGGAGAATGAAGGCAGGCAAGGTCACCTACTGCGATGCCTTTGCTTTCCTCCTAGTAAAAGGAGGAAGGAAGAGATGATAACAAAAACCAGGGTAAGCATCCTACCCCAATCCAGCAGCTTCGTATGATCCACCAGTTTTGTTGTGTGCTTGATCAGGAATTTGTGTACAGATGCAATTTAGAGACATTTCTGAAATTGCTCTTTAAGGCAAAGGTAACTTGACATCCGTAATTCCCATAATCAATGAAACTCACAGAAAATCATATCTAGGTCTTTCTGTGTAGCAGAGTGCTCTCCGCTCATAAAGAACTCTGCTAGTAAATTCATTTCACCTGGCAAACTAGATTTTTCTGAATCAAAAATATTAAATTCAGTACATGAAGAGAATTTAGAGGGATGTGACAGTAATAGCGAAGCTGCTGCTAGCCAGGCAGTACTTTGCATTAAGGAGATTTCAGGAAATGCAGGCTTCATTTTATTAGGACCTACTTCAGATGAGGTTGAATGCCCTGAAAAGCAGTGAGCAAAATAAGGGGGAGACGTACTGTTTTCTTTTAGGAAGTAAAAGTGAGTGAAGTGGCTGTGGGGCTAACACTTTGGGCATAAGGGTAAAATCTCTGCTGATTTATTCTCTGCCCAGGCCTACTGAAATTACCCAGTATGTCTATCTGAGGTGTCACTGGAACCGAGAACTGAACAAACTGAACCAGCAAATCTACCCTAGGGATATTATTTGGACAGACATACTAGAATAGCTTTCATTTTTACATGACAAGCCCAACTGAGCTATTTAACTTTAAAACCTGAACAAAATATAATTTCGGATTTAACAGAAGCAACTTGTACATCATTTAACATAACAACTCCGAAAGAAGTGACCAAAAATGAGCCCAAAAATTCTTAAAAATAAAATAAAATAAAACAAAACCTGCATGCAGAAGATACATGTACCTTAGATGAAAAGTTACAGGCTATGGAGCAAAATAACATTTATTCCTCTACATTGCCTTTCAATTGAGTAACTTAAAGTATCACAGCCATTTTCATAACTTTGTAAGATGTGGAACGTTTTACAGTCCAGATAAATTACTGATAACACAAGTGTCGTTCCAGCAATGTGACATTTAGTCCCACCTCTTAAGAGAAGGCAAGGATAGATTTTTTTTAGAAGAAGAAAATTAAATCCTCCTCCTGCAATACACATACTGCCATAGCATGAAGGTAGTAAAGAGGTTAGCTCCATTCAAATCTCTTCTGATGAGTGATTAAACTCTAAAGCAGAAGAGGCAGATCTCTTCAAACAGTCACCTGGTTTAACACAGCTGCAACACAGCCTATGCCCCCTTGTTTTCATGTTTCCAGGTAATTTTCTAGATATGGCTGCTAAGGGTAAAATATCATTTCACAGCATGTCCTAATTTTTCTTTAAAAAATGACTTGGAGTGAGCTTTTGTTTCCCTTGTTCCGAGCCTTCTGTTCTCTTGCACTTAGTCTGGTGCAGAGCGTTGACAAATCCCCTTTGCTGTTGCTTGGCTTTTCCCGGTATTCAGCTATCATCTAGTGTGATACAGGCAACAGGCACCTCGGAAAATCTAAAAGCCTAATTCCACATTTATAAAGACTGAGGCAAAATCACTGTTTTGAGAAGGGCAACATCAAAAACTTTGGCTGGAATGGTCTACAGCAACAGTAACTTTGCCTCTGTCAGGAACTGCTGTAGGATAGAAAACTTGGGGAATGGCAGTCGCTGAAATCGAATACTCAAGTCATTAGTGGCAATTAGTGGCAGCTGCATGGACTGACACATTATCAGCCGGTTCTGTAAAACCATGAACTGCTTGCTCATGCTATTTTGCGCAGCCTTTTGTAGTTGGGCAAGTTCTTTCCATTTGAATGAGGCTCCACCAGTTCTGTACAGACTGAATCTGGTGAATTGTTTGTCACGAACAACTGCGCGCAAGGAAACGGCGGCCAGAGCATCTGCAAAGCAACAGATGCCTGTATTCATTTTGTTGTTTCTCCAATTCTAGAGGTAGCCACGGACTACAAGAATAGAAAACCAACCAGCAATAAAGCACACACTTACACTGGTCAATGATGACTTTCTCCATGTTTTCCTTCAGCTGGTTTGTGGAGTGCAAGCGTTTCACTGTGCTATGTAACTTCTTCTCTTGCTCGGACAGTTTCTTATGTAATCTAAATATTTCTGCTTTCATTCCTTCATCCTAAGTTGAGAGAAGAAAATATTATGTTAAAGCTTATATAGAAGTACTTCGTACATTGTTAATTGCTAAATACTTTTGTGCGAGAGCCCTCAAAACTTCCTTAGAGCATGAACAACTTCAAGGAGTGAAAGATCACTGAGTGCCTCTCCTTTCATGTTCACATCCCCAGTGACACAGAGTTCTATGACATCTGCCAAGAGACAACCACAATTCTTAGCTGGCTTTTAGTGCAATCAATTTTTCTGCTAGTCTGAGAAAAAAAAGTCTTAACACCAGTGCCTATTTTTGTTTATAAACTTCCATTCCTCTCTCCTTTTTTTTTTCCCCTCAACTAGACAATATAACACAGGCCATTGCTACGGGCTCAGCAAGTAGCTGTCGGCCAGGTTCAGAACTTTCAGCTTCCTTCTCCGGTGTTCTGTTTACAGTTGATGCTGCCTTTAGCAAAGGGCTAAAAGGCATTGTGCAAATGACCGGGAGACTTTCATTGCAAAATTATTTGACAGTATTGTTATTCAAGATTCAGTTTTCACGATCAATTCCAACTAAGTTATGGTTAGCATCTTTTAAAACAGGACTACGTCTGCCGGTATCACTGATCTGGATCCTCATGCAAACTTAAGCTTGTACATTTTTCTTCTTGTTGTGCCACTTGTTAAATAATAGTGTCTTCTGGAATTCGCCCCTAGCATTTAGCTCTTCAGAAGAACTGATGACTCACAACTCCTGTGGTGCTGAAGAGAAGGCAGTGAATGCTCTGTATCTTTTAGAATCAAGCTTCACGAGATATTCTTTCATACACTACATTTAAGACATGAGAAGCAACCTAATGTCCTTAAGATCCCAGGATGCTGGATAACAAACTCTAGAAAAGATTCTATTAGACTCTAATTAGGTGCAGTCCTGGGAACTCAGATCCCCCAGATACTGAGGTCCCATTTTGAGAAGTGACTGATCCAGATCAAGGTGGTTTAGGTCAGTATGACAGTACAGCATTAGAAGCATCGCATACACGAGGAAAGGCCTGTGTGTCTGTATGATACGTTCAGATCCTGCAATTCAGGCTAACATATAGCTGTGTGTACAGCATATCCACAAAAACATAAAAATGGAAGCATACATGCTTGTCAAGACATCCCAAATAGGGAGCTGAAACAGCAGTGAGGTACATTAGACAGCACAGTTCATTCTTACTACTTTTGTGATTTTGCACATTGATGTATACTAGAAAATCACAACAAAAATGTTTTTAAAATTATATATGTTTACTTTCCTGAAGTTGTTTTTTTCCCAGCAATATCCTGCCTCCTTTAAGAAAAACCTCAGTGAAAACACTTTAGATTTATTTTAAAGCCAGAGTTTGAAACATTTTCATTACTGTGTGGTGGTATTATGACGGTATAGATAATTCATTCCTCATTCAGTTTACTTCCATTCATTTGCATAGTGCAATCCTTTTTAGTTAAAATGTTATAAAACTTGTCTCGGGGTTTTGTCACACTTTTAAAAAAGCATCCCATTTTACAGCTTAGGCATCAAAAACATAAAAGCAAAATGTAGCTCAGATTACATCAAAGTTGCTGAAGTTTCTGTTGTTACTAGTATATACATAATCAGATTGAATTTGATTCTCTAACGGGGAGTCCAAACCTTTTCTTGTTGAAATGGAACATTTGCCACCTGCCTAGGTTTCCAAATATCATGTAACAGGGTTACAGATTACATCTTAAATACGAAGTATTTGGTAAATAAACACCTCAGTATACAACATGATCAGAACAGAAAGCCAGCACACNTTTCTTGTTGAAATGGAACATTTGCCACCTGCCTAGGTTTCCAAATATCATGTAACAGGGTTACAGATTACATCTTAAATACGAAGTATTTGGTAAATAAACACCTCAGTATACAACATGATCAGGACAGAAAGCCAGCACACGTTCAGCCTTAGCCTTCGCTGACAAGAGCTCACTAAATGCATGTGTCCAGAGACTGGGCATCCTGGGTTCATGATTTTCAGAAGATTTTCCCAAATGATACGTTCCTAACCGCTGCATCTTCCCTAACACATTACAACAGTTAAAAAAAAATAAAAATAAAACCCTAAAAAACCCAAAATGAAATGTAGTAATACCTGAGTGCCAAGAGCAGTACCGTGTACAGGTTTCAGTGGAAGGGAAACTCTCCATAGAAGTTTCAGTAAACGTGCAGCCTCTTCCAAAATCTGCTGTACTGTGTGAATATTTGCAGAAAAGCTGTGCGGTGATGCCTGCTCTGGTACCTATATAACAGGATTAGAGATGTGTTATATTTTATGCTTAAAACATTATAAAAATGTAATCTTCATTAATGGTTTAAATCCAGTTGGTATGATTTCATATTTAAGATGATGTACACAGCTACTGTGTGCCACAAAATCCGATTTGTTAGTTTACAAAGACTGGTGAATTATGCATTATCTGAGAATTCCAGGAAGGGAAGGGATTTATCCTGATCAATAGCCATGATTAATAATAGATTATATTTACTAGATTTGCTGTCACATGGTAATATTTGTCACAATATATTTGTAATATTTGTAATATTTGTAATATTTGTCACATGGTAATATTTGGCAACTCTCTTCTTTCTCCATTTGCATTTCGTGTCACGTTATTTCAAAATCAAACGATTAGAGACATCAATCTAAGCAATGTAGATGTTTCTTCCTTAGCAGACCCTTTAAACTGTTCCAATTTAATGCTAAAATAACTATCAGAACCCACATAAAATGTTTTCCCCTGCTGACAGATGAGAAAACCAAATTGAAGAAATTCCATAAATGTGAAATAAAGGAGGGAAAGAATGCAAGGGGAGCAAATGAATTACCAAAGCAATGGTGATACAGAAGGGGGAAGGGTAATGACAGAAAAGCATTCACAGTTCCTGCCCCCGTATCATTTGAATACTTATTTAGCATGGTTATCTAACCAGAATCCTCCTGTCACATAAAATATCCCATTTGCTAAGTAGTTTGAAACTTCAGTGATGTAAAGCTTGATAGGAAACTGCAAGTTGTGAAACTTCCTGCTTTTATCTTTAGACCAACAAAACAAATTAAAAACTTAGAGATTACTTTTTCTAGTCATTAGCAGTATCTTAACTAGGTCGTTTGAAAATATATGATACTTCAGAGAGTCTTAAGTGTCATTCAGCCACCATTTTACTGTGTGAGCATGTATGTGATACCACAAAAAGAATTTCAGAATTATTGAAGACTGCACCTTCAATAGCTTTACTAATTGTATCTAGAAAAATAAGTAGCGCAAATTTACCCACGTACTTAAGACCTTCTGGTTTTTGAAGAGCAGTGAGTGTGTTTTTCACCACATTTATATTATCGTAAAATCATACAGGTGAAAAGGACCTTCCTTAGTCACCTAGTTCAATGTCCTACTCCAAGGCAGGAAAGCATTACGTGTCATTTTTCAAACATTCGTGTAATGTGTTCTTAAAAGCACCTCCAGTAACAGTGTCTCTGAGCATCCTCCATCCCAGAGTTTCACTATTTTTACCACTGGCAAGTTGTTTTAAATGCCTTATCCCTGTCTTTCCCATTGCAGTTTAAGTTTCTTAGTTCATTATTAGCTGCCACAGACGTGTACAGATTGTTCCTTCCCTTTTGTTGACGCTTGTAGGTGGGTTTTCTTCTTATTCAATCCACCCCAAATAGCCCATCATTAATATTATTAATTTCTGGATATAGTTAAATTAGAAAAAATTAGCATAAGTAAACCCTATTTATTCTCTTGATTCTAGAGGAACAGGATGACATTATTCAATACAAGGTGAACATTTTATTGGTTGAAGAATTGTTATGTTTAAGACTACAGCAACAGCCCATGACTTGGTATCACCATATCTGTCACACATGATGCAGACAGGATGATACACTATGTCTTAGAAGACAATATTTGATCATTAATGAGATATTCACGTTTCTAGCCTAGCTACTGATATTGCGAAAGTGTTCAAGTGATACCAGAAAGTAGAAAAAATATTAAAAAGCTTCCCTTAATATGAAACAACCTTCATTAGCATACATCAATCACTAATGTACAGTTACCGTCTGGTGTTACTAAAGGGCTGAATACAAGTAAGTGGGGAACTTTGTCAGCTGTATATCAGATTTCTTTTAACTGTCTCCTACTTCCTGGGTTTATCGCAAGCCGCCATTACAAGAAAATCTCCTTATTTCTGCCCTTGGGTTACTGATACATACCCCCAGTATAAGCTCTTTCTAAAGCATCTGAGTTTTATCTGGGGTTTTTTGTTGTTGTTTTTGTTTGGGTTTTTTAATCATTTCCAGTGTAAGAATCACCAATTTCCATAGTAAAAGCAAGTAGCTTCACCTCATTTCAAGCTGCAAGTAAAAGTGAGATTGCTTATTAAAGAACCAGAATTAACTAATTTATCCATAGTCTCATTAATCCAGAATCACAAATAGGTGCCTGCATCTAGATGGGACTTGGACTGTCAAGGTGGAGGCGTCGTAACAGAGTTACTCAGTTAATGGTGCCTGCTGTACCATTAACCTAGTTCTTTGCTTTGTAACCTATACGTTTTGCATCTCTAGGTAAAATTCACCATCCTCTAACAGCTTGCACTGTTTACCTTTATTCCAGGCTCCTGCAATTTCGTACCAGTGACCTCTCTTAAAGAAATCTCCATTTCTACTAAAACCTGTTGCCCTTCTGAAATCCGCTTCCTCAGAGCATTATAATCCTCAATCAAGCCAAGGACATGGCGCCCGTTTTTGTCTGCCCACATACGGTGTCCAGGCACAAGACGAGGGGTACATGTCGTACTGGAAGATGAAGTGCTACTGCAGTGTGAAGTGCTGTCTAAATCGTCTTTAGAGGCTGAGTGCATACCTGGGACAGAAAAATAGTTTAACTTCTTTCATCTTACACATAGAACTAATTGACGCTAGACTTCTCTTAAACAGCAAGTCCGAGATACTGGTAACACACGCGTTTAAGGCACTTTCAGACATACCTGTTTTTGCTGGTGAAATGCAACATCCATGTTTCTGCAGCTCACAAACGTTTCTACTGGTAGCAGGGCATTTGCAAAGATTTTCTACACATAAAAACGGGTCAAGGAAGAGTACATCAGCAGAAGTTAACACGCATTAAAGAAAACTTCCTAGCTCTACTTCTGTACCTTTTTTTTTTTCCTGAAGCTGCACCTGGACTCAGGAAGCAGGGCAACACAGCTAATTTTCTAGTATCACACCATGCACCTTCCAGTATTTACCTACATTTATCTTTTTAGCATCTAACCAAAGTTCTAGACATTTCCCAAAATCAAGTCATAGTCAGAAAATCTAAAATACAGCCTGATGAAGGTATTTTAATCAACAAATGTAAGCTTCCCATTAACTCCACAAAAAGGATGACACTCTCCACAGCTATACCATACTAAAGGTTGTATCCATGTCCCTCCTCTTCAGACCTTCCGAATTCCATAAGTAAAGTACCTATGAGTAAAGGCTAATCACAGTACATTTAGAAAGCTATCAAATTAAGTTGTCGACATTCCAAGCAGTCTTTCTGGCCCATATCAAACCAAGCTATTATAACTCTATTGACCATTTTCTCAAAGAAATAATGAGCTTCTCCAGCTCCTACCTACTCTGCCTGATGCAGGTCAAAAGCAACACCTAGGATTCTACTAGAAACTAACCAGGAACAAATGCAATTTGGGGATACTAGCGGTACAGGCTCCCCACGACAGCTGTTCCATACCTATTGGATCACGACTGGCCCTAAGGAACCATCCCCACATGGAGAGCACATGACTGAAATTTAATGTTCAATTATAAAGGGCACAGAGAATGGTAGCAACCCATAAATGTTATTTGCTACATTCCACATCTTTCTTTCTTGTACAGAGGAGCACGAAGTTGTGCTCATTATGTATTTCATCTGAAGTATGATTCTGGTTGGACACGATGGACCCACAAAAGAAGTAAGGCGGTAAAAAACCCCTGTTGTGTCTCACGAGCTCTCACACTAATCCTCTGGCTGGTGCTGCTAGCTCTGTGTGCTGCGTAAGATTTAGGTGTCCATGTTCAGTGAAGTGTATGGACCCAAAAACCCCCGTTACTATTGGTTCCCATAACACGATGAATACCTGTACAGGCAGTAGGAGAGGTGGCTTTATGCTGTAAGTATGGAAAGCTGTTACTATGCAGAGTACTTTAGCAGCAAGGAAGAACATTCCTGTGCCCTCCACATCCCATGCACATCTAAACTGGAACAATAATCTAACCCTGAGTGTAAACACTACATTTTCCTTGGTTTGCTAAAACAGTATCACTTAACTGTGATTGAAAGAAAGGTTAAATATTCCTCAAGGGCAAAAAGAGGACAACTGATTTATACAAAGACCATTTAGTGCACTTACTGATCATACTAGAGTAATATATAGTCACCCTTAGCAAATGCTATAGAGCTTTGCATTAAAAAAAGAACCCCCAGGTAAGCAAAATTTATGGCAATTTAATGTAGGCAGCCTTCCATCCCAGAGACTGCCTGCAAACGCTCTTCCTGAATGAAAAGGAAGTGACAGTTGGAGGCTGTAAGACAGTGCAGCGTGTGTTTCACCTCCCCATGCACTAATAGCTCTAACAGGAAAGGGATGGGAAAGGCTGACGTGCAGCTCCCAAACCTACAGCTGATGTTGTATAAGGCTTTCAGAGCATCTTTAAAGAATAAAGCACAGGTTCTACAGTATAACAAAAGCATGTATTGCACAGTACCATTCATTCCTGCATAACGCTGAGATTCTTGTTTGAAAAGACAGTTGATATTCACAGCTGACACTGATCTCGCTTCCTCTCTCTTTTCTTTTGAAAGCTGTTCCTCTAATTTTTCATGCAAAGACCTGTTTGTCTCTGTGCTTCTTTCAAGCTGCACTCGCAAACTCTGTATTTCAGTCAATAGTTCGTGTAAGTCGAGTGCGTTATTCTGATCTTTTCGGAGTTCTTCTGATGCATCGCGTCTGGGATCTGAGACAATTTCAGAAGAAACACTTAACAACTTTAACAATTAAAACAATATTAGCCATTATCAGAATGCTGAGTAAGTAAACTATAGCCAGATTTACCCTCAATATTTAGAACTAACTACAAACGGCATTAAGATAATAGTTTGACACAAAAGCATGTCTTAATTGCTCCTACCCTCGGAGGACTTAAAGAGCCGAAAATTATTTTTCACTTTGTCCACAAAAGCTAGTAAGTCTCATGCCAAAAGTATAAAAATATAATAAAAAGAGAATGAAGAGGATTTACAAAATTTGAAGTGCATTAACACAGTCTGGGGAAAAAGAAAAAGGAATGGGTAATCTCGGAATGTGGAGGAGGGATGGAGTAGAACTGGGAGTTTAATTTTATACACAGAAGAAAAAAGAAAATAGTGATCACCTGGCAACCAGAGCAATAAATCTGAACCTGAAAAAAGCAAGGGCTGCATTTGTCTTTTCACAGAAGAAGGTCAGTACACCAACAATTCCATGTATTCTTTCATGCTGAAATCAAACTGTTCTCCTGACAGTGGGAAGGGGCTCAGCTGCATGAGGAGGGTGCTGCTACTCTCTAATTACATTACCAGTTCTGCAAGAAGACTTACTTCCATCCCTGAGCCAACTTTGGCTTAAAGCCTTATGCCAACAGGGCTCTCATGCTGCAGCTAGGTGTGAAATACAGCGACGGCGGGGCATATTACTCAAAGTAGCAGGAAGAAAAAAAAAATCAACTTTTACAAGAACTTCCAAGGGGAAATTTGCTGGCTCCTGTAACGACTATGCAGCAGCGAACAGCCTTCCACTTTTTGACCTCACCATACCCACAGCTATGTGGTGGTATAGCTTTCTGAAAAACAGTAGGAAGAACTCATGCAAGCCTCATTCCTACCCCTTAGCCTTAGTGACAGAAAAAGACATAGGAAATTATTGAAAGTCTTATTCAGAAAGCAATGCCAGCACTTCTCCCCAGCCCTAGGGAGAAGACACTTCCCTCGCATTCAGGCAAGAGAAAGCACAAGCTTCTCAAGGAAGCACTAGCTGTGAGGATGCAGCAGCATGTATTTAGATGACAAGTAAATATCTAAGATCGCCATGAAGCTTATCCAGCCTGAGCCACTGAGTCTTCAATATTTGTTTTTAGCTTAGCTAAAAAGATAAAGGAAACTTGGGTGCGCCTAGTCAGAACACATCACACGTCTCAACATGGCAGTTACACTCCTAAGTAAAAAGCAGCATTTTATCACCGAGTTGTCAGTTCTACTCTGCACAGCAGACACAAGTGGAATCAAAGAAACAGTGACCTAGCCCTATCGTCCCTTGACAAGATCATATTCAGAGAGGGAAGGGTGTCAAAGGCTACGGGTACAAAAATAATTGTGCATTTATACCTGTCCGCTTCCTTCTTGCTTCTTCCAACTTCTCATAAACCTTGATCTCAGTTCGGAGTGACTGCAGTAACTTCTCATTCTCGGAGAGATGATGCTGCTTTACATTAATTTCTGTTTGCAACCTGTTAAGTCCCCATAAATGGCTACGTTAAAAGTTAAATTCTTATCTTTTGTTTCAAAATGTAAAATCCATTCCCCTTTCGTCCATAATTCTTCCCTTGCCTTTTGAATATATCTATGCACCTCATTAACGTTAATAGCTATGGCTAAACCCATGCTTGTCACATTGACAATTTTCTTCTCTAAATGAATGTCTAAATGTGGACAGAATCAATACCTGTTTAATTCATTACGACTGCTGTAAATCTGACATGTCA
The DNA here is from genome assembly GCA_013398225.1 of Steatornis caripensis. Classification (NCBI taxonomy): domain Eukaryota; kingdom Metazoa; phylum Chordata; class Aves; order Caprimulgiformes; family Steatornithidae; genus Steatornis; species Steatornis caripensis. The sequence continues at coordinate 511,754 of VZSC01019811.1, read as the reverse complement.
GATATCTGGTTTCATCCTCCTTTTGGCCAATTTGTTTTTGCAACCTTTCATTTTCTTTCTTGATGCATTCATAATCCTCATGAAGATGCTCAATGATTGCATTCTTTTTAGAGAGAGATTCTCTTAGCTTTTCATTTTCCTTTTGTTTATCTGAAACAAGAAAAAACGCAAGGTGTTTGCGATGCCCACAACCCACTAAAACCACGCTTTTTAACAAAAGCAGCTTTTTCAGAGACTGTCAGAAAACAATAGCTGCTCTTGTGAGTTTTAGGATTTCAGCATTTCAATTTTCTAATGACTTTTGCTTGATGCGTTTTCTGTAACGTGCAATACCTAATTCCCAGGACTCACAAAGGCTCCATAAAAGCCTGTGTACAGCCTTATATGCCAAATGCACCCAACACCTCTTGAATTTGGTCAGAAGGATAGTATTGAACAACTACTGTCAGCAGGGTCCCAAAAGCAGGCACGTTAATTTTGCCAGTCCTCAAGAAACAACAGATTTGACTTCTCTTTATGAAGAAAAGAGCTGAGAAGGGTAGTTGTAGGGCGTGTGGCATCCATGTTCCTGTTTGTCTCACAGAAATCCCTCTGTCTCTCCTTCCCAGCCCTATTCATCTGCCAAATTATTCACAGCAGTCCTCCTAGCCTTGGCACAAACTATTTCCCCAAACTGGTTCTGTGACAAAGAATTGCTGATATTGGCGACTGAGCACTTTAAGACAGCTGCAATCAGCGAGGTGTACAACGACCCCAAGCTTGTTGTGACTCTGCGTTTAACGTTGGAAAAGGAGGTGGCAACCTTGGCAAAGAAAGCGCAGGGAGGAATCGTTCCATCTCCCAACAGTTAGAAAATCATTCCCTCATCTTCGGTAGTCTTGTTGCATGAAAACGGTAACCACCACGTGCTGTTAAAAACATGCATCACCAGCCTTTCACTACTGAAGGGCTAAGCTAAGACTAGACAGAAAGCTCCTGAGACCAAAACATGCAGGAGGTATCTAAGAGGCTTTTCTTTCTCTAGTGCACCCAGGAATAAAAGCAAAAGTAGCTCACAAACTCCAGAGATACTGACATTATTTTAAAACACAAGGGTGAAAATGCTCTATTCATCATCGTTGTTACAAAAAAGAAACCCTGATATTATCAGATCATATTGTCAACTGTGGAAACAAACAACAGCAGGAATATATTAATTTAAACTTGAACAAACTCATAAGCACCAAGATGCACCAAAACAGATGAGAGAATACATGACTCAGTATAAAAAATGCTACAAATAAACAGAAAGAAGGAGCATTACTGCTGCTCCTTTATCATTGTTAACCTCAGCAAGGAATTTCAGGGGTGGGAAGAATGGTTGAGTCAGTTTAATGAATGGACTGTTAATATTTTATCATTTTCTGATCTGGAATGAGTTGCAGTCTACTGTAAAGGACAGTTCTACATTTTTACCTCTGGATCCTTTTGCTAGCATTGCATTCAGAACTTGATTTTGCTTCCTCAGGAAATGTATTTCAGAAGTCAGGGAATTATGCTGCTCTGAGCCATGGATAAAAATGTTTGCAGAACCTATAAATATATACATAAAAGATGATTTATGAGTCATCTCTAGGTCATTAAAGATTAAACTTTCCAGACAAGAACAATTTAAAAAATTGCAGAAAAACATGTTATGAAAGATATTTCTCCCCTATATATTTTGAAGGTTATCCCTACAGACTAAAAGGCAGTTCGGGTTAATGCCAAGTAATCCATAGCCCTGCATCACAAGTACCTCTCATCGCTGGGCAGCCACTACCAAAACCGCAAAATTATCCCTGGCAGTCTTTACCTATCAGCTAAAATTCCAACAGGACAAAACGCACGAGTATTTTGTGATATTGCTATTCTTTGAAAATAATGCAAAATGTAGGAAGGTTTACCATATATTTCAGTCTTGCTCTCTTCATACTCCGTTGTATTTCATGCTACCACTGAGTAGGACCACTAGATTCTACCAATTAATCCACGGTGGTTAATGCAGGAAGCAACGTAAACAGTCTGGTAATACATTTGTTATCATGCCAGTCTAGAGCGTAAGGCTGGAGTCACTGTCTTAGCTTCTGATCACAAACTGAGAACCCGTTTATGGTCACAGGGATGAAGATTTATCCTTCTTGTGTATCTAAAATTAGGTAACTGAGCCAGCATTGATCAACCATCAATAGTCGTGGGGAGAGACAGGCACCTCCAGAGAGCAACTCATCCAATGTATCCTCTCAGACATGTCTCTGTAGACGAGATGCCCTGTCCACTGAAGAGATGTTGTTCTCTCCAGTGCGTCCGCGAGAAGCTCTGAGTAACAGGCACAGTTCGAATGTCTAACTTTTAGAAACTTAAGGGTGATCAATCCTACTCTGAGGATCTTACTGCACCAGTCACATGAATGGAAGTGTCAAATCATATATCTAACAGTCAAATTCCAGCCTAGGTAATCCTCATAATGTGCTGTATTTATGCTACTCATCCCACCGCTACGTGTGATGTTACAGTACATTCTGCAAAGTGCCACATTCCACTCTTAAGGTGGCTGCCTCTGAAGTGCAAGTCAAGTAACTGTTATCGTCCTTTATAACCTGTTTATAGTCAGTAAAACACTTCAGGACCCGCCGGAATTAACATTACTATTAAAAGTATTTTTCAGCTGATTTGGTATCCCACTATCTCCTACGCTTTAAAGCTTGAGATAACTACATGAGGGCCAACTATTTGGTTAATAAAGAAATAACCAGCTGGCAAAAAAAATTAGCTGAATGTATGAGGATGACGCCTTTCAGCTCTGGCAGTTCAATTCAATTTGATGTGCTGCACTTCCTCTGAGTAATCTCATTTTATTGTAATCCCAACTGAAGCTTTTACCCACTACCTAACTGGGATGTAGTGTGCCATGATATGCACCTCTTGTAGTTACTGAAAGACTCAAAAGCTCTAGAAGCCTGGCACTAATGGCATTTTACTATCTATATGTTAAAGAGTTGAGGTAGCTATGTGAACTCAAAAGGCTTTTTCCTTTCAGATTTTAACAAAGCAATTCAACTTGAAGTGGCAAGGTTTGATGGTCTCATCTTGATTCTAATTTAATTTATTGCCCATCACCCAGCTTCATCCTATTTGAAAAGTAATGCTATCACAGTCCTACTGAAAGGCTTTAGAATATAACTATTAGTTATCTTACATAATAAGGGATAATGTAGAGCCAGTGGTAATAAGGCCACAATCCTGCAATTTGACCCACTACTGAGACTACCACTTCTGTGCAGAGCCCTGCTGACACCAATTACGCTCTCCATAGATGCAAAGGTCCACCTAACCAGAGTAAAGTGGAGCACGAGGGCCTACAATTGCCATACACTTGAGTTTTCATTATGTTTTGTGCTGAAAAAGTGAGCGCTAAGGAAGCGTACCTTGAAGGTTTCAAAGGCAACACTGACTGAAAGACAGGCATTATTGAAAATCACAGCGAAGAGGAAGGAAATATTCATTCCAAGGTAAAGAAAAATAAAGGAACACTAAAGCTGAAGTTAAGTCTGAGTAGACACCTTAGTTACTTAAGGGTTAAAAAAGCAAACAAAACCCCCTTTTAATGTTAACTGCAGTTAATAACATTTGAAACCCAGGGAAACTCAAAATTAAACCTCTGACTTTATTTTGAAGCCTAACATTTGAAATGATTGAAGCAATTACTTTGGTTCTACTTGCACTGCAAACCTCAGCTCTATAGTAATGATGTAGTCATTACCAGCACTTCAGTCATTTATAGAATACTAGAAGCCCAGAGGCACTTAAACACTTAGAAAATCTAAATACTAAAAATAGCATGGCAAAAATAGTGGGCACATGAGTGTACATACATCCTTACAATATTAATCATACAAGAATAATTTTGCTTGAACAAACAACTCAAAACACGTGTATTTAAGAGGCTCTCATCAACAATTAAGTATGTGACAACTTGGTTTTGTTTTCTAAAGAAAAACAAACTGAGAATATTTAGTTAAATAGTAAAACATTGTTTTGAATAATTATGTCCCAACGCTAAAATCTGCTTCAACTTCACTTAGCAACTTCTTACACTAAGTCCAAAAAAGCCCATCTACTACAAAAAAAGTAGCATCATTACTAGAAGAGAGAACACCCATATCTGGTAATATGAAAGAGATCTTCAAAATGGAAAGAAACACAAAGCACTGAAAGAACAGAGTAACAAAGAGGAGCTGTTCTAACAGGTAGTCGCTCTTTTCCTTTCTTTTCCAAATTTCGCCTCCATGCATTGGTAGATGCACTAAGGCAACAAGAAGACAGATGGAAGGCCTAAGACAGTTTATAAAGAAAATATACTTTCACTGCATTAATGGATGCCCTTGCCAGAATCTTTATGAAGCTGTAAAAGAGCTGGAAGTGTTTCAGTGTGGTTATTTCACAAGAACAGTATGCCTTTCCAGCAGTGTAAATACTTCATGAATGAAATGGGTGCTTTTTATACACCTTTCCATCACTGTAAATTATTCCTGAAAGCCAACTGCCATTTGCAGGTAGTCTCCATTTAAACAACAACACAAATGGATCATGGGGATGATGTAAAACATAATGAATCTAAAGTCAATATTAGTGAAACTGAGTAAACGGAAAGCATGTATGTATTTATTGCCTGCTTCCACTCTGAGTAATACTGCATATTAATCAATTGTCCTATGGGGGAAGTGTGGGAAGGAGAGTAAGAACAGAGCAAAGTGTTGGAAAATATGCCTGCTATGGCGTGCCTGAAAAGGTGCTAAAAAGCATCCTCAGTGAAAGCCTGCCTACCCTCTTGTGAAAAGTTTTAAATGCACCACAGAGCTCGGCTTTCAAGATGCTGAACACTAGCAACAGGGAGCAGTGACTCTGAATTTGCATTATCTATTTTTAGTATTTTTCATCCACTGCTTTATATTACAGTTTGGAATGAAAACCAACTCCATGTTAAAATTTCCATCAGTTTCTGTCAGGTATTTCTCATTAAAAGCTCACGATGTCATTTTGGGTAGAACACATTTATCACACCAATCAATTCAAATGACAAGCTGAACACCGTGGCCTAGGCTCTGTCTTACAGATATTTTGTCTCTGTATGTAAACAAAGCTGGCTTTAAAGCAGTCATAAAATTCCAGAGAAGGCATCTTCAACAGTCCTGCTCGCAGTGGTGCTGTACTGACCACCCCAGTTACACACCGAGTTTTCAACAGGAAAACTAATTCCACAACATCCCTCCTTTAGATCAATAGCAGCGATGTAATTTAGAGCAAAGCACCTCCTCCTCTATTCATACTGGGCCCAGGACGCACTGAAATTATGTTGATGAAATGGGCTTCCTCTCTTGCAACTGCCCCTGGCTGGACATGGAGAGAATTAAGAGGATGAGATCCTAAAATCCAAGACCATCATAACAATAACGATATCGCATAGACAAAACAAAAACCAAAACAAAACAACAAAGCCCCAACAGAACTAGAAGGGTCTTTCAATTCTCCAGATAAAATTCAACCATGGTATCATCAAATGTCATAAAGCTACCTGGTAGCCCTCTTCTCTTAGCAATACATGCAATTGTAGGCTTGAGGCTGCGTGGTGTACCAGTATCCCATAAAAGATTTGTCCATCAGTACTGGGTACACTTCGAGGAACGGACTCCAGGAAGAGGCACATTAGATCTGTATTTATGCCACGCTATAATATATATTAATCTGTTAGGGAGGGATGGCTTCCATCTGTCTAGAAAGGGTAAGGGGATCTTTGGCAACAGGCTGGCCAACCTGGTGAGGCAGGCTTTAAACTGAATGACTCGGGGGTGGGGTCCAAAACG
>VZSC01019811.1:439131-495674 GCA_013398225.1 Steatornis caripensis | reverse complement strand
GGAGAAGTTAAAAAAGTTTGGTCTTATGGGACCCCATTTTATGTCCGTGATTTGTACATATGCTAGTCAAAATGCTGCCTCCAGTCTTATCATACAAAACCCAAGACTGATACTTTCCAGCCTCCCATAAATGATTTTCCAGCTTATGCTATAAAATTTCATTCATTAATTTATATATATATATACACACACACACTTTCACAGCCTTCAAAGGAAGGCATTACAGCACTCAACTGCAAAATAAATTATAACTAGAGCCTAAACTTCTTATTTTACACATAAAGTCTGGTCACACAAACAGAAGGGATGGCATGAATCTGCCAGCCAACTGCCCATCGAAATGTTTCTCTCTTAAATGGGATGCTCCATTTTATTACACTTTTCACCTGAAAAAAACCTGATGCAAAACTGTAATACTTTGATTACAGAGGTCAGCCCGTCTCATAGAGTAACCTGAGATGAGACTTTACTCAAGAGAGGACAGCTTGCAGCAAAGAGATGTGGACCTGAGGTGTGGGGAGACACAGGTGTCTGGCACAGAATCATTACGAAGGATGATACGAGCTTATCAGGAGCAGTTCTGTTGTAAGAGAAATACTGTTTTGTACATCAAGGCATCTTTGAACTAAATGCTTCAGTTGCTTTATATTAATGTTAGTGAAATTTAGCCTTTACTATAACAATACACTCCTATGTGAATAAAATTATCTTCATATTACCTTCCTATCTTATTTGGTATTGCTGTTTACAAAAAGGAACCTGAAACAGTCATAGCTTTACTCACTTGGATGGTGATGTTTCTCTCAGTTTGTTCTGAAGACGACACACTTCATCAAGATGCGTATTTGCAGTTTGCTCTTTTTCAAGTCCTGCCTCATTTGCTGATAGTAGTTCCTTAAGGTTTTGTGTTGTCCATTTATCAGGTGCTTCTGAAGACTCTGAATCCCTGCTTTTGTTGTGGATCTCGTAATCCATCAGCTGACGGACACTGGAAAATGTTTTGATTTCTTGCATAGCTGTATCTTGCACTTGTGTAATATGTCCTTCCACGGGCAAGGCTGCGTCACTCAAAATTATATTGGAAATATCACTTGATAAAAGCTGGTCAGAGGTCTGTAAGTGAAACACGAACGTTTTGTACTTTTCAAGCTCAGACTTCATATTCTTAATTCTTTGTTTCAATTCTTCTATATCATCTATGACTTCACAGCCATCAAGTGCATCTGCACGTGTTACAGTCAATTTGAGAGGACCCAGGCACTTGGAACCTGAATATGCGGTGGCTGAGTCAATATCCTCATGTTCCATGGAATAAAACTCTTCATTTATCTCTTTTAATGAACGCTGGATATTCACGTTGCTAATGTTATGATGATTTTGCATTTCTGAAAAACAGGAGGCTCACGTGTGAATATTAATATTTCTTTATCTGACATTCTGTTCTTAACAGCACTAGAATGAATTAATTTACTTCTATAATAACAGAATAAAAATGCAGAATAATTACAGACTATACAAATATTAGTTTTGGACCTTTGACTTCTTTCTATGATTTGCCCATTAATTCAACTTGCACACTAAGCATTTCAAACCCCTTATCACCTTTCAAATAAACAATACTCAAAATACACCCGCTTTCTTTTCCCAAATGATTGAAAATTACTTTTGCTATATGCAGTCCTGAATCAGACACCAACAAAGCCCAGCCCTTTCCAGCCACAAAGATTATAATCTCAAACATAAGGCACTGAGAGTTAAAAGTATATTCTATGACTTCAAATTAAATATTCTTTTTCTCCTCCCTTCGAAAATCTGTACAAAACCAATTGGAGCATAAAGTCAGTGGAATTTTAAAAAGGTTATCAACAAAATAGTAAAATCTGAAAAAGGAGCTTTAATAACTTATTTTTAAAATGCGTTCTAAACAAAATCCATAAAAATGTTTGGCGTTACAGGTTTCACTAGCACTCACTTGGCATGCGCAGCACATCCCTTAGTTGACTTTGCCACTCATAAGTAATGCAATCACCCGAGGTTCAGACCGATAAAAGCTATATATTCCTACATATATTCTGCGTTTATATTTCTGTGTATGTTGAGGGCTGTATGTGTAAATATCTCAAAAAATGGTTACTTTCTGGTTACTAGTAAATTAAATTTTCCCCTTCTATTAGTTCTGCAAAAGATCACCACGAATTAGAACCTCCCTTTTGGGACTCATTCATTGATCTTGTGGAGGTCTTAACACTCTCAAATTGGTTTCCATGGAGGATGCGAATGCCCAGGTTCAATCAGTACAAGATCTCTGGGGGCAACCAGCTGTACATGAAGGTCCAAGTCAAGCCCAAGCACATGAGAATGAAATCAAACACGACCTAAAAGCCAGAAAAAAATGAAGCCACAATACTGAGATATCAACATATCTGAAATTAAGGCTAGGTGACGTTCTCTAGAGTACACAGATTGCTGCACACCATTATGCACGTCACTCCAAAGGTGACAGGATCACAGGACAGAAATGTTTCCAAGAAAAATGCCCGTGTATGAATTCACGAAGATACACTGAATAAGGGAACGCAACACTTAAGTTCATTAGCTTTTCCTCCTCTACGAGTCGGTTGCTGCAGTAACACAGATGTCAAAGAAGGTTGTGGATTGAGATGGAAAAAAAACAGACACTGGATGAACTCTTACACTCTGCAATCCTGATTTCGTGCAAACATTTCAGATGATAAAAACAGGAAATAAAAAAGATATTATGGAAGAAATATTTCTGATTAGAATACTGGTTACAGTTTTTAATGAAACATTACCCTTTAATTAAAGGAGAACTAATAAGCAATCCGTGTATATATGTGTCCACAGACACAAAGGGCACATAATGGAGCACGATCCTGCAAACCAACTGACCAGCTTCAGTGAAACGTCTTATACAAATAAAATTAATGATGCGGCAAAGGATTACGAAATTGGCCATATCCTCTGTACTCTATACACAACATGTTAACCAGGTTATACAAGCCCTCCCGAAAAAGACTAATGGATGATGCTGAAACACGTAACAGTATTAAGCCTATTTACATTTTCATTAAACGATTCCATTAGGTTTCAACCTAGTTGAATGCCTTCAAATAATTCAAATAAGCAAAATTCTATCATTCAATTGCTTCATTCCAATAGTTCATAACTAGATGCAGAAGCAATAAGTAACAAACATTTAATTCAGAGAAGAGTTCAGAAGCGAGGACATTAGCAATAGATATCAGTGCTAGGCATACAACTCATCATTTTTACTGGAAACCAGACTCATAAATCCCTGTGGTGCTTCTGAAAGCATAACCCTTAAAAGACCAACTTGGATTTTTAGAGCAATTAATCCATACTAGCTAAGAAAACGAGATTTAAAACCCACAAATAATGGCAAGAGAGACAATTATCTGCAGTAATTTACAATTTTGCACAACTCAGAAGTTGAGCTTTAAATTTTTTTTTTTTATACTATACCATATAAATGCTCTACCTTGACAGTTTTGCCGATTTTTGTCCATCTCGTATTCATTCTTGCCCCCTGTACCTGGATCAACACCTTGCAACTCCATCTGGACCTCACTATTACCTGGTTTGAGCAATGAATCAACTGAAGAATAGTGAAGGAAGGTAAAACAGAAGTCAGTAAGGGACTGAAAAAAAATTAAGTGGGGATAGTTAAAAAAAACCAAACAAAAACCAAACAAAACCCCACCCCACAAATCCAAACCTGGTTCTCTTGACAGTTTGGAACAGAAAAATCATCTAAGGAAGAACAACCATTGAAAATGTAATACAAACATTACTGGTCATACAAAACAGTGTTTGCACATATTTTTAAAACACCTGAACTAATTATAAGCATAACTACTAAGCATGTGAATTGCAAAGGCTTCCTACCAACAAATGAAGATAAAACGTTTGCAAGGCCCCTTTGTAATGCACCAGTTAATTTTTTTAGTGCATTTTCTAAATGTTTTATGTTAAGCTTAGAAAAAGGCTAAGAAGTTTCTCCAATACGAGCATTGATCATAACCTGATCTTCTGCAATCTCCCTCTGCATCAAGTCTCAGAACTACTAAGTGTGCAGCACAAGCATTATCCAGGGTAAAGAAATCAGCGTGGAAAAGAAATCACAGGACTGCAGTCCCAACAGGTTCTAATTCATTTCAGGACCCAATTCAAAAGCGCTGCCCTTCTCAGAATTCTCCGGATTTTGCACCTATCAAAATTAATTGCTACAGTCCTATCAGCGTAAGTATTTACAATAAAGTTGTACCATACCTGTCCCTTACCACAATAACATTATCATTAACAACAAAGTCTCTGCAGCCTCAGCATTTGACAGTGGCTAACGTACTACTTGACTAAATCTTATTTCCTGTATTTCCACCTCCTCTCATCACCTATCCTTTACATCTACTTCTCAGTTTTTAATTTAACTGCTAAGCGTGTTTGGGTTTTTTTTTTTTTACCATTCCAAATCTTTATATAATACCCATTGTTCTCTGCCTTACAATTTGTCATACTTTGCCGATCCAGACACTTTGTCAACAACTGAGTTTAAATTAACCCAGCCACACTGGAAACAGACACGGATGACTTGACTGATCAGTGGAATACTGGAAAAACTTATTTATGCAGCATAAACAAACACAGTATTTTATACTCTCCTGTCTCCATCACAGACAGTTTTCATTAGACTTGGCATCCTATAAAGGAAGTTTTTCATTTACCTAAACATTGACATATATGCGTGCATGTGTGGGCACCCTGTGAAACTGTCATTTATTATATGCTTTATGCCACGTACACACACCATTTCCTATTCCATATAAAGCTGTTTTACATTCTAGTGGCAAAGATAAAAGAAAATAAAGGTTGTTTTTCAAGATCTATACATATTTGCCTACCCAAGAAAATCGTAAGATTAAGCAGCATTGTACATATGTAAAAATTATCTGATTTTACTTTCTACTACAAGAAAAGAAGCCACTATTTCAAGCAGTATTATAAGTCATTATGTCTGCTCTTTCTTTACCTCTCACTGATGTGCTTTGCTGTGCAGGCTCTTCTTGAAGGTTTTCTGTTACAGACTCATTCAATAACAACTCTCCATTTGTTTGTGGCTGAAATTGTTTGTTTTGTACTTCACATGCTTTCAGACCTTCGTAAGGTGTCCTGGCACAATGCTGTAGTTTTGAATCTGACTTCTGCATACAGGAGTTCAAGGGCACATTTCCTAATGGTCTGGATGATTTTAAGAGAACAGGCAGACGGGACTTCTTGGGCAGGTAAGCACAATCAGTCTGAAAAAGGCATGGAATAAAACGAGGAGTTGGTAGCTCGCATGTAACAGTCAAGTAAAGGAAGTATAAATAAATATTCCAGGAAAAATAAAAATTTTCCTGTAAGATCACTCAGCCCTCATATTAGTTTTGAAAATAAGATCACAATACGCTTGCAACACGAAAAACAAACATCGAGAGAAAAAAAAGCCTATCCCACTGCTTCAATTTTCTCTAAGTAACTGCTGCTTACGCATCCACAGCCACACAGCGAACGACTTCCAGTTCGTGAAGGAAGACAGCAAATTCACCATTGACTAGCAAAGGCTTTTAATCAGCAGGCACATTAGTTAACTCTGAATTTGTGTATGCCCTAGGAAAAACAGTTTCTCACCCAAACTGACCTCTCTACCTACTACTTCCCACTCTCCTCACTTGTATCAGAAATGCCTGACAGCCCAGAAACTGTTTCTCTTAAATCTTTTTTTCTTTATTTTAAATTGAGGATCCTTCTAATTTTTCACAAATTCCTGAACATATTTTCCTTTCTTCCTTTTGCCTTCACCCAACAGGCTCTACTTCATACCAGTCTACTTTCATACCTTTGAGAAAAGCAACATCGTTTTGCATCAGCCACAGAGGAAATTTCTTCTGCCATAGAGAAAATCTTTATGAACAAGAATAGCTTCTTCACCCATACACTCTATAAATTGCTGCCACAGGATTCCCGTTTCCTACTGTAACGGACATTCTGTCACTATGTTTTAGCCTCTCACCTTTTGAGGACTCTGCATAAAATGAACATGTCCTTGTTTAAACCACAGAGCATAAAACCGCGCTATCTCCAAACAGACAAAAACATGCTATATGTTGAGCAGAGTTATGGAATTGTGTGTAATTACAACAAAAACCAATAACGGCATGTTCAGATAGATTTAGCATATTTTTTTCGCTGTTCATTTGCTTCTCCAGTGTTCTAAGTCCCCGAATTTCTTTTACCACCCAATGTATTCTGAAATACCTTTCCACATTCATCTTAGCAATACAGTCTTTACACAATTTAAAATAACAAAAAGCATGTTCCATTTTCCTAACGGCACACACAATTCCTTTTGTATATACATGAATACAGTATCATTTGGAGGCTGAAAAATAAATCCAGGCGGGATGAACTTCCTGGTAGTTTCACTAAACTGCACTAATAGCGTTGAACAATTTCCAGCTGTCTCAGGGCTGCTGTACAGACATATGTGTCACCTAGATTACCCAAAGTCCAGTTCAGCTGGCTATATGGAATTATTTATAAAAGCCACTCAGAAGCAAAAGATAGACTGCATTAGTCCAAACCAGAAAGCTTTTAACACAACTGACTCTGGGATTGCATTGAGATTGCAACTAGAAAGGAATCTGGAAAAAGAATCATCAAAACAGTATACTGAAACTCAGTGAAAACAGGAATTTGAAAGAAAAGAGATTTCAGTGATCAGCGTTGCAGAAAGAACTCGAAGTATTCCTGTGGAGGGCAGACAGGTCTTTACTTGCCTTCAGAGAGATTGTCCTTCATTCCTGAGAGGTAAACGCAGCAACTAAAAGACATCATTACTGCTTTCAAGCAAGCCATCGCAAGCAGATCTTCATTAATAGACTAGCTAGGATCATAAAACCCTTCCCCCTCTGCTATCCATCATCACTGTCCCCGACTTCCACCTGCCCTCATCTCTTCACATGTTCCTGAAGTCAGCTGCCCTGGACAGCACCAACACCAGCATACGACAAAGCTCATCCACTCCTGTCTCAGACCAGCCACGGCATCCCAAGGATGCACAGACAGCTATCACAGCAGCCAACCTGCCAAACATGAATGAACAACGCCAAATAGACTAAGAACATGAACAACAGCCCAAGAACATTTCCATCACTGTCCTCTTTCCTCCCCAAACATAATTCTTTTAAAGGTAGAAAATTTACTGTCAATAAGGAAAGCTTAAAAGACTAGGAATAGAAGCTACTCTATCCATAGATTTTGATTACATGTAAATTGCTTGGTGACACAAGACATAGTTTTTGTGAGTTACTTAGGTTTTTATTTTTACAGGGGTGTCATAAACTATTGCTAACGCTGGGACAAATGTTCTAGGGTGTTTGCCAGGGACCAAACGTGCATGCCAAACTCCANGATTACATGTAAATTGCTTGGTGACACAAGACATAGTTTTTGTGAGTTACTTAGGTTTTTATTTTTACAGGGGTGTCATAAACTATTGCTAACGCTGGGACAAATGTTCTAGGGTGTTTGCCAGGGACCAAACGTGCATGCCAAAATCCAAAACTATACTGAAATATTTATTCCTGTACAGAACAAAGCCTCCTGGTTTACAAGCCCCTTCCTTCAGAAAAGTGAATCCACCCAGAGCAAGCCAGAATAAAAATGAGTTGCTCACTCAATTGCTGGCTCACAGGAATCTCTTCATCACTAAAGTCAGGGAAACCATTCTTTGCAGAAGTTGCTACAACATTCTCTATTAGCAGTGCACAAAATCAAAAGCAATACTCTCCTTTGTCTGCTCTGCAAGAGCTAAGATCTTCAAAGAGTTTTCAACTTCACTTCTGTAACTGCTACTGAAACAATACACGTGAACTCTTTAGCAGACGCTGTTTTCCCACCTCTTTGGGACCACAGAGTGCCTGCATAGAAAAGGCTTGAAAACTTAGCTGGCACGAGCAAATTACAGCTGCGCTCACAAAACAGATACTGTGCACTTCGCTTCCAAGCGAACATGAAGAATTGTCATCACAGTTTTATGGAGTACTACTGGTCATACTTCTCTAAAAGCAAGATGCAATCATAAGATGTCAATAAAAGCCTAAAATTAGACTCCAGTTTGTCAAAATCTACCATTAAGTTTTCACCAGCATGCTCTCAGATATTATGCAAGTCTTGAATTTTCTAGAACGCATTTGCCATTTAGACTTAATAAGCTATCCTTTTAGAGTGCTCTGGTTCTGCATATTATGAACATCTATGCAGAGATATAAAGTAGGACAGAATCAGGCCATTATGCTACAAACTATCTCTGTTTCCAAAAGCTGTAACATTTACTAGTATCTGGTCCCGGTGAAGATTGAAATTCAATTAATCAGTGTTCTAAAGCACACTGAAGTACATGATGAAAAGCTCTGAACATTATGAACAATTATCTAAAATATATTTGGCTTACATCTCTTGTTCTAATTTTAAAAATTACACAAAAGTAAGATTTAGTATTAGAAATGAAACGTATTTTTCTCTTTTATACATCTATTCCCTAAGTATCAAAAAGAGAATCTTAAATAAACTTACTTCATTTGTTCTCCTTGTAAAAAAACGTCTTTCATGCTGTTCACCCTTCTCACACACATTTTCGTGCTGATGTTCTCTTTCTGTATTTAATCTTGAATATTTTGTTTTTTCTTCTGAAGTTCCTTTTTTGCCTTCATGTTTGAATCTCATGACATTACTCTCTAAAGTAATTGTTTGTATAGCTGCATCTTTCATTTCCACTTTCAACAACTCAATATCCTTATTAATCTGTGGCATTGCATTTGGATAAAGCTTCTCTTTCCCATCAAAAGTTGATTTCAATTCTACTTGCTGCTTTAAGAATTTATTGACCTGCCTGAAATGTTTGAGTTCAGCTCTTAGTTGAATAATCATTTGCCTAAGATCTTTTTCATCCTTTTTCTCTATATCTTCACTTGAACATTCTTCCTCAGTTGTGTTCAGATGATCTAACAGTTCATTTACAATTTTCATTTGTTCTTCTCTGCTGTACTCAGGAAAGAGGAAAAGACATGAATTTTTATTTTTATTTAAGCAAACAAGAACACCTTCTACGAAATTCTTTTGAGCGTCTTGACATATTTGAAATTCCCAGGAGATTCTCTTTCACTCACTAATGAATTACTCGCTAACGAAGAGAGTTTTTGAAACCTTTTCACAACATGAGTTACATCATAAATTATCTCATTAATGCTTTTCTCCTATTTATGACCATATATGCTCTACTGGCTCCTCTCCGCATTTGGGAACAGATACTAAACCTCTGGTAATTAAATCAATTGCTCATATAACACAGCAATATAAGAAATAGAAACAGATTTTCAAAAGAGTTTACTCTCTGATCTAACAACCTTAAAAATAAAATTCTACCAAAACCACAAGAGACTCTAGATGTTGGGTTTTTCTGAAAATCTATCCCTTCGTGTATTTCTAATGTAACAGGGAAGATGGAAACTGAGAAAGCAGACAAAAAGCCTGCAGAAACAGCTCACTACAGACCTCCAAAGTGCCCCACAGGTAACCAGTGGTCCACGGACAACAGTTTGGAAAGTAATGTTTCAAGTGAAAATGAAGCCAAATAAGAGACATTTAAAGCACAAGCAAGCCCTCAAATTCTACAGATCATTTCAGGCATCCAATAGAGCACTGTTTGTGCCACTAAACATATAAACCAGCATTTAAAACCACTGCATTTGTGTAGTTAGCATTTGAAATGGTAGAAGCTAACTAGGCTTTTTATGTCTTTCTCTGGCATCTGATGTCATTAGTGAGAATTAAGTTATGCAAAGTACAGGCTCATCACCAGTCAATCTGGCCTTTTATACTTGAACATAGAAAAGAGTACACACTAGAGTGGTAAAGATGATGGTGCTGGAATCACTCATTAGCAGACTTTTAAGTAAAGTTAACAAATAAAACAATGTCTTCTACTCATCTTCTAAGAGAGTAGTATCTCCTCGTTTACCAGTAACTAGTGCTAAGACCATGTATGCATGTTGGGGAGTTTTAAATAGTGACATAAAAATACAGAATTGCTTGAGTAAAGTCAAGCGCAGTGCGCACTGAACACAGAAAACAGGATTTGACTTGTGTAATTCCACAAGACATTCTGCCACCAGCATTGCTGAGCACAATGTATATAGAAGGTCGTTGCCATTACTCTCCAGAAACCACTACGACTAGCTGAAGCAACAATACCGATGGGCACTAAAAAAAGTCCCGCAATGCTGTACATAGCGTGGGGAGAACTAGGAAGGGAAAATAGAGAATGATCTCCAGCAAAGCTCTAATTCAGTTTTCAACCAAGAGATTCTGTAGTGTAAGCATGAAACTGGGGGAAACAGAACTAGTCAGGGTGCGGTCTTTCCACACACTCTTTTCTTGCTTGGTATTGTCCAGTTTCTATGGAAATGAGCATTTCAGCTGGGAACTGATCAAACTGTAGTTTAACACACACACACTTGAAAAACACTGGTTACGCTAGGGCTTGTACAGATTTAGTTATACAAGTATTTGATCCTGTATGAAAAGTGACTTAAGTATTTACAACACGGTTCATCTCAGCACAGTCCTACAAGTGATTACACTGGAATAACCAATTAGTCAACTCCAGGACACAGGCACAGACTCCGTAAACTGCTGACAGAGGGAAAATCTCTGTCCAAGCAGTTCAGATGAAATGGCAAAGGCCACAAAGCGTACAGTAATGTCCATTCAAAATTAACCCTGAAAACAGTCATTATAACTCCATTTCCTCTATCCTCGGTTCCTTACACATACAACTTTTACAGCTGTACAGTGTAGTCCCCTCCACCACACCACCTTTCACAGGCCTGTGCTCTCAGATTTTTTTTTTTTTTTAAAAAGTACCACCTATTATCATCTGAGCCCTTTAACACAGCTAGATCCCACCCTGAACACAATCAGTCCCCTACAGTAGGGCTCCGTATATCAGTAACTTTGGAGAGTTTTTTTCTTGTAATGGGTTTTTCATAAGGATTTCTACTGATAGTATGTTTCCTAATTACTTAATTGCATGATAGACTAAAATGGCTCTGAAGGCGCCTTGCCAATCTCTCAGGTAAATTAGACAGTGCCATTATCTAAATTCACTTTAGCAAAATTACTTTATTCTCTTCTCAAATAGAAATACTGTCAAAAGCACTGCATACTCCTAATACTTACGTAGATTCCAATACAGATGTTCTATTCTCTCTTAAGAGAGATGTGGGCAAGTTATCCTCTGTTTCATGTTCACTCATTCCTACTCTGCCAAGGTGTTTGCCAGTTGTATCATGTTCAAACCGAGGCTTATTTGGACTCCTATAATGTCTGTCTTTGCAGAAAGTCTCTGAATAGTCTGATGGAGTTATCTGTTAAAAAATTGCAAACATTTTCTTATTACACAGGTATGCAATGTTCTGCTAAATTCAGGACTGTAATCTTTTTGTAATCGGGTTTTGTAATTCCCGATGCTCTTTATCTACATTAAGCAGCATCCAGACATTTCACTTACTATTTATTAATAAAAAAACTAATTAACATCTTTTTTTGCATGATTAATTCATAGCAATCAGTTGTGCAGTAGTAAGTAGATTTCCCTGAACATCTTTATCTATGAAGAGGCATGAGACTTCTGGAACGTTGCCTGCAGACTGCAGCTAACTTTTTATTAGTTCATCTTTCAAACATCTGTCTTTACAGTACCAAATTACGTCCTGGGTTCTCCAGATGTACGCCCTGATGGCCAGGACAGGATGCAACTTGAAGTACTTATAAACTGCCAACTTTTTGCATGCAGCATCGTAGGCGTGTCCTAGGAAGTTTCTACATGGGTTCTCTCTGGGTAACCCAATTCCCGTTTAAACCAATGAAAGTCTTCTGTATCAATTACGTGAGAATTTACACTGGCCTCATTTGGATACAGTTTCCATCCGCAGACATCAGTAGTGAGAGATCAAGATGCTGAAGAGTCAAGAGAACCTTTCTAATACATCACTTACCTGTTTATCCGGCTCAGAAGGAAAATCCAAAGATACTTGAAGGCATACCTGGTACATAGAGAAAACCCAGAAATCACAAATTTCAAAGAACAGAAAATCATTATTCATCAACACTACTAACCAAAATGCCCTGTTTTGTGTTATTTTTCAGCATGGTATAATTTTGAAACCAGAAAGGTCCAACTTAAATTGCACTCTATGATCTTCTAAGGTCCCTTGCAACCTGAATTATTTCATGATTCCATATTACATTGCTTTTGAATCACAGAATAAGGAGATGGCAGATTTCTGTACGTATGAAAACAGAGTCAACAAGTTACCAAGCTACCAAGTATTTCAACTCTGAAGAGGGATCTACAGTATTTTTTCCTTCGTCACAGCATCTAGCAAATCTTACAAAATTTGTGCTATAGGCCTGACTGCAATGCAGGCTGAAGATCAGTGTGTGTGTGTATGTAAAGAAACACAATTTCAAGGAACTTTCTGTCATCTCCATTAAGGACAGTTATGAGTACTCAAACAAGACAAAACAAGGACCAGAACGAAAGCTATCCTGACTGCAAAACCTTAGCAGCAGAAAAATACAGGAAAAAAGCTTTCAGAAACTCTTTAGGATAACAATTAGTTGAAAGCAAAATCGGATACAAAGAAAAGTATGCTTTGTTTGCAGAAGACTTTGTGTTCTAAGAAAATAACAACTTTTAAAACCATGCAGAGAAAAGAGTACTGTAACATAATGTACCCAGAGTGGAGTCCTACCTGACTGACCGTCTCAGAAAATAGACTGTTCTGCGTCTTCCTGTCATTGTCACCATCTTCCGTCTGCATCACAGGCTCCTCTGTTATTTCAGGACACTACACAAGGATGGAATGATATGAAAACGTAGCACAAAAAAAATACTGTGATATGAAACATGCATAAATAAGTCAGTGACATGTCTTAAAAGAAAAATAAAAAAAGCCTGTAATACAAAGCAACAAACACTGAATTAGATTTCTTCAACAAGATCAAAGGAAATTCATATAAAACCCAAGAATGACTCCTATTAAATACAGTGAAACTTTATCTTATACATGCCTTCATTTTTATTTAACCCTTTCTCCTCAGAATTTACAAAAAATATAAAAATGACTTAACCTCTTCCAGCAAAGGACCTCTAGATCTTCAGCCATGTTCTCATTGTGCCTATTTGATTTTACAATTTCCAGAATTTATTTTCATCTGCTACACAATTTAGGCTCTTCTCCAGCATCCAAGATACAGATGCTTTTCAAACAAAGCACAAGTAGCTTGCTACACACTAAAAAGATTTACTGTAACACTGAAGGTTACAATCTGCTTTGTCTTGCCTAAATTTGCTGATTTGTAGCAAAACCATCTTTTTCTCCCTCTTTGCCACAGAGCCCAATCCATCTCCCATCACTAACATTTCCTGAAGAAAGAGTAGGAGGAAGACTCAGCTTTTTTAGCAACAGAACCCAAGTTCCTGAGCATAACTGACAACAAGACCAGAATCCCTTCTGTTTGCTGGGCGTTACATCTCAGCAACAGATCTGTGAGCAAGGGATGAGATGCGCACATTGCTCCTCTCTCAAGAGCAGCGAAGACCACTACTGAGTGAGCTTTGCTTACACACAGCTCACGGAGAGTATTTTCACATTCTGCCAGACAACAACCTGAGAAAAAAATACAAGTCTTTCATCCCGCTTTGGGATCCATCACGAGTGACCTGCAGTTATCACATTCCACCACTCCCCTGTGATAAGACCAGACTGAACATTTATATCACCTTGTTTTACAGTTACATTTCTCAATCTGATAGAAAACTACAGTTATTTAAGATCTTTGCTCCTAAAATCTCATTAAATAGTACAAAAGTGCACGAGTGATGGCAAATATCAATGATGCTAAGCCTAATACGCATAAACCATAGGTAGGATACAGCACAGTGGATTCAAATTTGCATCAGATGAAAGTTTTAGTCTTAAAGCACTTGTGGCAATGACACACCACTGCTGTGTGTAACAGTCACTTCGGTGCGACTTGGGCCAAAGAAAAATTACCCTACGACAAGAAAAGCGGAATCTCGAGCATAATTACAGGAAATTGAGATTATAGGTGCAGAGACTCAGATGATGGACTGGAAGGAAAGGAATTGGTGTCTAGGGGTCGTGGATGTGGTATTTATAGCTTCGATGGATATACAGCGTTGTGCTGAAACTTACGACATGAAAAGAGAAACCTGCATCCCCAGGATCACACGCTGAAAAGCCTTGGCTCACAGCTTGCCAGGCCAACCGCAGACAAACAGGATTCTGCAGAGTGTTATTTTTGCTTCCTAAGAACACCGGGAATTGAACGCATGTGTGGGTTTTGATTTTTTTTAATTGAGTATGCATAGAATGTATGCCTATATATATATACACACACATATATATACATACATATATATATATATACACATATATATACACGAAATAAATGAGAAAAGCCTTTTTATCTTCCAATCCCTAGCAGTATAAGCAACTCTAATGGTTTTAAGTATGAATTCTAAAAGGCAGAAACCGGATGGTGCAGTATATTAATATATTTGCCTTTTTCTGTTAGAAATCTGTACTGAAAACTAACTTCCAAGGCATGTTCAAATTATTTCGGAATTTTCATTCAGACTTGGTTTTCTAGGACAACACAAACCAAAGGCAACCT
Organism: Steatornis caripensis; assembly: GCA_013398225.1. NCBI lineage: Eukaryota > Metazoa > Chordata > Aves > Caprimulgiformes > Steatornithidae > Steatornis > Steatornis caripensis. The sequence goes on along the minus strand of VZSC01019811.1, from coordinate 480,830 downwards.
GAAAACTGGAGAATGACACAGCTAGAATTGTGGTATACAGCAAGGGCATGCATTATAAAAAGATATCTTTTTGTTGTAATCATGGGATGCCAGAAGTCCAATAATGTTAGCCATCACAAAAAAAACTGTTAAAGTTTAATCTTCCATGTGCAGATTCAGGTCAAATCCTGCATTTGCATATTAAAACTAAAAAGATTTGCACATATAACTCATCCACCCAATGCAACTACCTTTTATGACTCAACATTTTTCAGCATTTGCTTTCCCAGCCCAGTATTTGGCTTAGTAAGCATGCCCCTTAGAAAGAAACTATTACATAAGACCAACAGGTTATGACACACAATCACAACAAACGACGGCAGTTTGAGGCTGGTCCTATCGTCCTGCGTCCAAGACGCTGAAAAGAAACTTTCTGTGCTCCGAGGAATACAACTTAACGTTCAGCAAAACATTAAAAGAAAATAAGTGTCTTAAGGCCAGGGAAAAAGTCTACCAAGAATAAGCTGTCTGTTTAAAGTATTTCCTTGGAGACTGAAAACCTTGAAAATGTTTTTCCTAAATGAACCACTGATATGCTTGGTTTGCAAAGATCCCTGGAGCCCTGAAGGCTGAAATCACTGAGGCTGCTTCTCTCGGAGAAAGCAGATGTTCAGAGGACAGTACAAAAACAACCTTTTTCTCTCCTCCTTCTCCCTCCCTTCCAAACACGGAGCCAAGAAATAGAGTATGAAGGGCTGTCAGACCTTTGGGAGATGCCCTGCAGAGGCACCAACATGCAGATTCATCTGATTTGTGCTCTGGCTTTGTGAAGGAAGAGAAAGATGCGTTCATTTTAAGAACTCAGAAGGATATGACTTCCTGTATCTGTCCAAATTCTTCTTATACCTCGTATGTTAGCGTCATATCAGCACTACCTGCCAACACGTTCTAGCCCAAAATACACACACAAAAAACGAACTTAGGGGTTTTTAACAGTGGTTATTAATATGCAAAACACACTGTTGTCACAGTCCATAATCAAAAAAACAGGTAGCCATTTATGGCCAAGACTTATAGAACGGTACCTTTTAAACTAAAAACTTGTAATTGCAGATCTTTTAGCTTTTGAGCTCCATAGTACTATTATCATTCAGGCACAAGTTAAAATACCATATTTTACTTTCCTATTTCCTTTACCAGAATTTTGAGGTTTATTTCTATTTTACAAGCTTCACTCTCTGGCATTCTACATCCAATTTCATGTAGACAGCTTCTTAAGTAAGTAGCTCTATATGTTCTTTTCATGCTGAGACAAACGCAAGAGTGCACAGTATCTTGTCATGATAATCTCAGCACATGAGGCAACTCCTTCGGTGTTAACTCTGGCATCAGTGGGGGTTCAGCACCCTCTGCAGGAGGACGAGGAACATTGCTCCAGAGTGCATGTACTTGCTACAGATTAGTATTTTTAGCAGATTGCCCACAAGCTTTTCATGCAAATCTATTACAGTAACACGTAAAGTCATTATTTTAAAAAAGCCATGGCATCACTAAAGGTCAATCTCTAATTTAAAACATATTTCAATTAAAGGTAACACAAGCATGTCTCTAAAATTGAAAAAGCAAGAATATTTTGTGACTTTTGATGATTGCTCCCGGTGCATCTGCAGCACGTGGTAAAATACATGACCCTCTTTCCAGAGCCCTGCAAAATAATCTGTCCTGCAGAAAAATCATCAATACCAGTTCTAGAATTAGGCAATCTCTACACATAACTGATTCAAACTACTCCTCATTTTCTGTTCTTTTAATTCAGATTTAGACGTTTAAGACAGAAAATACTAGCACCATCGTTATTCCTTTTACATTTTTACCTTCCTATTCAGTATGTGGTGCACAAGAACAATGTAACGGAAAGCAAAAATCACAACAGAATATAAAGAAAAGTACTACCAGCCACATTTCAATTAGTATTTCATAACAAGCTAGAAGGTTCACTAGAATCTACCAGAGCCTCCTGAACATCCTTCATCATTTATACATAATAAAAAACACGAGGACCCAGCACCCAAAATGCATTTTAGTGGAAGTATCTTGCCAGGATCTCTTCTTCCCCACAGCTACAAACATTCTTAGCTTTGAGCAAAAGAACAAAACACCCAGCAGTGATTACTTCCTTGCACCTCCCAGCAATCTACACAGTGCTGGCCACTTCTTCACACACTTCTATATTCTTCATGAAGGAACAACCATGCATTTAAGTGACTCAAAGTGCTATTCTTTCTTTTTGGCCATGGTGAATCCTAGTTGTTTTGTAGATGCAGAGGAGATATGGAATAAGCTCTTAGAGAATTAGACACAGTGTGAGAACGATTCTTGAACAGTAGACAAGCAGATATTCAGGAATAGCTAAAATGTTATCTAAGATATAGCTTTCTTTGTAAAATTAACCATTTCCTCCCCTTTCAATTGGCAAAATACATACATCACAGACCCAATTAATATTTTAATGTGTAAGTTGCTTTCTTAAAATCAACACATCACTGAACATCTGCACCGAGCTGATTCTCTGTTGTGCTAACATCTTAAAAGTTGTTTACGTCATTAATTTAAAAAGTTACCTAAGGAATTAGCAACCTAAGCCCCAAGGGTTTTACAACCATCCTGCACTGATGTAAGCAATTCCACAAGGCATATCAGATGCGAGAGTCAGACTCACTACTTTAACACAGAAAACCTACCTGACTGTGGTTTAGTATTTTGAGTGCTTCCTTCCCTTGCAAATCTGTTCTACAAAATCCAAGATGTTTTTTCTTAAGTTCTTGATTAATTGTCTGCAGATCCTTAACCATCAGGAGAAGATCAGTAACCTAAATAACCAAAGGAAGAACAAGCAAAACTACTAGCACCCATACTAGTATGAAAAGAAATGATAATATATAAATCTCCTGCTAAATCTAAACTGCAGAGTTGGAAAGCCTGGGCTTCTATATCTGCTCATGAGGCAACCTCTCTATGTATGAAAACATGATCATATATTTGTGAGTGAGTGTTGAAGAAATCTGAACTTGTAAGACTGCTGTTTCCAGCCATGTTATGAAGTTGAGGTATCAAGTTTCACAACTCAGTAGCAAGAAGAAACCTGATGGCACCTGACACCAACATGCTGATTTGAGAAGAAACATTTTAGTGAAAGGGAAACCAGCTTTACAGGGAAATAGCAGCATTCAGAAACAACCTGTTCTATCTCAACCACCACTATCATTCTGAGTAGTTTCATTCTAAGTAGTTTCACAGATACAAAATCTGAATGGACAATCACGTTCAAAACTCTTGAACAGACATTACTGTCACAAACTCATGTACTGTATCAAGAAGACAATGTTGGCAGAAGAAAGTCATATCTTTTCATTAAATTGATTAATATATTTGGAAAAAACAGATCAGCTTTCCAGCATACAAACCCTTTTTCAAGTAAGAAACGGTTTGTAAACATCCTTTGCAAATGAGTGTCCCTGAACCTACTGAAGGGAATATGTTCAGAGATAAAAGTGGTACAACCTCGGAATGAGACTGGGACACAATCTAGGGCGTTTTTTTATTGACACCTGTTCAGCATAACGCAAACTGCTTTCCTTNAGAGATAAAAGTGGTACAACCTCGGAATGAGACTGGGACACAATCTAGGGCGTTTTTTATTGACACCTGTTCAGCATAACGCAAACTTCTTTCCTGCAGATTATCCACCTCCAGATTTTGAACACCTGCCTACAATTCAGCTGGCAATGAGAAATATAAAACTTCACTTATGTTCACTCCCAAGCGACCATATTAAAAATAATTCCTTATCATAAACCAGTGCATGGGTCAGAGGTCAGTGCACAGGATAATGGGTCAGAAGAATAAATTTCTGAACTCCAATACTGATTTACTGTATGACAATGGTCTGCTCATTCAATCTCTGTGAATTTCAGTTCTCCTTAAGTAGGATGCAGATAACATTAACCTACTTCAGGGTTATTTTGTAACATGTCATATTTATCCAAAGACTTGCAAATCCTGAGATGGAGTGTGCTATACAGAAATATAAATTATAGACACCGCTACCATCTTTGTGATTAGTAAAGGTGCATGAAATACGTACTGTATGATATTTAATACAAAAACTTTTATCTTGAGTTGGTATACTTCATGATGACTAAAATATGGTACTGAGTCTGAAACCTGAATCCAGGTGTCTAACTATCTAAAACCTTTGCAGCAAGCCACCTATCTTTCAGCTGACTCTGAAGCTCATGTGGTGTAACAAAGACAAAATAGTTCATAGAAGGTGGATCACAAACCACAGAGATGAGAACCTCAAATCCTTTCGGAACTACCAAACTATATCTAAATAAACCTTTCTGTGAGTGATGCACAAACTATAAACAAAGCAGAATTAAGCCATGACAAACAGTAAACAATAAAAAAGATCAATACCTTTTTCTTAAGTTCTTCAAGAGACAGATGGTCTACCTGTAGGCTTAAACGATCTTGTTCTCCTAAACAGATACTCATATAAGAAGTTTGATCTCCACAGAAAGATAGTGTTTCATCTGTCAAAATAACCAAGTACAGAAATTATTACTGAAACTCTATTTGCAGGAAAACACAGCATAAAATGCCAAGAGAGGACTTCTTGAGTAAGAACCTACTAGTAAGTAGGACTAGTAAGGAGGCCAGTTAAAACGTTACATCCCCCAAAATAAGCTTTCTGTTTAATTGAACAAATTTTTTTCTCATATTTCTGTGTGCTTCTGACACGTAGACATGCTGTATTTTCTGCGGCTGTATTTTCTGCGGCTATCAGCATGAGTTGTGAATGTAATTCTGAATTATAATTTGCATATTTAGCATTACAAAAAGAAATAAGTTTTAGGAAGGATAAGTAAGGCATGAATAGTTACTCTGTTTTAACTATATTTTTATGAATGTGAACTCAAGGTCTCAATGCAAAAAGCTGGGTTAGACAAAGTTATTGAATTTATTTTGCTTTTGGGTCAAAAGATTGCATTAATTGAATTGAAAGTAGCTACTTATTCATTTCCTCCATAACTGCAGGAATGATTTGTTATGTTTCAATAAACACCTGTTCATTTACAATATTATTAATTCTGTAAATACATGTCATTAGACAGGGAGAAAGCATTAGGACAAAAAAGAGACATCCAAATCCTACTCTGAGCCTCCCAACTCTGACACTGATCCCATGGCTGCTGCAAGGACCCAAAGCTTCACAAATGATTACTAATTTTCAGTGTCATCATTCCTAGCAGCCTCAACACAACTCTGAGAGACATTCTTGAGAACCCAGGAGTACCCACAGGTCCCTCTGGCCTGTATTGGTTGTTCATCATCTCTGTGCTTTTGAGGTTGGAAACTCTGAAATGGCAGAAGCTTACCCTTTTTGTCACTTAACATAGCTGTCAAGGGAGTGATGCTAAAATTGAAAATCTAAGTTGAAAGCGGTAAGTGAACAGGCTTTATTGTTATTTTATATATCCCTTATGGAATAAAACAGATACAACTGCACATATACAGTAAACTATATTTAACAATGTCCACTTACATTATTCTTTTCTATCTCTAGCATATACTAAAAACACCTCTAAGGAAGTACAATAAAAAAATCCTAAAAGATAAGTTATATTTAAAAGCTCTACTATTTCTGAATTACAAAGTAACAAAACCTCTGGCTATTTTTACTTTCACTGGAAATGCTTCTTCTGTTAGGAGGAGTCTAGCCATTTCCTGACATGCAAGCTCTTTACCAAAATATTGTGAAATAATTACATTCCACAGTCAGAAAGTGATCCCATGGCCACAGATTTATTCAAAGCCAAGAATTTCTGACTTCTGCAGAAAACAGTAAATTCTATGGGTACAAAATTGTAGGCAGCTTGAAACAATCACTGCAGTAGAATTGCCATAGAATTAATAACATTTGCTGCATGGAAAGAGAAAAGCTGTCCCTCTATGCATGCTCTGATTGCTCAAAGACATTCTGTTACAAATCCTCCAAATAATTTTCAGTATAGAAAGCCAAAAAGAAGGCTTTTAACACCTTTTTCTACTCTCAAACGGTTTTTCTCTATTACAGCAAACTGACTGTAATAAAACTAGTTTTCTTTTGTGCAAGAAGATCAAGAAAAGGGATGGGCTGCACATGGACACAGACCTTGTTGGTTCTTCATGTTCTTAATCTGATCTTCTAAGATCTTCTGTAGATTCCGATTAGCTAAAACGTCTTCTTCTAGTTGTTTTCGCAACATGAAGATGTTGTTTAGTTCCGTTTGCAAGCTATTTATACTAAGAAAAAAGGAGGAAAAAAATCTTAAAGCTTCAAGTCAAAGCATTTTGTTGTGCACCTCAGCATCTTTTACACATCCGGGCTTCCACAAAGAGCCTATTTCACAAGTAGCCATTGCTGTTTTTCATCACAAAGTTACACCATTTTGGTGCATAAGAATAAACAAATCCCTACACAGAAAGATGAGACTAAACCTTTATATATACATCCTTTTCTTGCTGTTTTAGGCTGTGTTGCTCGTAAGTCAGCTTAAACGTGACAGATACATTCTACCAGCTAACTTCTGTGTAATTCTTTTTAAGGAAAATCAAAACTACTAACTTCTGAAAAGTATGCCAGAAAAATATCATTATCACATAATATTGATGGCTCTGTGTATTCCACTATACGGTGACCATGGAAACTTTGTTTCCTCGGTACAGAACTACACTATATAATCTTAAGAAAAAAAAAAGGTGTTTCATTGAAAATATGACTCAGACACAACTAACTGTTTTATTTCTTCATTTACCCAACAGTCTGTAAAAAGACTTTTTAAGGTCTAAATTGTTGCAATTATCTCAATGGGGTGTAAATGCCAAAACTTACAAATGATAATTTGTCAACGTAAATTAATTCTTTAAGCACCTTTCTTCCAAGGTGGGCACTGAAGCTCATACTTTAGCATCAGTCACTCAGGCCTCATGGTGTCAGCACCTCTAGCTGTCCCTTGCTAGATCTTCCCCCTAGCCTTCAACGGCATCAACGAGACAGTTCTAATCGGTCCATAAACAGACTGAAGTACACTAAAAACCAAAATTGTAATAAAAGGAAATACATTTGATTTAACAACAAATAAATAACAAGGTATTACTGAACTCGTATTATTTATTTTCACATTTTGTTCGCTCAGAATCTAGGTGTTTTAAAATAAACCAAGCTGCCATAGAATTTCCAATCCACTGCACTAAATGCCAGAGAACTCAGGAATCTTTAAAAACAATTTAAATCCATCTTACAGGAGACTACACAGGAACATACAGCACATCATACTTGCATGAGAATAACAGCATATTGTAGGAACACGTTAATTAAAAGGCAGCATGGCTGAAAAGACTCTCAGTCTGACCCTGACAAGTGTGCTGTTGTCAGTGTTTCCTGCACAAGAAACTACTGCTTTAACTTTCACTCAAGAGTATCTTTGAAGGGAGAGCTCTCTTAAATGCTCAGCAAAAAATTAAGAATAAACCCAAACCAACACATTGCCAGAAGCTAAGCAAGCACATTTTCTCCTTTTCATGAATTAAAGGTTTATAAGGAAAAGCATCGATTCCCTGCTTGGAGAGACAAGAAGTGTCTTGGTCCTGACACCCGGTTGCTTATTTTGAAAAATAACCATCCAGGTTGCTTAAAATAAATAACGCCTAAAAGAAGATACGTCAGCAGAGAAAACAGGTGTTTGCCTAAAATCTGTGCCACTGCTGGTGGCAATTACACAAATGAGGAAGGCGAATTTATCTGCAGGGCTTGTTTATCAACTCCCCAGAACTTTGGGGGTTCAAGTCTTCCTTAATGAGATTTACAGCACATCTCAGCCCACAAAACTAAGCGGAGGAGAAACAAGACCTGCCTCCAACTTCCAGCTCTCTTGTTGAATCATTGCACATCCCCTGCAAATCACTTCATAACACGTGCTGGTTTGCGCATCCTATAATTCCATATTCAAGAAAACAGAACTAATGATCCTGCCCCCGATCCTACAGAAGTTAACTGCAAAACTCCTATTACCCTAATAACTACAGTTATATTTTCCTCATTTGAATGATATTCTAAGAAAAACTAGTATCAGAGCTGTTACTTTGCTGTCATTACTACTTAGAATGTCGACAATCACCTTACCCACAGGTTTCAATGGCAGGTCACACTCTCCATATGGAATACTAAAAAAACTGGCTTCTTCCTTCGTTTAGTGATTGTTCAACAGAAAAGTCACAAAAACCATGGCTCTTTTCCCAGAGATAAGAAATAATCTCCATAATCTGACTTCTATCACTACTTCTAATGAAAAAGATTCTAGTATTTAAAAGAGATTCTGAGCAGTGGCCAAACACAAGATGGCATTACCATTAATGCGCTTAATTCAAATACCAGATCTCATCTACTTTAGTGCTACTCACTTTATGGTTTCCAAACTAGAGTGGTCTATAAACCAACTGCAAAATACAAACACACATTCCCACAAATTTGGCAGGTATGAGCCAGGAGCTAGCACTCAAATGCTGCCAGTGCCTAATTAAGATATTTGTAATTACAATAGTAAAAGTAATTTTTTTACAAAACATCTACATTTATTTTACCTAAAGGCTAAGAATTTTCTTTATTTTATCATAACATCCCCTCCTCAACTGTCGAGCAATAATAGGATACTAAGCAGGCCACAGATTTCTTTCTAAAATGTTGCATTCTTTGATTTTAAAAGGTTAAAAAACACTTGCCCCTGCCATACTTCTGAATGCTTTACACTGAAAGCATACTATGCAAACTTCAATTATTCCATTTTGTTTAATCTTCTCCAAAATCTTACCGGCTCATATTCTCATCAAAACTCTCACAGTACCACTTCCAAGATAAGCATATGTATTTTAAGAGTAAACCATGGCAAATCATCCAGCACCCAGAAATTCACCATGATTTGGTTTTTCCCCACATTCCAACCCAGGACACATACCTCCTGAAAATCTAGCTGCTTACTTTGGTACCTAAATGGAAATCTGGCTCATCTGAGATTCCAATCCAAACAGAGATATTTTCAGAAACATTTAATTGAGTTAGATAATATAACCTCACTTACAAAGATATTTCTCTTTTAAGGAGACTACTACAGCTAGTTTATGCCTTATGAACAATTGGCCTGTACAAAATAATCACCACTCCAGTTAAGCTGCACCTTTTTCCACAACTTCTGCCCTTTGATTTTAGATTATCCACCAAAACAGAAGTAGTACTTACCTATCCGATTCTTTGAAGGTCTTCACTAGTGTAGAGTAAATATTTTGTTCCTTTCTTAAAGCAAGGATCAGCTTTTCATATTCAGCTTCTTTATTTTCCTAAATTAAAACAAGAACATACTAAGCTTACACTGTCATTTTTAAGTTTGCAAGTCTACAACCGTGTGTACACCTATGTTCTGAAGAAAACGTGAAAGAAGTAGAAATCGAAATTTGCTTAACAGGACTGCCAACCTCCAAAGCTTGGTATGACTCTGGAAACCATTCATGATACATAAAACCAGCTATTATTAAAGGAGGCAAATAGTGTTTCACTATTTTCCTACCATAAGTGAGTCATAGCTAAACAGTAGTTCAGCATTTTTATCACAGTCTAAAAAGCTTTCTCCCAACCCCAGCACCCTTACTTCCCAAGTTNCAGGCTGCCCAGAGAGGTTGTGGAGTCTCCTTCTCTGGAGATATTCAAAACCCGCCTGGATGCATTCCTGTGCAACCTGCTCTAGGCTAACCTGCTTTAGCAGGGGGGTTGGACTAGATGATCTCTAGAGGTCCCTTCCAACCCCTACCATTCTATGATTCTATGATTCTATGATTCTATGTAGCTATTTGAGGAGGGGAAGGAAGAGAAGGGTAAGGGAACTGGAGAAGCCCAAGCTGCAAGCACACATTTTAGAACATCGTCCTAACAGTTCTCTCTGTACTATGGATAAAATTGACTTTCGCTGGGGGAAGAGTTCCGCAAATTCTGTTCCATTTCTGAACAAAAAGGATTGTACTGAGCCGAGAAATAAAGGATGAACATGTCAGATACACACTTGTTGAGTCCGCTTTCTGCACACTCAGCTGGGTCACTACAAGCTGCTGCTTTACTTGGGCAAAGAAAAGAAAATTGTTTACCTGCAGTCTTGCTCACAGAAAGTATACTATTATTATTAGAATAAACCCAGACTCTTATGCTAGATTCTCACTAAGGATCCACTAATTTCCCAAGAATTTCACTCCAAAACAACCACACAGCCACTTTTTCAGCAGCAAGCAAAAAATGCAGCTATTTAAAGGAGTATTTGCTTGCACTTATTACATAAGTAGTAAGTTCCCATAAGAGAAAATAACAGGGATATCTATCGCAAATTTAGATGTATTAATGGCAGACACATATATGCTGCCTCTGTTCGAGAGCAGTAGGCCTTGTTGCTTCTCTCAGTTTTCGTTTTTGACTGAAAACTGAAAGGAAGAACAAAAACAGTGCCACAGGTAAGGGGGAATGCTCATGGCTCTAGTATGACAAAGTAACTCTGGAGAGCAAGAATGAAAGGTAATTGTATTTTCTCCATATTACAACCTCAAGATTGGAAGCTAAACTCTCAAGAGATCCTAAATCATTAGCGAACAGATCATTAACAAGGAACAAATGTACACCCAGGAGTTTTAAGCAGCTGTTACTACTCCAACTGCAATTCCTAAGGAAGGAATTGCAACAAAAACTCAGCTACAGTAGAATCTCGTTAATTCACACTAACAATGCAAATACTTTGTTAATGTGAAAAATCCAGTATTCTGCAAAGTAAACAGTACAAAAGCAAGGACAAGTGCTGTTTAATTATTTACATTCATACTTCACAGGATGCTAGCAAATATGTTAAATAATATTTTGCAAGTGTAATCAAGTTTTGATCAAATTACTCCCGTTAAGGTAACCTGCACATCAGATCTTACCACAGAAAGAGTAGCTTCTACCACCTAACGCTACAGATTCTTTGGAGGAGTGACCTTGCCTTTGTACATGTGCATCATGTTCATCTACCATCATTCCTAATGGTATCTGTACTCTAATAAATATTTCCAGGTTCTACTGCAATTTTTACATTAACTCCTATTCTGTACAGGACGTGCAAAATACTGAGCTTCATATCACATTTACTATCTAGATGAGCAGAGGACCACCGTAGAGCAATGGCTTCTGCTGCCTGAGTACTCAGATACACAAAGGCAAACAGATGCGGGTGGGTGATCCAGAGTCCATTAATAAAAAGACTCACAAGAAAAAATCCATGTAAAAAAGTACACCTTACAACCTGAATTAAGGAGTCTCATCGATGTGTCGGAATCTCAGCCTTTCAACAACAGTCACTAAACATAAAATACACAGGTTGCAAGTTAACTTGCAAAAAGTTTGATCACAATGACACTGATCAATGACATAGCAAGCAACAGGAAGAAATAAATCTTTTGACTTGATTTAGTCGGTTGACAGTGCTGTTAGAAGTGCTAGTGAACTTTTCCGTATGTCTGATACAAGCCTTGGAATTATTACTGAAGACGCTACACAGCTATATCCTAATTAAAAGCTCTTTCTGAAGCGCTGGCAAAGTAATGTCACTCTGAAGAGCTTACGGTACAGAAATTAAATAATGGTTGTCACCAATTGTTCAGGGTCTATCGCTGCTGTATTAACAAAGCAGTGTTATACACAGAACCATGCTCTGGTTTCCTATGTTTCTTTTAGAATTCATGTGTTAATTTAGTTCTACATTTGCAATAAAATCTCAGCAAGCTCATGAAATCCTCCCAACTCTTTTCCTTTTTCTGCAAAACAGGAGACATGCCCTGTTTCTTGACTTCAAATGTCACTGACTACACAAAACTTATTAAATTCAAAATTTAACTAGCTAGGTAGAGGTTAGCAAAATCATGAAGAAGTGTTCTTGATTTTTCAGAATCTTTCATCAATAATAAGGATAAGAAGATACAGCCAGAACATCTCTTTTATTTTTCCGTACATTATTACTGTCATTTATAAATAAAGCGTGGGAGTGAATTATTCCAATCAACTCCCCAATGGTACGCAAAACATAAGGCAGCTCTGTAACTTAAATAGACCAGAATGCTGTGGGAGTTAATGAAACATTAAACCTCTTGACACATGGTGTGAGGGAAAATGTGTTAAAGGAGATAGCTGCAAGACATCCAGGACCATATTGCAGTGAAAGATTTATATTCCCATGAAAGGAGGCAATCTAATCCATTAAAGTCTATATTTAATTCTGAAATACTATTGCTAAGCAGCAGTGGTGGAAAACATAACTTATTTTCATTAAAGGTTTCTCAAATTGTAAGCAATGAAAGTAAAAGGTTTATACCTCCACAATAAATAACTTATTGGCAAAGTCACAAGAACATCCAGTTGCCTCACTGAATACTCACTTGCTTATAACAACCACCGGGATCATTTCAAAAAAACCTCTGAAGGTTAGAGGATGAATGATTGAGAGGGGGCCATAACCTACACCTCATCACTGATTCATCCATCCATCCATTCACCAGTAGCAGAATTTGGTAATTTCTTCTAATATTGCAGTAAGCTTTATATATAGTCTATCACAAATGAAGCAATCACTAATAAGATTCAAATTGTTATGGGCCACTGAGTCGTATATCTAAAGATGAAAATTACTAGAGCAAAAGACTTTGTTGGTGACTTTTAGAAGATGTCATCTCAACCACAGCAAATGTCACAAAGCTCATGGCTCCAAGGAACTTACGGCTCTTCTTGGTGATACGCGAGGCAAGACTACTGGACTATATACAGATCTCCAAATACCACTTCATCAGGCTAACTCGCTTAAGATGAAATTTCTGCTAATATGGAAACGATGAGGCACACCAACGCCATCCATTCCCATCACCAGGCCATGCTCAGTGTCACAGGTAAAAAGCATCACGTTTAAAGTGTGTGAAGACACGGATATTGACAAAAAAGATTGCTGTTTTCAGCTATAAGCTAATCTCATCGAATCAGAAATTGAACCACCACCCTGTTTATGTGTTCACGACATCAATTTCAAGTGACTGAAAACAACAACTACAATGCTCTGATCACTATTTAATAGGACACTTGTATAAAAAAAAGGGTCAACAACGTCACTTCCCATAATCAAAGACTCAGCAACAACATGCAGACTGCATCAATTGACAGAGCTAAGACATCTGCAGTACTGCAACAATTGCACCAAGTCCAATTCTCCCAACACCCATAAACTGCAGTGCTCTAGCTACATCAATAATTCCCATGCATTGACTAGAATTTCTCCAGCTGCAGCAAATTAGACATCACAACTGTATGCACTCAGTATTCTTCAGTTCCCTAACTGCGCAGTACTAACTCCCTAAATACAGGAGTAATTATAACCAAAGTCAAATAATGTGCTGATCATACAGGAATTAGAAAGTGCCTTGTGTCTGCAGAAACATCAGCTTTGCCTTGCAGTGTATCAGCTAACTGTATTTCCTATTCCACCCTCAAGTGGTATATAAGCTCTTCCTCCCCAGAACAGACATCACAGAACGGCTACATTACAGCAAATCCAAAACCTGTTTTTACACTTCATCAATTTAGAATTACAACTCACATCACTGTGGCCCCTTACTGCAGTATACACTGTGTGCAAGACTACACGTGCAACACAAGAGAATCCAGAAGCACAGCTCAAGGACTGAGCAAGAGCCACTTTTCTCAGTTTTGCTGCTTTTCTCAGTAATAAAATGAACCACAAAGGTCTAAAAACCTGTGTTAGAAATATATTTACCTAACAAATGCTCCAACAAAAAGAGCTTTGCAAGTACAGCAGTTCTGGATGTGAGAGAAGAGCATTTAGCACAAAACCAACTAAAGTTTCCAAAATCATATGAAGTCCATTGCACTTCTAAATTCATTAGCTGTAAAATATATTTCATTCCAAGACTTCACAGATACCAGAGTCAGCAGTTGCATGACTAACCTAATTATCAGTGCCCTCGCACACTCTCTCTCTAGCCCGTGACAGTGGCTCAAGAATCCAAACTCTAATTAGAAACTGTCATTTATCTTCCCTGGCCTGGCCAAGGCACCCAGCAGAGCTTTGGATGTTGGTGGCTTTAAAATTTATCGTTACACTAAAATAAAGTAAAAAGGTATGATGAAAAAGAGAAAGTTCTGCATCTCTCAATTTAGTTTCTTCAACTTTAAAGATCAGTGAGGCTAGAAGAGCTTGGTTTCTGTTCTCTCTGGTGGGGAGGATCCAGCTGCGCATTTGTTGAGAGTTGGTGCAGAACTGTAAAGTCATCAAAGAGTCCAAGGCAGCCAACGAGAGCAGAGCTCTGGATGATCTGTGTCCAAAAACTTATGATTAATATGCCAACGTGGGTTCTTACAGGAGATATCTTACACAGAGGTTGAGCTGAGAGGACAATGGGTTGTGATTAGGTATTGTTCACAACCACTAAGTGAACCAGCAATAGAGAATAGCTTGTGATTAGAAGGTGGGTACCGGGTCATCGCCGTGCATGGCTTTGCTTGCCACTGTTCTCTCTCCTGGTTACACACCTGTACTGCAAGTAGGGTGGTACAGAGGCAAGTTAGCATTTGATTTTCATTAATTCTGTATGATTTTCCATCACTCTTAGGTCCATTTGTTACAGAAGTTACGTGCATGCACTGCAGTTTGTTTTACAGAGGTAGAATTTCTACTCCACCTTTCACAGACTTTATTTTCTCTGCATGGACATGCATATATACTTTCATATGCTCTGCACTGGTAGCCCAGCAAAGAGTGATGCAGCTCCTTTACTCTGAGCTTGTCAAGTAACTCATGACTCAACATGTGCTTGCACCTACCTCGTTTAATAGTAGTGCCCATAACATATTAAGCATCTCATCAATAGTATGTTCAGAACGTGACACAAGACACAGCACTCGTGTTTCCTTTACTATTAGCTCACTTTATTTTAAACTTCCTTGAGAAAATCTCATTAATGACTGATATATTATTAAAGAAACGAAGTAGCTTTCTCCATCATTAGTACGTACTAGTCTAATTCTTTTTACCTTGCCTAATGCTTTTGGAGACCTTAGCAGACTAGGCTGCAAACAACAGAAAAAAAAAACAAGAAATGTACCTTCAAAAGCAGTTTACTTGTTCAGTAATCTGTACACAAGAATAAAAAATGCACTGATGGAGTCAGCAAAGGATTCAAAAACTTAGTAGTACCTGACTTTTGTTTTTCGCTACCACAGAAGTGGGAGGTGAAGGACGAAGGAACTAACTCTACATTTTAAGACTTCAAATTTTGACCTCTGATTTCAGGAACCAACAAGTCTTTTCAATTTATGGCATCCAATAAAATAACGGACATATATTGTCCACCTTTTTTATTACATACATTTTTTCCATACTATTTCCTTTCTTCTTTGCTTTAAAGTAGTTTTCTTCTTGCCCTAGACGCATATTCACTCCTACCTATATTCTTTATCCTCAAACTCCATTTATCTCCTGTGGTCACTACTAGCTCTATGCAATCTTTCCCCTTATCTGTCAGAAATACACAAACTGTCCTCTCCACCTCTCTTCAGAAACACAGATACCATCCCACTCAGGCAAATATGTCTACCCTAATGACCACAAAACTCTTACCTCTACAGCAGGCAAAACATTTTATACACTTTCTGAGAGTAAAGAGTTTAGTGATGCCACACAAACTCATCTGAGTACAATACTATGTACTCTTACAATACCAGATCACCACCACCACAATCATACAAATCATAGTACAATTATTAATAAAGTCATTGTTATAATTTTAGTAATACTGAACATTTTGTGATGGTATTGATCCGAAGGTAAACGAGCGCCTTACTACATAGCTCAATTACAATACATAGGAGTTACAACACACCTGAGAAGTTGAAGTGAAAATTCTCTTTAATTTGAAGCCAAGGTACTTATCTGCAAATGATCAGCTATGAAAAACTCACCTCTAGCTCTCTGACTATCTTGGTGATTGACTGTTGAGACTCTGCAGAACATTTTTCCTTTACTAAGCCCTCATTTTTCAGTTCAAGTTCTTCATTGGCTCTTAGAAGGTTCTTGTACTTATTCAGGAGCTCCTGCAATTCTGCATCCTTTTCTTTAACTGTTCCATCGAGTTTCTAACAAAAGAAAACAATGAGACAGTTTCACTAAATTTACTCTAGTTTTACACTGCAAAATAGAGAAACAAACAAAATTCCGAAGAATATCCAAGGATGATCCAGCACATGTTCTTTACATACCTCACAAAAGAAGAGCTCAACTTCACATAACTGAAGCAAGAGAAGATCGAACAGAAGCTTTCCCCAGCTATCCAATCTTTTAAGTATTAAAAAGTAAGTCAAGACACACGCCTTAGTCTGTAGGAATAGAGCAACCTCAACTACTACTCTGTGCATTGCGGGTTGAATATCATCAGTACTTTTCAGGGTTATACCTCCAGCTATAATGAGCAAGGGTCCATTAACATTCAGGCAGCTCCCTTCTCACATACATGACTTTGAATGGGCTCCAAAAAGATAAAATATTTCAGTATCTATACCTATTCCTCAACTTCTGGTTTCTGCACAATAAACTGAAACTCATAGGCACTTCAGAGTTTTTAAAGCATCTTATCACAACAGTGAAAACTCTACATACATATTAGTAAAGCTTTCTCCCTCCTCTGTCCACACGCTTCATAAAACCCTAACAAGCAATCTCACTGAATTCCACACACTCTACAATTATATCTGTTCTGCAAATACAGTATTATAAAAAGTGAAGGATTATCATCAAAATCAACAGTAATTCCAAATACAAACGTGACTTTGTAATAATTCCTCATACAAAATTAAATGATAACATTCCATTTTTCATTTCAACTGAAGTCTACTTACTTGAAGCAGTAGATCCTTTTGATTGACGTTATCGGTTAGCTGCTTGATAACTAGTTCTTGGCTCTGCAACTTATGATTGTTTTCACTCAAAAGAATATTGTAATGATGTTCAACTGCTTTTTCTTTCTCAGTCATTTCACCATGCAATTTCTCTAGTTGATTTCTAAGGTCCTACAAAACACATGAAACTGAATATTTAGCAAATCCACTTTAAAAAAAAGTTTAAGACTAACAACCCACATTACTAGCTTAACTTTCCATTGCTTTAAATTGCTCATATCGCTGAATAGTCTGAGGAATGCATTTAAGCCAGAGTCTTTCTCTTAGCATCAACGAACACAATTAAAGAAAGAAAACTCGTAGATGAGATGTCAGTATTGTCTTCTAAAAATCTAGGGGTTTATTGTTTAAATGCTTTTCATATAGAATGACTGGAGTCCAAGGCTGTTAGGAATATCATCCACGTAGATGTTGCTGTCAGAATGAAGACTCACTTCTGAGTCAATTTACTCTCCTGCCAGAAATAGGAGAAAATTGGTTACGGGTGATTCAGTTTGTCATTTGCTCTTTTTCTCATCACAACATGAAAATTCTCACACAAACATGGTATTACTAGTTACTTTTGTATGAAACAAAAGGTCAGAAATGTTAAAACGTTGTCTTTTGACAAGAGCACAAGCTTCAAATGACCAATCAGGTCAGTCTCGTGATTAGAAGTTGTGACTAGAACTTGCTCCTCATTCTGGCTCTGGTAATTACTTCCTGCAGCTCCAAAATTAGTTGCATCATCTCCACATCGTAGTTCCCCACCAGAGAAACACTTACTTCTTGTCTATTTTGCTTCTAAAACACAGAAACAATCTCTTTCAATAGCCTTATACAGTAGCAAGTCCGAAGGACCGAGAACTGTTAGGATCAACATGTACTAATGCCACGTAAAAAGCAGTATCTCCTGGTTCGCAGGTCACACGCCTGACGCACACCACAATTATAGCTTTCTCCTCTACATTCCTACAGATCCTGTTCCATTTTACTTGAAAATCCATCTGAAAATATAGCTATCTACGGCATTTCAAAGTCTGACCACCTGATAAAGCTTTGGGTTCCAAACAGTAACATCAAACAATTCCTATTCCTTACATTTTGCTATGAACTGGGACAATCATTAAATCGATGGAAATACATATGAAATTATTAGCATGCAATAGTCTGTTCCCAGTCACACAGTGAAAAATATGCAAGAGTACAGGGCAGTATAAAAACCCGTATCACAGCTTCTCTGTCTTTCCACCTTCTCTCCCACCCCCACCGCTTGTTTCACTTCAAATTTTTTTTCCGATTTGTTTGAAGCATCAACACTGTCAACTGAAGGAGCCATAGCTTGCATATACTCTAGCCTCACTTTATAAGCTTTTACTTTGCAAGAATATCTAGAGCATTTACTGCATGGATTGTGTTGAGAAGTAGAAACTTGTAGCAAAGGAGCTGTTGTCCAAAACTAAACAAAACTTACAGAGGACTTTACACTATGTAAACTTCGCTTCAGAACCAAGGAACCAGGTAACACAGCCTACATCTTAAAATAAATGTTTTCCATTTATTCCCAAAAAGGGCTCATTTGTGAAGTATCGTAAGCCCTTTAAATAGTTCGCACATATGGCAGTCATCTATAAACTTTACATTTACCTCCACTGGGATTTAAAATTCAATAGTTGTTTCTTACTCTATGTACAAAGAAACAGTACTAGTGACACTTTAATTGCAATCTCTTTACAAACTGTTTTATGTCCTTTTCTTCACTGAATTACCTTGCTTTAAGGAGGTTCACATCAAATCCCTGACATTATTTTACTACTTCAGTGTTTTTATTTGTTTATTTTGCACATTAAATACAAATTATCATTTACAATGCCTTTTGGTTCACTTGCTTTATTTTAGCTTTGTTACCAGGATGCAGCTAAGAAATTCCTAATAGCTCCCAAAAAACCACAAATGTTACTCTGTTTCAACAACTGATTAAGCTTAGACCTTTAGTTCTACAAACCGATAAAGCCAATTTTTTCAGGACCAAAAGAACTATTTACTTGACTAAGAAAAGCAAAGAACTGCAGAATCAGGTCCATGTTTTGTCTATTCACACAAACTCTCAAGTGTGTTTCTATTTCTTCCTAACTACTAACTATAAATGTAAACTGCAGTGTAGCACAGCTCTTTTGGTAGCGTAAGGTCTGATTACTGCAGTCTTTTGGCTTTAAGTTACGGAGCTCTTCAAGAGGGTCACATCGAGCCTGTTTGTTCATATACAACACGTGAATTGGAAGCAACACTGCAATGTTATGATTTTCACATTGTAAAGTTCACTCCTTGGCTTTCTATTTTTAGTGTTTTTATACTATTACATCACCAAGAGGCTTTAAGTGAATACATTAGCTGTTAGGTAACTAAACTTCAAAGGAACACTTCTGACCTATCCTCTAACTTCAAGCGTCCAATACTCTGACCTCTCTTCATGAAAACCATAAACAGCTTTAAGAAGAAAAGATGATAAACGTGCATAGGTAGAAAAGATGCTGCTGCAATAACAGTACTATTATGTAATCTCAGCTGTCTTGGTGTACTACAGTCGTCAGGCACAGAAACTATGCTCCTGCCTTTAAAGCAGCACAAATATTATGGCTAGGTGTATGGAAAGAGGTGAGCTGACAAACCCTACAATTGTGGAAAAAGTGAAAAAAGCCTACGAGAGATTTGTAATTTGCAGATACGTTGCCTCTACTTTTTTTTTTTGCCCCCCCCAGTTCCCTAAATCCTTCCCAAAACAAGCTAGAGTTGCGACTGAAAATTATCTTCCTGCATGAGCTAGAATTCTGTAACACACAAAACTATCCGTCACTGTAGCAGGCTGCTTGAACTCACTGACCACTCAAAGTGTCTGGGAGAAAAATCTATTGGTTTCTATACATTGAGTTGAAAGGAAAATACAGCACCTACAGTTCTCAGAGCATAAACTTTGCAATTCCCTCTGCCAGTGTTTTCCCCAAGAGAGTTTCCTATGATTAATGATAGTTGAACTAAGAAAAATGAATGTGAAACACTATAATGCAGAAGACGGGAGCAGATGCCTCCCCCTCCTTGTCAGACGGAAAACAGGTTGGTGAATAATTAAGCCATGAAGCTCCAAAACCTCCCTCTCCAACTAAACTACAGGTAGGAAGACTAAATAATAAGTTCTGCCTAATGAGTTATACTGCATTTGCCCAACAAACTGATCAAATATGAATACCTAGTAAATACACCCTAATTGTCTACATTTAAGCCTGGAGAGAGAATGGATACTTGAAGTGTTTAATCATGTAAATTTAAACACATTCTTTGATCAAGAAGCACTGAATCTGTTGTAGACACAGTAACATGGTGGACACAAGCAACATTAAGGATGAATGTTTATTCCTCATCAACTGTATGTAAGAATATATGCCTGAAGTTTGTTTCAAAGAGCTTAAAGTGATGCTGAACTACTGCTTAACAGCAGTTTCTAGAAAGCACAGAACTGGAAGAGGTTTTTTTGCTGTTAAATTTGACCCAGTAAAAACCCAGGGCACCTGCCCATTCTGAGGCAGGGACACTATTCAAGAACATCTATGTGCATTGCTCCAGAAGACTCCTAATTCTGGACACAGTCTGTGATTTGGATGATCAGCTCACATGTAGCAGTCTTAATTAATTTAGTTTAACCTTCTTCCATTCCAGGACAGTAAAGTCTAAATCATCTCGGCAAGTTGGGTTTTCGACAGGACAGAAGGATCTTTTTGCATCTCTAAGGTTTGGGGTTTTTAAAAATAGATATAAGCAAAAATTGGGATTGTCCCAATTACAGTATATGAAAAGTCACTGAAAATTTCCCTGGGAGTGAGTGAAAAGCAAAGAGTGCTGTTCGCTACATCTGTTGAGGGCATTTTCTACAGTTCAGGCACATTCTTGCTAGTTTCATTCTAACAAAATAGAAACACGATAAATAGGTATCTCAGAGCACAAACAGAACAGAATTTTTAAGGCCGCCTCATAAAAAGTTTGCATCAGATCACTGAAGTGGTTTTCTATTTGTCAAAGAGCAAAATATCACAGCATATTTTTTTATTCACACATATCTACTACTTAATGGGCAACATTTCACAGGGAATGTTGCTATATCCAAACACACTAGCAACTCTGAAATTGAAGCAGCTGTTCTGCAAGGAGTAGGAAATAGGTTAGGGATATAATTTTTACAAGACTGCTCATCTTTGGCAGGTATGCTTTTCCCCAAGGAGCTAGTCATTTACATGAAAGACCTGGACATAATGGAGTCAAATAGGCTTCTGTAATACAAGCAACTTTTAATCCCCTGGCAACTCCCTACTCCATTCTATTTTTCCTGTATTTCCTATAGAGAGTTATATTCTAGCTCTCCTGAAAGATGAAAAAATTTCTGAATAGAGAAGACAGTTAAATATAAAATCCTTCCAATCAATAAAATATGTTCTTTGTGGTTGTTTTACTGACAGGAGCGATCTGTTCTTTCTCTCCTTAACCTCAACAGCCTGAAGAAATTTCAAAGCACACCAAAGATAGAGACTTTGTGACGGCTGCCTAACCACAGTTGACAAACCACCAAAAAATGCAAGTTGAATTGGGGGCAGGAGACGGGGAGAACTTATTTTGTTTGCAGGTAAAGAGATCCCTCTACTGGTTTTAAGTGATATTGCAGGGGCAGTAATTTCCACGTACAGGTGCTTTATTAAAGCCCTTATTTAATAATTGAACCAAAACATCCACTGAATAAAGACAAGCCCATTTAATCTATTCTGTAATTTAATATAGCAGGAGACTAATCCCTAACTCAAGAGGACCAGACTTTGCATGCAGGCAGGACTCCAGTTGTTATGCAAATGCTGCCCTAACAGAAGCAACAGCAAGAAGACTTTAGAAAAATCCATGTGACAAGACATACAGGTGAGAAGTATGTTTGATGTCAAACACTCAGCAGAAGGTGCATTCTTTTTTCAAAGGAAGCAAAGAAATCTGATCATTCACTTTGTTGCATGAGCTGTGTGCAGCAGAAGCGGAAGTGCTTATCTAAATGGGTAAAAAAACCTCATCAGAATATGAAGCAAGCAAATTAATGAACATGTAACAACACACCATTTTAAAGTTAAAATGGTGATCGACTAACTCTGTGCTTTGGGGATTTTACAAGCGAAAATTATTAAATATACAGCCTTTACAGTGACCCTGCAACGACAGCAAAAAGCAAGCTGAGGTTTGGCTTAAGGCTATGACAACTGGCTACTTACTCCTGTTCTGCATCAGAACTTAGAAAAAAATTTAAGTAGTGTAATTGAAGGTAACATAGACATGTGACAAGACAAATACAGCAGCAATGTAAAACTTACATTTTCATGCATGTTCAGATTCTACCATCAGAAAAACTGAAACCAATAGTAACCACTTACCACTTACAAAGGCTAATGATCTTTTTCTAGGACCTAACTGAGACTGTCAAGATTATATTTATTTTAAAATATTTTTCTGTGCAGACTAGGTGCCTGAATTTTCCTCAGTTTGCTTGGCCACATTCTTTTGAACACTGGCTTTAGGCAAATGGATTTACTTTGCCAAAAAGCATTCAAATTAAAAAAAAAAAAAATCTTAGAAAAGGACATGCTAGAAATGCTAAGTTATTTTTAAACTTTACAAAATAAAGGAAAAACGTGATAATAACATTAATGGTTTTGTCACTTCTGCTCTTCTGTAGTTGTGCTTCATCCAGCTCCTTCTCCATTTTCTCTCTTTCTAAATTCAAATCATTTAGCTCTTGATCGGTCCTTTTAATCCTCCTTTGCAGTTTACGATTCTCAGCATCCTTTGTAAGGTTTTCTGAACGCAGTTCTGCCAAGAGAGTCTCTTTCTCCATCAAGAGAGCTTGATAATCCTCAGCACCCTGAAACATAAAGCAGCATTCAAGTTCTGTAAGGGTATTTTGCAGAGACTGGAAGTCTTCACTCCTGCTGCTTCCAAACCCACTCCCTCACACCTGTTTCCCATACTTCGAAATTAAGGCGCAAAAACACAGTGAGATGACAGAGGGCAAATGTTACACTGAACATTTTCTCGGCTAATGTAACACAGCTTTCAATGACATCCAAGCGCCGGGTAACAGCGATAACTAAGAAGTAGATAAAGGTTGACCTGCAGGGGAGTCCATAGTGCAAATGACACCATATTATTATTATTGGTTCCCAAAGCTCTTCTTACATAAATCTTTCTACTTTCGCATCCGTTTGAATCCAGACTAAGTCACGTAGTTACCAAATCATAAGCATATTTTCTGTGTGAAACAGCAAGTCCAATTTGTGTTCTTTCCCATCACGTACTGTTACAACTGGCCTCCTTGAAGTTCACAACACAGATGATGGCAGTAGTGGGCTGTGCAGCATGATCTACTCAGAGAACTGCCTTCAACTCAAGTGTGTAGCTAAGTAGCAGAGTAATGAGGAGAAAGGCTTGTTCTGGCGCCCACCATGCAATATGGATTCTGTGGACAGGAGGGCTTAGTTGCACACTTTGCAAACCTAAAACTTTTCAAAAATAATCAAGCTCTCATAAAAATGAAAGGGTTAAAATTAAGTAGTATTTCAAAGCAGGACTTCCATGGTATGAAAAAGCAAGCATAAGCTATAGATTCACACGGAGGCCAGAATGACCTGAAGAAGCAATAGGGTATACTTTTCTCAATAGAGCACACTTTAAATTTGGGCTTAAGTGAAATAAATGGCTTTTGAAAAAACAGAGGTGCTCTGTGAGAACTAAATATTAATACTCCACTAGACTCTGAAATCCAGAAACAGTACAGTCAGTTACAAAAGCTTTAGGTGTTTGTACTTCAGCGGCAAGCACATCAACCTCTTCCATTCCTGTAGAGCTAAGGGACCAAGTGGATGAACAATCATCATAACGGAAGATTCACCACCGCCTCTAATCAGTATTACTTAGATTTATCACACTTAGTTTTAGATGAGTTGGAAGACATTCCAAGAGACATTACGTTGTTTATTTTAATACCAAATTCTTGCTTTCTCCCATTTTACATTTTCAGACCTTTATAATGTATAAATTGTCATCATAAAGTCCTTTCTCCTCCACACACATGAAAGCATTACTAACTCACATTTTCACAAACAACATTCCACTATTTTATAAAGAGTGGTTTCACATTACATAAATAAATCCAAACAAGGGTCTCATACCCAGTTCAACTCTGCTAATGTGAAGAACGTGCTGTTGCCATACTTTTGGAAGAAAAAACAAAACATTCTTAAGTCAACAAAGAAAGCTCAGTATCATCTCAGCTCCACAACTATTTGTGTCTTTATTTTTAACTCATTTTGCTTTTACTTATTTCTCCCTTAATAATTCTCAGTTGTTACACATGAAAAATATCAAGAAACAAGGTAAGTAATCTGATCTTTTATCACTATCATTTAAGTAATTTGATTTGGGAATTTTTTGTCAAAGTAAGAAACATTAAACATTTTAAACAACATTGTGAAATAATTTTCATTCCTCTTCTTTCCAAGATATAAAGCACTACTTGCTGTGTGGAATTATGGAGAAGGGAGGAGCAGGGATGGGGGAAGCCACATTAATTGCTTGCTTCTTACCTTGAATTTTTGGATGTGTGCTTTGTGAGTTGCCTCCCTTGCCTTAGCCAATGAAGCATTTAGATCTTCAATTTCAGAAACAAGCTCCTCATTCTTTAAGTAAAGTAAAATGAATACTATGTAGAAAGAGTTATTTCCAAGGGATGGTGATTCAGTAATAGCTATCCCATCTCATTATCCATTCATCCAACTACACAAAACAAATACTTTAAAGAACAAAAACACCAAATACATCATAATAAATCTTGTATAAGAACAAGAATTTCTTTATACAACACTCACTAGACTGCCTATCACTCAAGTTAAACATTTCCCATTGTTCCACAAAAACTGAATTCCAGCTGACGTTGACCTCTCCTACTTTAGCTGTCTTTGACAGCTCCACTTACTCAACAACATAAAATACTTCTCATATCTTTTAAGAGGTGCTCAGAGTTGATAAAAATCAGTGTGCAACTGAAAACATTTTTCCTCTAAGTTCTTAAGGGAGACAGTATCAGTTAAGTATCTTTTTCCTCTCTCCTTCAGTCCCAGACCAAAAACTCTGGATAAACAGAATTGCTTACGGATATGACAGCAGTGATTAAGGACCCACTACAAGCCTCCTAATGGTTACAGCAAGATCAGTCAACCCCTGCCACATACACAACGCACACACTTCCCTCCCAATAATAGTTTTACAAGCCAACAAGATTATAATCATCTTACCTCTTTTTCCTTTGCTTTTAATGCAACAGTTAGCCCTTGAATGGTTTTATCCCTTTTCAAACCATTCTTCTTCTCAACAGCAAGCTCATTTTCTCTCTCTTGTAGCTCTTCTTGAAGTGACTAGGTGATGTGAAAGTTGCATTAACTTCCCACTAAGAGATACTATAACTGCACATTAATAAGTGCATTCTCTCAGAGTTCTTACACCTTATTACTTAGATTACTAACATAAAATATAGTCCCAAAACGCATGTCATCATCTTAAAGGTATGCCTGGAATATAGCATATAAGAAGCCTAATCTCATAGGCTGGCCACAAGTATTAGCATCAATACTTCATAAGCATGCCTATCAGTTTTACTGAATGCTGCTTCAAAAAATAGGTGAGCCTTCCTGCCATCTAACATAAAAGAGAATTTACCAGAAGACTTGCTTTCCTCCTTTTTGAGTCAAGGCCTCTCTTCTGTTATGCATTCATAGATACACAGATCCCAACATGCACTGTAAGGTGTCAAGGAAACAGAAACAATACTAGAACTTACCTGAATTTTATTTTCAAAGGAATTTCTTTCATTTTTAAGCTCCATTCTAATAGCCTATGAGAACAAAACAGTTGTTATGGTCAAGTAAATTCATTCTAAACACAAATGTAACTCATTAAGCATTAAAATGAAGCAAAAAGAGCTTAAAAATCTTGGAGGAAAAAACCCCACAAAAAAACAAAAACAGAACTTAGTATATGCCTTTTGGTAGGAATATATTGAATCAGTTGCTTCCTGGAAGTCTACAAATCTACGCATGCACCGTATGAGCCTGTCCAAACTAAGGGAAAAGAAAAGAAACAAACAAAAAAACCCACAAAACCCCCACACACGTTCTTCCATAACACAGGACAACTTTGCTTGCCGAGTTAATAAAAACATATTTTTGTGTGACTTTTATCTACATCAGCAAGATGCTTTTATCAAGGCGGATTTTAATTAGCACTTTTTCTTGGGGAGGTTACAGAATATTTTTTAAAAAAGTAATCATATATAAAAACAGAATTGTGCAAACATATTAATCAGATTTTTTTTCTCCAATACCACATCCCAAAATGCTCATACAGTCTGTCCACCTCCTGTGAAATGATTGAAGATGACTGTTTTCACCTTGACACACAAATACTCTTGTGAAACTATGGTAGTTTTTCCTGACACATACTGATTTAATTGCAAGACGACCCAGAACTGAACACTTTTGGTTCCACTAATCAGTCCAATCTTAGAAGTTCTCTTGTCTATTCATGACAAACACAAAAAGTGTGTAGGTACTTTAAAGTATTAAGTTCCACAACAAAAGGGAGGAAAAATTCTCAGAAGCATGATAGCCTCCATGATTACTTTCTTAATTCTGCCAGATTTAATTTATTGTTTGAACAATCAAGGAAGGGGGCTGGGGGGAGAAAGAGACAACGAACTGTAAGACATGTTCTATATTTCAGCTTTCAGGATTATCTGTCTTCCCGTTTAGGAGCCAAATGAAATACAAGAGGTGCTAAGAGTCAACCTTTTAAGCTAAAAGCTAGACTTTCACTTTATTTCATGAGATTTTTTTTATGCCTACCTCCCTTACCACAGCTTTTTCTCCAGACCATAACAGTAGAGATATTTCCCAAACAAACTCTCAAGTCACATTCTTAACTTCTGTAGAAGTTACACCATCTATTGAGCAATCTATTAACATCTAGCATTTTTTATATATACTTCTGTAAAGAAATTGCACAATATCTATAATACAGGCATAAAGTCAATAGGAAACATGACCTCTCACTGAATGAATGGTAAGCATGGATAATAAGGATGGATATTGACCACCAATCCACAACACAACCAACGAATGTTAAGGAAATGGAGAAGGAATAACTGTGGAGATGAATTTTTTTTTTTAAATTGGTTTAAGTCACTTACATACCGTCATGCACAAAACCTTTAAAATCCTATAGCACATGAGATTTATAAGACATAACTGTTCAGTCAGTTTCCTTACCTCTATCTCACTATCTTTTTCATGCCTTAAAGCAATGGTAAGTTCTCTGATTTTTTCTGCTGATAAGTTTCCATCATAAGATCCACTCTGAGACTTTTCCTCTTCAAGGTGTTGAATTATAGCTTCTTTACTTTTCAATGACAGATTCAGTTGCTCTATAAGTCTAAAATAATAAGATTTTTAATATTAATCTTGCATCATCTACCACCAATTCTCCAGTAATTGCAGTAAGTCCTGTACACAGCTTTCCTAGGTGAAGGCTCCAGACAGTACTTACCAAATTTAGAGGAGTACTTTCACAACTCCTTCTCCCTCCTGAGAGACCAGAAAAGGTCCCATAACTTTAAAGCAAGCAACAAACAGGGTTGAACTATCTGCAAAGTGCTCATTCTCATTTTCCTCCAGTACCATTTCAAACGTCAACAACTTAAGCTTCAGTATTTTAGTTACATTGTCTTTTATAGCACTCACAAAAAGCTTAGCAATCCATTCCTCCTCTTAGTACATACAACACTGTACCCTTACGTGACATCACTAAGTGTCACTCAAGTACCCAGTTTCATTTATGTTTATACCTAACTGGGTTGTTGTTTCACACAAGCAAAAAACCAAGTTAGGTTCAGCACTACCTTCTTTGGTCAATACACATCTTGACACTTCCAATATTCCAAAACAACGATGCTTGAGTTTTCCAACAGATGTAAGGGTTATATCTGAAAACTTTCTGGCATAAGATGCCAGCTGTGGTTCTCCTAGTGTTTTGTAGCCTGGATGGTGAAAGTGTCTTTTCAACATCATATGAATTTCAGATACGCTACTCCAGATACGCTACGCTACAAGTTTAAAGCATTGCACATTAACATTTGATTCACTTCAAGAAGCCAAATATTCTCTTCTTCCATTAACACCATGTTTTTCTGATCCTGTGAATACTTACACTGATCTAGCAGCATGTAATTACAGAAGATCCTGCCAACACTGATCACAAAGTGGGGGGAATGAAAAAAAAAATAAATTCTTCATCATACTCCACACACCCTTCACTTAGTGATCCAATCCCGACAATTTGTTTCCACACTTTAAGCTATAGAGCTGGCAACTCAAGTACCTCTGAAAGGGACTGGTTTTATAACTCTTCCCAGCTCAAGTCACTCAGGACAGCAACTGTGTTCACACAGATGACTAACAGATAGAAAGACAAAGACAGGAAACGGAAAGGAGGGAGATAACTTGAGAGCCAGGCTATAGTTACTGTGGCAGCACATAAGGTGCAGTACCAAAACCTATTAAAAGTTTCATAATTTTATGCCACTGTAGATTTCAGATTTGCAGTTTTCAATCTGTATGCTTTTACAAAAACTGTCTGGAAAACACTGCAAACTTTTCTTTGGTACTACCATAACATAAAGCCTACGAAATGAAGACTCAGGCCAGCATAACTTTCTGTTACCCGGGCAGACCAATTACACAGTTACTCACAGAGCAGTAACCTGCAGGAGTCAGTCACAAACGGACTCCAAAGTATAAGGAATCCTAACAATCCTTTGATATCCACTCCAGGCTCAAATCCTCCAAAGCATTTAGATTTGTGTTTACACATTTTCCCCACCTAAAGTTATTGAACAACTCACACACCTTTCCAACTACCTGCCAAGCAAAGCAAAGCCAGCGCTTTGCAAAGCATAATCAAAACCACAAAACAAAAACACACTATGTTTCTCTTCTCATTAGATTTCCCAACCTTGACAGATACACCACTGAAGAGTGCATAAAACACCACTAAAGCAGTAAGTGAACACAAATGGTAGAGTTAAGTTCTATTCAGCAATGGTTTCAAGAAAGCAGCAAGGTAAGTCAGCAAAGTTACAAAGATGCTTTAAAGCAAGACATGCTTATGTCACATGCATACTGATTCTTTGACACTTTCAGAAAACTTTTAAAGATGATTTAGCTGTCACGCAGCACGTAAACCAGTGCTGTATTCATTTAATAGCTGAATAGATAAGATGGCCAGTAACACTCACTCATGTATGAGTGTAGAATCAAACTATTAAAACCCTGATCCATATTGACTCTTCACACTTTAACAACGAAGAATTCCAGTAGTTAGAAACATCACCGGCAAGAGTTCTGACCTGTCTTTCTCAGTTCCTGTAATCATATCGACATCCTTTGCAGGGGCATTCATAATTGAAGAAAGTTTCTGCTCAGCAGCTATTCTCAGAGCTTTCTCTTTCTCTGTCACTGCAACGGCTTTTTCCACATCTTCTTGGGCAGTTTTAAGAGTCTGTAATTAAAACACAAAATGCTCACAGAATTCTTCTGCATATTGATGTTTCTTCTACCAAACACATGTTGGTATGTTTAATTTAGCAACTTTACCAAGTATTTCAAGTGCTTTGCAAAAGCTTCGAACTCTGTGTCTGCATTTTCAAGATTAATCAATTTTCTCTGGTACATAAAGTAGTTCGTTTCAAAGAAATAAAACAAATAGCCTAACTGATAGCAGAACTGGAAACAAAAGTGCCCCTATGCTATGGCTTTAGATTTAGCTATTACAGTTTGGATTTGTCGCACTGTCATAATAACACTTAAAGAGGTTAAAGAAGGGCTTTTTTATTACATCAGAGATGAAATTAATATTCACAGGCTCACTGTAGCTAATTGGAACTCTTCCCAACATAATTTATAATATTTTGCAAGAACTGATAAAGTATGAACCAGACATTTTTCTCTTGAACAGCAATGGAAACAGAGATAACACCCAGAGATTCCAGTCAACTTCCTCCGGTGACCCAACTCATGGAGGCGGGGAATACCACAAAACCCACGCTTGTCATACACTACATAAAAATTGTTTCAGATCTTCATTTTTATATTGTAAGCTTCCCTGCTGTGCTCACTGAATTTTGCTTTCTACAAAATAAAAGCCTCCTTGTAGCCTAAATCTTCTCGCTCCTTCAAGCACCTCTCTTTGGGGGAAGGTGAAGAAAAAGTCCTTCACCACTAGACTTCACCACACATCCCCTCTCCTAAAAAGCTGTTCTGCCAGCATTCATCTTTTAATCAAAAACTCTGAAGGAAATTAATCTTTGTCAGTGTTACCTGGATCTCTGTAATTATATGGTGCTACATAAACAAGTGACTAATATTACTCTGCAGTGTTTACATTCATAAGCATAATAAAATTAATGTCAGAGGCTAACACTATCTTCAGGCTACAGAAAACACTGTATCACCATGAGGTTAGACTATTTGCCCTTCTGTCTGTCAGACCTGGGAAACACCAGACTGACTGGCTGGTTTTGGTACAGAGCAAGTAATTTAGGAACTTCTCTACCTATCTGATAGCATGAAGAATGCTTTGAGAAATCCCAATTCCACTAAACTGAAAAAAAGGTCATGGAGATTCCCCCTTCCTCACCCCTGAAGGAGCTCACTGCTTTATGAATACTGCTAAATCATCCTGATAGAATATACCATCAGGAGATTACTACCAATATCTTCCATGACCAATTCATTCTTTAGGGATGGGAAAGCAAAGGATATACCCACTTGTGCTATTTCTATTTAAGAAATAGAGCACCAGACATCGATTCCCCTCACAAACACAGCTACAAAATCCCACACCTCCAGATAAGTGTATACAGTCAATGATGCAAAACAATCATGAGCTGATATAATTTCTAGAGCTTGATACAAACATTTCCAGCACAGATCACTCAATATCAAATTTGTTCTTTACAAGAAATTGAACTTCTCTTTGCTTCTGAGGAAGCTTGTTATTCATACAGAAATTTATTTATTTTTTGCCTTTACACTACGAAATGAGGAAAACGTGAAGAAATTCCCCTGTAAAGGTACCAGCAATGGCTCAACAACAAATACAGGAATAAACTGCCTCATCCACAGACAGCAAGGAATTAAATGAGACATTGTTAAGAAATACTCTGTGAAACAGGAGGAGAATGTTATGCAAAAAGGTGATACAGTGGCAGCAGAAGCCAATAACATTTGGCAGATAACGGTCAATCTAACAACAGCGTAAGGCATGCAGGCACAACACAGCGCAGCACCCACTGGTGCACCTACCCAGAAGCTGCCCTAAGTAGGTGGCCTTTCCCAGTCTACAATGAACACACAAGAGTGGAGATACAGAAAGCCGCAGAATCACAGATTTATATTGCAATAATGAGATCCCACATAAAGATGGGAGATGACAGGAGTGCTTACAGAATGGTTTCAGCTATTGATGAAGCTGAGACCTTATCAGTAGAAGTGTTCAAAATCCAGCCCCTCATCCTCTATAAACAGAGACTGCAGTTCTGAAAATCTAACCTCCTCACATTGGAATTCAGGAATCAGAGGTTTGTGCTGAACGTGCCTAAATACCACCAACAGGTGCGAATTTCCTGAAGAACTGTTACCCTCGTATTTGACAGTTCAACAGCAGCCAAAACCACTTTCCCCTTCATTGTTTTTTTTTTTGTTTGTGGGGGGTTTTTTTGTTGTTGTTTTTGGTTTTTGTGGTTTTGTTTGTTTGTTTGTTTTGGTCTGGTTCTGCACTGGCTATTTTTCCAGGAAAGCTGAAACAATTTTGAAAATGTAGGTAGATCACAGTATCAAATCTCAGACAATAGTACAAAGACACTACTGATTTCTAACCATTCCTTCAGTTTTGGCCACTCACCTCTTCCAGGAAGTTTATTCTGCTAGTCAGGACTTCTTCCATTTCTTGCATCTTCTTTTGTGCCTCTTCTTTCATACGCTGTATTTCAGCATCACCACCCTGGGCCAAGCTTTCAACTGCCTTACTGAAAGATCATAATATAGATAGCAATCCCATTGCGTATCACAGTGGAAAATATTCAAAATATAAGTGGCTGATACATCATGCACAAGCAAGTGTCTTCACTTTATCTGTGCCTGCTTGTCACTTTAAGGTGAAATACAAACATCTACACACTATATAGCAATTTTGGTGGTATAGTCCAAGTTCCACACACAAGCCTTGTCACAATGGATAAGCAAGCACTGTGTATGATGAAAAAGGTAATATTTCCTTAATATTTTTAAAGCTGCCAAACACAGTATCAAGCCTTTAGTAGAGTTGCATTTTCTACAGAAAGCAGCACTGGAAAAAACTGAAGATACACAGCTGCTCAGACTTCTCCAATTGCCTTTTCAGTAATTGTTAATACCCTGCAAGAAAAGAACAGCTAGTGTTTCCTTACTAAGCAAAGAACGGCCGCTTGTTTATGATTTCCTCCTAAATTTTGCTTCCTATTATGAACTTGTGCAAGGCTCCATTCAAAGCACAGCAATACCTTTTGACAGCTACCTGGAGAGACTGAACAAAAACTAATCTGGTCCTCAGGATCTACTTGAAACTAGGCCTCTCTGAACTACTGAAAAAAGGCTAATTGGTAATAATTCAATGCCATGTGATGCAGGCCACACAAAGATTGATCCATTGAAACTGAGGCCCATGTAGGAGTCAGTAGCTGTCACTCATTGCCAGCTTGGACTGGTTTTCAGCCAGACAACTAGAAAGAAGCAATTTAACAGCAACTGTCAGTCCTGCAGTCATGCATTCCCTCCCCAGAGCATATTCCACCTTGCCCATGCCGTAAGAGAATGTAGCACTGTACAATTTTTAAAGTAGTAACATTTATTTAGAAAATAGATTTTAACAGAAAAGCAGGATTTTTAAGCGTATTCATTTTTATATCAGGAAAAACCACAAGATTCATTCTAGATTAGATCTGAACTGCTCT
The DNA here is from genome assembly GCA_013398225.1 of Steatornis caripensis. NCBI lineage: Eukaryota > Metazoa > Chordata > Aves > Caprimulgiformes > Steatornithidae > Steatornis > Steatornis caripensis. The sequence goes on along the minus strand of VZSC01019811.1, from coordinate 447,579 downwards.
CTCAGCCTTACTGAGAAGTGTATTCTGTAAAGTCTTCTCAACCCAGTGCTGTAAAAAACCAAAAAAGTTCACCCCTTCGCCTGATGAGACAATTAAGCCCTTAGCTTAACTTCTACAACAGGAATGCTGAGCCATTCCCAACTAGAGAGCCATTTATTCACCTCAAAAAGAATACAATGAAGAATAATATCAAAGTCACACCATCCAGTATAACTACATTAACATCACTGTGTGTTTAAGAAATCACACGTCTAACTTCTGTAATGAATGAACCAGTTTCTAGGTAAGTGCCCTTGAAATACTACTTTGTGACCCTCGTATTCCTAAAACATCAGGAAAAAACAAACAGAAGCAAGATCTTGGAAATCCTAAGTAACAGACATTGAGAAATGTACTGGCACTTACGAGGCTTTGATGAGTAGTTTCTCTCTCTCCTGCAGATCACGCTTCAGACTTTCTATCTCAACTTTCAGCTCAATGTTCTAGGACAAAAGAGTGGAAGTGTCAGGAGAGAATTCGGAGGACACCCTACCCAAAAGTTACTGGCAATGTGTAGATTACTTTTTGCTTGGACCAACAAATATAAAGTATCATTGGGCTAAGGACAGCACAGAGACATTTTAGCTTTTAAAGTACATATTTTGCAAGGTTCAAGACTTTCAGAAATCTCAAAAAGCATTTAGGACCATTGTATTCAAGCAATACAAATCCCCTACAGACACACACACACACTTAACTACTACAACGGGGAGTAGTGCAGATGAGCTTGGGAGTTTCTAGGGTTTCAATGCATGGTTTTTCTTTGAGCTACGAAATATTTTCTTTTCATTTTCTTTTAAAAACAGGATTGTATCAACTATCGATGTTTTTAATAATCTTTAAATTATTTTGTTATAGCCTGAGAAAACTACTCACGACAAACACACATCATACAAAAAACTACTTGGCCTGCAAGCTGACAGATACCATTTCAATACATTAGCAATCACAAGAAAGACACCAGTGTAGAAGACAGGGACAGAAGACCAATGAGCAACATCCACTTGAAACCACGACCTACCTAAACCTCAATTTATGTACTTAACTACTGCAAACAGCATCAAGAGAGACTTGAGATTCCATCCCATTACAGAAGAGAGCCCTGATGCAAGCATCTCGTATAAATAACATGCTAATGCATTACCATAATGACTTCTTCTGCCTTCCAGAATGCAGGCACCACCAAAGAGCATAAGAAATGCTTCCTATCACGTGTAAACCTCAAATAACAAGAATGCAAGAGATACCACTTGACTCAAACCCTTCTTCCAACTTAAAAAGTTAACAGTTTTTGCTACAAACTGACACAGGAATCAAATAGATTTCCTGAATCCTGTACACATATGCATTCTTTCAATTTAGAGCAATGAAACTGTAAGGTACACACAACCCTAATACAACTTGATCTACATACTTCAAAGGAAGCAACTTTGAGCTGGAGTGCCCAAACAACCTCTAAGTAGCTGTACTGACATCTGATAAACTCAGGAAAGAATACAGAGGTGAACTGCCTGACAGCAGAAAGCGGAATAACTACATACCAAATACAGGAGAAGTGTGCTGCTGCTTCTATTCCCCATTCAGTATACGATTTCAGTAGCACAACTTCCAAAGACTCATAACATCTCTTAGTTTGTCCCATAACTATGCATATTCATGCACTGGAAACTAGTTTTTCCACACCTTATAAAGATCATTTTAATTTAGTTATTACTGAAAAGATTAGGCCAGAATAAAATAATCATACCAAAACTTCCAATAACAAAAGACTCAAAAGTTAAGTAAAACAGGTAAACTCCCCACAAAACAAACTCTTCAAAAAGATATACAGTTCTATTAAATTATTCTAAATGCATACGATTTTGTATATTTTTTCAGTGGGACCATCAAACTTCTGCTGCATTCGCTCCTCCAGAAAGTATATACGAAGCTTCAGGTTGAAGTTCTCTTTTTTCAGATCAGTGATTTGCTGTGAAATAAGAAGAAAATGAGCAAGTTATGTCACATGTTTCAAAACAAGTTAGAATTCAACCTACTGGACATACTTAAATGCATACGCATGCGTGGGTGATATACAGGTGTTAATAACAGCATACGATACCCAAGTCAAAATGCAACATCCTCCCTCCCTCCAAGACACCGCCACCCTGGGAGCTGCAAATACTCCAAGCCCTTCAACAGGCTTCTATCTTCTACAGCTTCAGCAGGTATCACAGAACATACTATTCTCCCACCATCCCATCCCAGCCATAAGGGGTTTTTTTCCCCCACCTCCATTCCTCACCTGAACAAGAAAAAAATCCCACTGCAGCCTACCCCTTCTGAGTGTTTTGGGGTTTGTTTTTTGGTTTTGTTTGGGGTTTAAGATATATAGGCGCATTGGCACACATGTAAACTTTGTGTAAGATGTTATCATTTAACTTGTGTTTATTTTTAGCCCTATGAAACTCTGAGACACTAGCACTTAAGCAAATAACAGTTACAAAATAGTATTGTTTAAAAATATGTAACACATGCTGTTGTGCAGACAGTGCTTTTTAGAATATTCCTTCTTTAAGTACCAAAACATCGTCTGACTTCACACGAAAAGAACCCAAGACAGTTTTTTAAATCTAAAAATATTAAGCAGTTCTTTCTTCTACCAAAGAGAACTTGAACAAAATAGAAGATGTCGTGTTGAAACAAAAGTATTTTCCTAGCAAAAGCTTGGGATGGAAGCCTTATTCATGGGAAGAAATGCCACAAGCACACAGGCATGTGAGCCCAATCGAACACCAATAAAACCTTTATCCTATCCCATATTTCATAGTGCAATTCTCCAGGAAAAAGTTGCCTATGATTTTTAACCTTCCTAGTAGAAGCAGTAACATAGTTGATGGTTTCATTAAAGAAAGGAGTCTCCCTCTAAATTTCTTTTAAGAGACTAAGCATAAAACATTCATTCAAATAAGACTTGCGTCCCCTGCCAGATGCTTTCAGCGAAAGGAAATCTAATATGTTACAGAGCTACTAATAAAATATTTATGTAGGCTTTTCCAGAACAGTATAGTACCCCTTGTAAAAATTATTGGCAATACATTTCTTAAAATATTTGGCTTGTGAAATCTAAGATCATTTTCTGCAACTGCACTCAGAACCTGCATCTGCAAACAATTCTTCAGTTTAATAACCTTTGCCCAGCAAGATGCCTCATCATTATTCACACAAGTAAGTATCATCCAAGCAACTGAAAATACGCTTGACTACACAAACTTTCTGGTCCATCCACACATCCTGAAGAAGCCTGTCTTTAGAAGCAGTAGTAATACATATATTTAACTTTATCTTTGTTTCCCTACAATTCCAATTGGATGGCCACAAACAGCAGCGGATATAAACTTGAACTGTGCAAGTTGTAACTGCTTAAAGCATAATACTTCAAAAGTATCACAGGGTATCTTGAGTAACCGGAATAGCTATTTTTGAACATTCAAATAGATGGAAGCATGAAAACAACACAACTTCGTACTTCAAGTCACAAAGCCCAATGCAGAATATTGTTTAAAACAGAAATCCTCACTCAGAGTAAGCAAAGAAACTAAAGAATTTCCCAAACGAAGCGAGGCTGCGGAACCAGGCTAGATCCTGCACGTCTTGCTGGCAAGTTCAGCACTATGTTCAACTAGCGAGAGCAGACCTTAGAGCATTTGGTTTGTTGGGGTTTTTTTAAGCTGTAGATCATTCCTAACAGTTAGTGTCTGTTCATTCAGAAACAGTCCAAGTGCCAAAAACACTCTGAAATCATATCAGTTGAACTTCTAGTTAGTCTTCACGCATGCAATGCATTTCTGAGTTAAAAGCAAAAGAACAGTTTCAAAAAACCTTAGCACGCCTTAATTCTACTCACATGTATTGCAGCGGCAATAGAATTAAACCAAAAAGCTTAAGGGCACTATTTTCAAAAGACAAACAAAACAGACTACGCAATCATAAACCAAGAATTGAAACAGATGTCGTCTCTGACATTCAGTTTCTCAGAGGAAAATTAATTCAGGCAGACTACAATTAAAGTTATAACATAATAAAAGACAATGTGTAAAATGTGAGCAAGTTCACACTACAAAGGGATTTTAATTTTAGATTTAAACATTTAAAGACTCAAGTCTTAATTCCCTTATGCATTTTAATTTCTGTATTTAAAAAAGGAATGAAAGAAGAGAAATACCAAACACTTCTTGAAAAAACAGGACAAAGCAATGCACTCGACACAGAGTATTCCACACCACGGACAGCATGGTAGCAAATACCACTCACCTAGCTCAGTTTAGCTCCTTTCCAAGTCTGCAGAGAGTCACTTTTATGCAAAATGGCATTTGTCAGCAGAGACTGTGGTTTCACAGCACAACAGTTTTTGTCAGCAGAGGCCATTTTACAAGACAGAAAAACTCTAAGTGTGTTTAGGGAAACAAGGAAAACCCACAAATATTATCATTTCTTAATTCCCTATCACCCTTTCTATTAATGAACATCTAATAAACCATAACGAGGTCCTCAATTAAAGATGCCTTTTACTTTGCCCACGTAATCACATTTTCTGTCACAAGGTGGTTCCCCTGCCATATTGCAAGTGGAACACGCCACAAATACTAAAAAACCTACACCTCTAATATTATCCAGCTCAGCATCTCCTCCAGGTCTAAACATAAAACAACCTTTTCTACATGGATTCACTGTTTAGCCCATTCAAGGGTCATTACCCTCATCCTGTCGTCACCCAGCTGCAAGGCAAGGAGCCCGCTTTTTTCATTAATTCCCTCACCTATCCTGTACAAACAACAGCCTCAAAGATCTGCAAATTCATGCAGTAACATATATAAATATATACGTACACAAACGATCTCTAAGCAGGAGATATCTGGAGCTTTGCCTGCTAATCCAGACTTGTTTTAAAGTGGGACAAGAAGAGCCTTACATCAGTCCAGAAGTACATCTAAACACAGCTACTACTGGATGCTTGGTAAATAGTCAAAGGACAAAGAAAGAAAACACTCCCTTTCTCAAGTTTAGCCTTCTAGCTACCAGCAATCTCAGATTCAAAAACAGGTTATAGAAATACCTCTGTGTTTAATGTATTCTTCTTCCTTTACCTGAACGGATTTTTGAGCCTCATTATACTGTCGGCATCCGTAAAAGCTTATGAGAAGTCTTACAGCTCGGTTTAACGTAAGGCATCTGTACATACCAGGAAGCCAGACATCTGTAGGGAGACCCTTTCTCCTCTGCATCACGCACAGCAAACAGTGGATTTTTCCTCCTTTCTATAACTTTCTGTCCCGTGCAAACGAACACTGCCGATAATAAACCACTTGCAGAACATATATTCTAGGCTGAGGTCTTTGGTACGTATCACAGTAAAAGATTTTAAGCACATACTAATGCCATGGCAGTGGCTTTCTACCCCCGCCAACACACAAAACCTAAAGAGAAAGCGAAATAGACAGAGATTGTGAAAAACATCCTTCACCTAGGCTTTCCAAAACAAGCTTTAAATTCTGAGCAAAGAGCATAGCTTTCTCCTCTGAGGGATATAAGGCCACAAGAAACTGAAAGAGTATAAAAGAAACACTCCATTCAAACATAACAATGCTGCAAAAAGTAACAGCAGCTACAGAAGCGCACTGAAAACTGCAGACACTGAAACACATCCTAACAACAGCAAGCCGCAGCCTTTATCTGTAGAAGTCATCTCAAGAGATTTTTGATTGCTTTTCCCTCTACAGTTTCTTCACACGATCATAAGAACTTGAGTCAAACAATTTAAAACTTTTCACGGGGGAGTTGTCCTGCAACACAGCTGTACCCCAACCAAATCACCATCCCACATTTACAAAAAAGTGGCTTATTCAATTCAAATAACCAATATAATTAAGAGATATTAAAAAAAAAAGACATTTTTTCCTTAAGTGCCAAAACCAGTTTTATCTACAGAATTATCACACTGATACTACATCTTTACAACAAAAGTATTCCAAGGACATTCGTATGTAATTTTAACAGTAAAGGGTATTATATAGCAGTCAACGAACAAAAAAGTCAAATCCTGTACGAGTTTAAATGAAAATAAACTTGATGCTTCACTGAAATAAATCAACTGCAGGCTTGCACACCAAGTTCTCACATTTCTGGTGATTGCATGAACTTTTGAGCAGAGGGTGCCAATTTTTGTTTTGCAACTTAAGAGCAGCAGCTGGCTAGCCTCAACTACAATTTTTTGCCTCCGTTTTGAAAGCAATACTTCAGAAATGGAGGTTCAAAGCACACATAGCCAGCTGGTCACACCTCCCAACAGATCTGAAACTAAGAACCTGACCCAGAGAGTCAACACTTTAGCCAGCATGTTAGAAACATCTTGGCGATAAACCTGTCACCAAGGCTTACATTAGAAGTCTGCTTACATTTTCATAGTCCTTCATGGTCCGAGCTCTCGTTGGTGAGACTGTATCTTCTGCCACATCTGGTAACACTAGACATTTAAGAAGAGAGAACAAGTTCAGGCAGAGGAATCTCCACGCTATGCTTCAATTTGCAAACAGCAAAGGCCTACGCAAATATAAACATAATAAATAAGTACACCACCTTTTGGGAAGCTAGGGAGGAATTTTTTTTGCGCCTTTGTTACATCACATGTTAGTGCTACTAAGTAGTTAGTATCTAGATTTCTTTCTGACCATAATAAGTTGTCTAGCACTTAAGCTCCCAAATTCCAACATCACCCATTTAAACCAAGAGGTACACTGAAATTAAGCTACGTGAGGTGCACTTTCAAGAATAAGTCCTCAGAGCAACTACAGAGGACTCCCGTATTAGAGTTAAGTCATATTTTTTATATAGTCATAGTTTACTATTAGAAAGCAGTTCAAATCTTTCAGTATCTTACTGATCACAGGACAGACCTCCACCTTAACCTCAGGGAAACCACGGACAGAGGAAACAGCCAGTATCTATGTTCCTAAAATGTAATCCCTGCTGAACGTACGTGTACTTAAACACATATTCTGTAACAGCCACATTTATGCATAACTTATTTCCATTCAAATCTGAGAGAGTAAATGTTTAATGAACATAACGAGATTATATAAAATATGTAGCACTTACACATCTTAAATATAAAGCTGAGGAGTCAGACTGACTGTCATACTAACCAAAAGAAAATATTTCATTTAAAGTACTTCCAAAGTTGTTATGCAACTACATAGAGCAGTCTTTAAAATAACCCAAGGAATACCAGTCAGTGGTTTTTAAGTTTTGGCATTCTAATTAACTTCACAAGACAGCTTTCCTAGAGCACGTGCAGAATACAGTAACGCTATTTTGCGGCATTGGCATGTTTTTTGCTTCCTTTCGTGAGCAAATATATCTTCCTGNTTTTTAAGTTTTGGCATTCTAATTAACTTCACAAGACAGCTTTCCTAGAGCACGTGCAGAATACAGTAACGCTATTTTGCGGCATTGGCATGTTTTTTGCTTCCTTTCGTGAGCAAATAGATCTTCCTGCAAACCATCTGATTTGTCATAGTTTCAGTTGCCTACTTCATCTATACAATGAAGTCAGCCAAGTTATGTTGCCGGATACACGCATGCATAAATCAAAACCACACACCGCGAATTTACACAGATAGGTTTCAAAATAAGAGTATTCAGTCATTTTACTTTAAAATAAGCATTTCAAGCAAGTCTCCCAGACCTGAAGACGAACATAGGTACACGGTCATCATACAGAAAAACGTACTGAATGACAGCACCTGTTCAACAGGAACTAGATCGGAAGCTTCTTAATGCGCAAACAGATAAAAACTAAGATCCTGAGCCTAGATCAGGTGTTCAGGCAGGAAGCAACTCTGCGCAGCTGAACTGGAAAACCTAACGACACGCTGCACGCAGCTTCCCTAAAACTAAGGGGAGCAGGAAACAGTACCATTGCCTTGCTGGATATTCTAAGTATTTTAAGTACACACCCCGCAAAACCGCTGACCGTCCTGCGGGGGACTCAGGGCCCTAACGACCACCGGCAACGGAGAGGACGGTAGTAACTGCAGCGTTGTTGGCGTTGTAGCCTCAGAAGGACACAGCTTACTAACCGCTGCATCACCTCACACCGCTTTCTGCCTTTTTCCCCTCCGACGTGGCGCTTCCTCCTCAGGTTTCGGGACCCGCACGAAGCGCCCAGCCCGCATCCCTGTCCCGCCCGGGGGTCTCCCGCACCATCCGGCCTTACCTTCGCCGCCGGCCGGGCTGGGCTGGGGGTCTCCGCGGGACACGTCTGGCAGCTGGGAGACACGGACGCTGAGGAAGCAGAACGACACGACTGAGGAGCCGAAAGCCCGGGGGGAGGGTTCGCCCCCGCCCCCGACGCCCGCCGGGGTCTGCGGG
>VZSC01019811.1:380127-439057 GCA_013398225.1 Steatornis caripensis | reverse complement strand
CCGGGGGCCGCGGGCCCAGCCCCGCCGCACGCACGGGCGGGGAGGGGGCCGGAGGGCCCGGCGCTGCAGCCCAGCGCCCGCGGAGGGGCCAGCCCCGGCCCGAAGGCCCCGCCCGCCTACCTGCCCTCAAACGCCACCGGCAGCGACAGGTCTGCCACCGGCAGCGACAGGTCTGCCACCGGCAGCGAGTCCATGGCGGCGCTAACCCGCGGCTCCCGCCGGCGGCCAGGGCTCCGACTCCTTTGTGCGCGGCTTTGGCGGCTTCGCTGGAATTCAAACGGCCGCAATCGCTTCCGCCATCTTTGCGTCGACGGAGGTGAAGCCGCTGAAGCCACTGCGGATGAGCGCAAAAGGCGGGCACAATAGAAACCGAAGGGGAGCCGCCATGTTTGCTGCGGGCGGCGGCTGAAGTTGGCCAGGCAGGCGCCATGTTGGCTGAGGGCAGAGTGGGCCGTGGGTGATGGCGGCTGCCAGCTGGGCAAAGGGAGAGAAAGCCGCCGGGCGCCAGCCATCTTGAATGAGGGAAGCCGCAGAGACGTTCGCCAGCCGCCATCTTTTTCCAAGCAGGACAGGCGACGATGCTGAACTGTCATCTTTAGTGACAGCACAACGGAGCGTGCCGAGGCACAGCTGCCATCTTTGCTGAGGGCACGCTGGGCGCGGCTTTCGAGTCTGTGGCGAGGCGCCGGAAAGGCCCGGCCGAGGCGAGAGCTGGGGTGGGCGGGCGCGGGCGCGGGCGCGGGCGGGCAGCGGCCCCCGCCTCTCCCCGGCTGCCTTCGGGACCCGCTCCAAGGAACGCGCGTTTGGAAGAGGCTTTTGCTAGGCTGCGCCGGGCCCCCGGGCTCCTGCCAGGCCTGGCAGAGCCGCTGGAGCTGATTGTTTCCATGTCCTCCGCGGCGCCAAACTGCCATCAGACGTGAAGAGAGACATAATTACACTTCAGTTTCAAATTCTAGTCGCTGTTCTTTGTAACTGGCAGGGGTGAGAGGCCGGGAAGCCAGCTGCTATTATCATCCATCCTGCGTTGGGGCAGGCTGATTTTGAAACAATCAATCAGGGTGGTTTGGTTTTTTCATAAAGCAAAGATGTAAGCGTTGCAGCTCTCCTGCTTTCTCAGGGAGAAAGTGCAGTTATGTTGAACGTTTCAGAACATCGGCAGTTGGAAACGCTAAACTGAATTAAGTGCTGCCATTGTTTCCCCTGCAAGGCGCTGCCATCCCTGAGGGCACGCACAGAGCAAGGCCTGGCCTGGGGCGGCCGTGTGGGGCGCAGGCAGAGCTCCCACCCTCCCCTTGCTTCTCCTGCCCTTCGCATTCGTTTTCAGTTCATTGCTGGAAACCTGTGTGTAGGATTGAAACGCATTACTGCAACATTATGACCTCGAACGGGGCATTGTGCTAGGCCTTAGTGTCAGCATTGCCTGTAACGTGAGGGGGCACTTGCCTGGCACTCACCCTCAGGAGTAACCATGTGCTTAAGATTTAGATTTGGTTTCCTCTTCAGTACCAAGTGTGTCAGGTTTCACTTACTCACTATCATCTGGGCTGTCTCGAGGGGATTCTTACCTGGCTAGGAAACAGGACATGGATATGGGCTGACCATGGGCCATGGTGATTTTGTGGTTTTATTATTCCAAATGGTCATGGTGCCCCATTAGCTCCATTTTCTCCAGGTATTTGCTCCAGCTCTACTCTCTACTCAAAACGGATGAAAGTTGTAAGCCTGTAAAATGCCCTAGACTGTTGGTAGCAGCCATTGCAACCACTGGATCTGTATGGTCACGGTGGGCTTCCCATCCCTACTCTTGTCTTTCAATTTTATATATACAGGTGCACGATGGAGCAGCTGTTAGTGCCCCAAACTGCCAGGAAATGCCAGGCACTACTTAGCACAGCTAAGCTCATAATCTCTTCTCCTATCCAATCGGACATGCCTCATGCTTTGTACTTGGGGTCCGATGACCCTAAGAGATGTTCGGTCCCTTCAACTCCCCGATGGCCCTTGGGAGACATTTGTCACTGTACATGACCACATCCCCTTTTGCAGTGGCCTCACCTTCTGCCACACCGAAGTTTGCAAAATTGGGTCTGCCATATGGCACCAGGATCTGATCAGCCAGTCTGAAATGTGGCTTCACATGTTTACAGAGCAGATCTGCATAAGATGAATGAGTCCACTTACTGAAAGGATGATACCAATTTGCTCTTGTTCAAGGTCACAGTAAGGTATTACATATTTGATGCATGCCATTAAATCAGCATCCATCAGCCACAAGTGCGGCGCAGACCATTCGCTGCTTGCATGCTATGGGCTGGCACAAGACCTCTGTGTCTGCAGAGCCACGGGTCATGTTTCAAAAGGAAGTCAGCAGGGCTCTCCTTGCTAAGTTTACCACTTCATGAAATAGTTGTCTGATGGACAAAGATACATATGTGTACGTACACACAGACATGGTGGAAAATTTCCCTGGGTTACTGCACTGCCCAATATTTTAAAATCTGCAGCAGCATCAAGAAGCTGCGAGTTTAGAAGGAGTTAACAACTTGCCTTCTGATAATCTGCTTAATGCTGTTTAACCTTATCTTAATTAGTAGTACATTTGGGGAGATTATGCTAAATCCTGGTGCCAGGAAGCCATACTGAAACAACGATTTCCTACTTTACAAAGCAGCCCGAGATCCTTACCACCTCAGAAACAAAGCACTAAAGGGAGTCTAGGAAAGAATTACTTGTGGTGAGTATAATGGTATGAATAAGTTGATCACAAACTGCCAAGGAGCAGAATGAAAGCCAGCTGCTCCCGTGCATGGTGGCTGAAGCACGATGGTGGCACAAGGAGGACGGATGTCACCGTCAGGTGATCACAGGTCCTCCTTGCTGTCCTATGCTCAAGTCCCTGCTCTGGGAACCTGGTTCAGCATGCAGTTATGCCTCCTCCTGTTACAGTTCAGAGCAAAATTCCTCCTAAGCTAAGTCATACACAATCAGACTGTTCTGCTAATGCAAATCAGATCTCAATAAATTCTCTGGAATTTCACCAGTGTGGCCCTTGCTTATATAGCTCTGGCTCAGTTAAACATTTAAATGAACACTTAGTTTTACGTGCGTGCTTAATTGATGCTGACTTATCTCTCGTCAAGTTCTTTGCTTAATAAGGGCCAAAGAGGTACACATTCAGCTGAAAAGACTAGCCCTTAGCATTTGTATTTGCTTCTGCGCCAAAAAAATCAATTTTCTAACACTAACAAGTGAGAAAGAAACGCAAGTTCTCCATAGGTCCTTTTGCAGACGCTACCAGAGCTGTTCAAAACTACTGACACCACAGATGTGGATTTCAGAGTGTCTGGTAACATAAATTTCCTTTGAAAGACCCATCGCGGTCATGAAGAAAAATCTGATAGAATATCCTCTTCCGATTTCTAGCTTTGCTCTGTAGGTTTCATTTTAAATGACTACATACATCTCTGACAAAGTATGTCTGTGTAACTATTACAGACAATAATGGGGCAACATGCATCGACTGTCTGGCTCCCAACGCGTTAGTGAAAGTAGCTGAAAGCTGGAGTCGTTAATAAGCACACACAAGAGACAATAGAGCTCATTTTTAAGATGGATTATCGGACTCAGAACGTCAGCTGTACTTCTGAATACCTGATGTTAAAAAACATTTTTGTGCCACGGTTCTCATCCCGCATACAGGGGTATAATGAAGGAATAATTCTCTTGGAACAAATGTCATTACTGGGATGAGATCAGATGCAATCCTTTGGGTTTCAGTCGAGCGCTGGTTGCTATCAGTGGAAAGACTCCTGCTGAACTTTAGTGAACAAAAAAAAAAGCAAAAATCCAAGTGGCATAAATACAAATTATATACATTTATTTTTATTAATTTTAAATAACATTCTTCTGTATAAATTCTGACATATATTCAAATCATACACTTTTTTTTAGAAATGCATTTGTAAGCATAGCTTATGCTTAGGAGACGCCTTATTTGGATGTGTAGTAAGACTGATGGGTTTCAGTTGGGAGCAAGTACAACTTTTAAGGCCCACATTTTTCTTATTTTAATCCATCCCTCTGACACATGAAGAGCAGAGTCCTGTGGGAGCTCATTTTAAAACTTCACTTTAAAGAGAAACTTATTTTTAGGATTCAATCTTACATCCTTTATTTAAAGGAGACTGTGCAAACTTTCTGCCACATTTACATTGCATGGAGCATCTGAGATAAAGATGCTGTACAGCAGTAGTTAACTGGCCCAGGATACCTGAAGAATGCTGAATACATCCCCTCCTCTTCCACAAATGGCTTCCAGCATGCTAAGTTTGCTCAGCCTGGTCCAAGGGAATGATCATTCCAATGGATGACATTTCCTGACAGATCCCCAGGGCTAGCACTCCATGCAGTTATTTCTAGCTACAGTGGTTCATAAGATTTGAGATCATCTATTCACATTAACCCAATCCCATTTCTGCATGTCTGTTGCACCCTGTGCTTACCAAACGCTCTTGTACACTGTGAGCCATCCAGACTGCCCCGTGCCTGTCACACGTCATTGCTTTTTGCCCTTTATCTGCTCCATTGTATCCTCTTGCCTTCAGTTACTGGACTATGGAACTGAACTCACCCCATCCAGACCAGCTGGGTCCACAGGGCCCTCACAACCCTGAGGATCATGCCTTGAAAGCTGGTTTCTCACCTTCACCCAGCCCTCACCTGCCTTGTCGTACCTTCTCTATGCTTGCCAGCTACCATACCATGCCATCAACTGCCTTTCTCCACAACAGCCATACCACCGCAGCCAGACAGCAGCATGCCCAGTTGGAAGGTGGTGCGTGGTAGCCTTTAGGAAAGCTACAGGTATCTGTATTGCCACACCAGCCCTAGAAGTCACCCAGATGCCTCCCCCTTGCCTTGCTAGCTTCTGAATTGGGCCTCGGTGCAGCCCTGTAAGTCCATTTCTGGTTTACCTGCCCATACTCTAATATGGGCAAACTCCAACATCTGGGAAGCTTCATAACAAGTTGTTATAACACATGGCAGGTCCTGGTGGCCTTTAGTACCCTGGCAGAGGTGTTTTAGCTCCGCGCTCCACCAAAGTACAATGCCAACCTAAGCTGACTGGAGATACAATTAGCTCAGCTTCTTCCTCACCTCCTGTGGTGCCCACAGGACAGTTGCATGATGGACAGAAAGCAAGGAGGATCCAACCCCTCATCACCAAAGCTAAACACGAAGCTGTTTGTTCTTGCCTTGCTGAGGCATCGATCTCCTTTTATAAATCTCCTTCTATGCCAAAGGGCTGGTTGGCTGGAGAAGTCTGGTATTTCCCTGCCAAGTCATTTTGCCATCTCACAAGCATTGTCCCAGTGCCACATCCCTGCTGTGCTCCAGTTCCCTGCTAAAGAACATCCGGTGCTTTCCTCTGCTGTCCAGACCTGGGCCGCCAGGACCCCCTGCCCAACCAAGCTTCCCATCACATCTGCGGGGGCCACCTATATCCCTTCGTCCTGATGTGTGACCCACAGACAACAGCAGGGCTGTACCGCCCTCCCTTACGGNGTCTCCTGCCATCGGCCCTCGGGGGAACTCCCACGAGTTAACTTTGGGCTGTCACGTTCCCAGTTCAGGCAATGGAGAAAGAAACTCCTCTGGAGGGGGCATCACACACCTAATCTAGGCTCCAGCTCAGAGTCCCTCCCTGCACCAGCTCCTCTGTTCTCTGCAGGTCCTGCCTGCGGTTGACAAGGATACTCAGGATGCTGAATGCCTTTGGAGGTCAGAAGCAGTCCAGATGCAAACATCTCCTGTGCCATGGCAGGCACGGACTAGGAGGGCTCAGCATCTGAACTCACACTCTTATTTTGCAGATGGTCATTATTTCTACAGTGAAAGAAAAATCAATGCCTATTCCTGTTACAAAGCAGCCCACAGTCATACCAGAATATGAGGAAGAGGTGTTTTGTGGCAAAGATTAAAAGATCTACTAAACTATTTTGGAAACGTTAAAGTGAACAGTCTGTCCTTCACTTTGCCTGCCAGCATTAGCCCCAGAAGCTAACACTTCCTAAACTACCTTTCCCCACCCTATGAAGTGACCAAGGGCAAGTGTATCGCTAAGGGAGCGCTGCTAAATAATTACCATTTTTAGGAAATTTTCTGTTTTGTTACCACTCTGCTCTTTCAAAGTTTGATGAGTAACTCGAGGATTAGCAATATCCAGATTTTCTCCTCCGGTCCTCCCCCGTTTTATAACTAAAAGTAACATTGCTTTGAATGACATCAGCCAAATTTATTACCTAAACTACAGGACCTCACCCGGGCCCACAGCAGGCAACGGGAGCTTTTCCGTCAGCTCAGGCCTATGTGCAATATCACATTCTGCCCTCACAATTTCACTTGGTTATCCTCGACTATTTTCCTCCTTACTTGCCTTGCCTCATCTTCAAATGAGGCAGCAAGTTTTCAAGGGAGAAATGGCATCTTTGTGCACGTGTTTGAAGTACCTATTCACCTCCCTCCCCTGCCAAAGTCTCCAATGGTAAGAAAAGTCTCCATGCAGCACCAGAAAACAAATAAATAATCACCACATTCTTCCTACCATTTCTCATCTTGAGAAATATTTATTTTTGCCTGTTTCTGAGGATGCATCAGTCAGCTCCTGCTGACTCTTAGCAGGTACTTCATTTATCCTCAGCATCAATCGCTTGCAAAGCACCAACACATGCAGCAATCCAGCTTTAATTCTGAGGTTGGTCATGAGCTAGGTGAAATATGTGTTTCATGCCCTGCTTAAATGTAGTGGTATTGATTTTCATGGGTCTGACCTGGTGGCTCCTTGGCACAGGGAGGGCACGGTGCCTGCCTCGAGGCATGCATGCATGCTGCGGGTACCAGCAAGGCGCTCCATGGTGCGACCTCCTTGTGCTGCGCTGCCCGTTAGTTGTTCTCCCTCTGCTAACAGTCCACCAGCCTCCCACAAAAATAAGGGGAATCTGTAAAAACCTGAAGTCCCCTGTAGGGTTTTTTGACAGCTGATTCCCCACCACCACCTTGTGCTACATAAATTTCCTGAAAGCATCCGTGTGCTTTTAGCTTTTAAGCCTAGAAGCGCAGATTGGCTCCTGCGAGCTCTTCAGCTGAAAGACGTTTCCACCCAAATCCAGGAGATACTTGCTTTTGCCCTTCAAGAGGCCAGGAAGCTGCGCTCAGCCCTCCGGCAATTCCCCCCGTCACCATGTCAGCACGGGAGAGAGGGCAATGAGATCCACTCATGTGATGAGCAGCCACTTGGGAAAAGCTCAGCCATCAAGATCAGGCTCTCAATGCATTCGTGACAGTGTACTTGCATTTTGTATAAAGATTTAAAAGCAAGTAACAGAATGGTACATCCAATTTGTGGACCTAGTCATGGCGACACTGGATCCACTCTATATTTAAAGGAATGGGAAAAATTGACAGATGCAAGTAGGGAGCACTCACATTTTCTCTAAAAAAGAAAGTTATTCAATGACACTAGAAGAAAAGCTTTAAGCAGTCAGTGTTTGCCAGAGTCCCAGCTCCAACAATATTGCCATCTAATTTACAGTATTTTAAACAACCCTCTTTCTTTTTTAAACAACGTCACTAGCCGCTGTACAATTAAAATCTAGATGATAAAATATGACTTGGGGAATAGGGGATGCTAGGGAGGGGTTCATGGTTTTGTTCTCGGAGTTTTTTTGGTTGGTCGGTTGTCTTTTTTACAAATAATTACAAATACAATTCCAAGAAGATATATTACATTTTATATACAGAACACACCATTTCTATCAAGGTAGGGTATTAAGCCTAGCTTTTATTTTTACACGGCAACCCTGAGATGTCTTGTCATCTTCCCTTGCACAGAAACTATACAAGTTCATTAACTCCTTCTAGAAAAAAAAAATTGATTGCTATCTGTTAATAGCATCATCACCCTGTATAAATACTAAGAAAGGGAAAAGCTTAGCCTCCTCCCTAACTCAAATATTTTAATTTTTTTTTTCCTGTTTCCCTGCTTACTGGAAACTGATAATGGTGACTTTTTTCACGTGTGCAACTCACTCCCCTACTTGCCTCTTGGTAGTACGGTGAACAATGATTTCCCTTTTTTTGTCCTCCTTTCCAAACAAATTTGTATCAGGAACTAATATGAAGCCTTTACAAAGGTCGATTTCCTGAAAATCCACTGTTAACTGGTGAGCTACTTTTCAAACTCAAGGATGCAGACAGAAGTGTTCGGTTGGCTGGAAATCAAGTAGCTTCTGATTAATCATGGGGTACTGCTTTCTCCACCCCACCACCTCTTCACAAAAAAAAAATATTCTAAGACCAGCATAATCAAGTCTTTATCAACAGTGAATTCTGTGGATCTTTATGGAGAACAGGGCACTGAGTGCATTCCACCATTTTACCTGAAATGTGGATGTACTACACTTTTTCTATTCACCTCCAAACTACGGCATGCCCAGCATAAGAGTATCCGAAGAGCAAACTCCTCTGCCTGGAGCCTCGGCACGGATCCTGATACCCCTTCAACAAGCCCTGTAACTTTAAGCCAACTTTAGAATAGCTGGATCGCTGCTTCTTCTAAGCTTTATAATTATGCATGGGAGTCGTCAGTGTTAGCTGTCCATTCGGTGCCACTTCATTCCCATCGTCTTCCAAGAGCCCCGAAACATCAGCGTTGGGTATGCTGTCATGGTAGCTGCTAAAACTGATGTTGTCCTCTTTGAGTTCAATGGTCCAAAAAGGAGCATTAAGTTTTCTGTTTTGATACTCACGGTACATGTAGACAGCACCCACAAAGCCCATTAGTAGGACCACAACAATGATGATAACTGTCAAAATAATTATGTTAAACTGAGTCCATGAAACATCTGCTAAAGCAGAGGTACTATTGTCAGAGGAACTTATAGGAAATATAGTCTGTATAGTCGTTGGTGACAATGTACTGTTTATCACTGCCGTTGAAAATGATGTTGCCTTGCTGGCATTTGGAGCAGAAGTTGTAAACTCCCTTGTTTCTGGGCCAAGAGCGGCTTCTACAAAACAAATAAAAAATGATCAATAAAAATATGCTAAGCTGGAACCAAACACAAACATAAGAGATTTCACATTTATATGACAGTCCTTAGGGCAATTAAGACCATGCTGTTAAAGCTGGCATTTTTTCAAAATAGTTTACAAAAATGGCTAGCCAGGGTTAGGTTTGGGGTTTTTTAAATACTTCTGTGTGCTAAGTGCTCACGGACTGCAGCATTCCTATGAAAAATCTGGTCATGGAGGAATAGAAGCAGTAGCCATGATTCAGTGCTCAATACATGAGCTCACGATGAAAGCAAGCCACCCAGTCCCACTCACATTCATGAAAATTGGGCTCGACCAAGCTCAGCAAGAGTTTGGACTTTGAACCTCATGAAGGCAGAGTTTCACTTGTTGTCTGCATGGGCTACACAATCAGGCTGGCAGGACACAGCCACTCCAGGAGCTTAAACCTTTCACAGTTAGTACAGTAGATGTAGGATTACGTTCACAACATTCTTATTTCTGCCTGATTCAAAAAGGAAAAAATGAACCATGAGTATTCTGCTGTCACAGTGTTTAGCAATGGGCTTCAGTATTTACACTGCTTTATGTAAAAGGACAAAATAATCCCGGTTCTGCTTTTGAATGACAAAGTCATACACAAATCTCATGGAAACCCCCAGTCTGCATAACCAGAAGCAAAAGGTAACCAAATCAAAACAAAAAAAAAAAAGACTGTGGATGTTCTTACAAAGCATTCGAACACAGCAGAAGCCAGTCTGGATGCTCTTGTGGTTTCAGCTGCTGACACACGTCCACACAAAAAGGACGGGAACATGGGAACTACCAGACTGTGCCACAAGCTCCGTTCTTCAGGAAAAAGTCTGTTCTCAGCCACAAAATAGCCAAGCACCTTGCTTGCAGCAGACATGGGGTAACTCCCTTCTCAGATCTAGGAGCCAGCAACAAGGTAACACTGGAGATCTCCTAAGTGGGATGCAAATTCATTACAGCTTCCTCAAACCGGTTGAGCTACAGGCCTCAGAAACACCGTAACAAGCCTGAGCATTAGGCTCCCAAATGTAACTAATAAAGCATTTTCTTCACAGGAATAACCTGATCTATTTTAGATTCTCAAGTCCGGGCAGCAGGAACCCTCCAGAAGCTGAAACCTCAATAAACCAAAATGTTCTCTACACCTATTGCTCCACAGGCCTCTCTGCACCCTCTTT
This sequence comes from Steatornis caripensis, assembly GCA_013398225.1. Classification (NCBI taxonomy): domain Eukaryota; kingdom Metazoa; phylum Chordata; class Aves; order Caprimulgiformes; family Steatornithidae; genus Steatornis; species Steatornis caripensis. Next base: position 428,774 of record VZSC01019811.1, on the reverse strand, counting down.
CCCACTCTCTTCCATCTCTCTCCTTCTGCTATCAGAAATGCAACTTCATTTTAAACCGACTGACAGCTGCAGCAATTACAGCTGATGGTGCCGTGCCATACTCATCCAGCTCTCCTGAACGGAACGTCTCTGAATTATGACTGAGGAGGAGAGTCCCTTATGAAGGACTAATTTTGCACTAAGTTGCATCTCCAATGGCAACAGGAGCTGGAAATATTCAGCACGTCTCCTGCCATCGGCCCTCGGGGGAACTCCCACGAGTTAACTTTGGGCTGTCACGTTCCCAGTTCAGGCAATGGAGAAAGAAACTCCTCTGGAGGGGGCATCACACACCTAATCTAGGCTCCAGCTCAGAGTCCCTCCCTGCACCAGCTCCTCTGTTCTCTGCAGGTCCTGCCTGCGGTTGACAAGGATACTCAGGATGCTGAATGCCAGAAAGCATTTCTCTATGGGGTAACAGGCGGAATTTCTCAGTAGGAAGCAATGTGACAGGAGCAAGAGGTCCCTGGATACAGCTTTGGGAGACGGGCATGAGGAATTCAGTCACCCTTTCCAAATTACTCCATCGAACACTCAATTCTTAGCAAACCCTGCCAGTAGCTATAATTAGAAAAAAAAAAACAGAACAGAGACAATGGCTGATTCACTAGCAAGGAAATAGGACTTTACTGGGCTTTATTTGTGAGTCAGCATCAGCTAAGTGCTGGCAAGGGGGACATGGGTGAAAACATTTCCTGGAACTGATGGTAACGTCATGGTGAAACAGTGCCATGCTCTGACTGCGGACTGTCGCTTTTGGGCCGTGATACAGCGATGCCTGTTTCCGCTCGCCGGGACCATGCCAGCCCTCCAGATGTCCTAAAGCAGCTCCTTGACAGTGGCAGCTGGTCAGTCAATGGGCTGCTTTGGCAGCTTTGACGTGAGCATCATATCCAGCTGCTTGATTGAAATGCAGTCTCTGCAAAGCTTCTGTTACCTCCTGCAAGGAACGAGCACTGGCAGGAGCCAGGGCCGCGCCAGCAGCCCATGCACCTGCTCTCGGGGGTGGCTGCGATGCTCGGCTGGGCGGCACAGTGCCACGCTGCATCACTAAGTCCTTGCTGCTATGCCTCACCATCACAGCAGGAACACCATCCACCCAGCGTCAGAAACATTGACCTTGGTCATTCCACATGCCCTTTGAATATTCTCTCCATCAGTCTTGAAAGCATCAAAATCTTAGTCAGGTTTAAGACTCTGAATTGCTCCCATGGATACTAGAGGTTGGTACAAAACATGCTGTCTTTTTTCAACCGCAACCACTCAAGTTTCAGACTCCAATGACTTCATCTGCAGATCTGGTGAGGATTTCATGCTAGAAGCCACTCAAAACCAGGCCACTCAAATGCACCAGTGGTTTATGAAAATCTTAACTGAAAACTAGTTAATGCACAGTACCTCAGCATGTCAATTTTTAGGCAAATAGTGTGTGAGAAACTGGAAAGAAACTGTAGACCTTTTTAATTGCTTAATAAGAAAGGGAAAAAACAGGTGTCAAGGCGTAAAGCTAGAAGAGCATGTCCCGGTCCCTTTGAAAGGGGACAGCCTTTCCCCACATCAGGAATTGCCTATAGCAATGCCATTAAAATAAAACAAATGGTGAAAACTGCAAGTATACAAGCAAAGCCATACACGTGGATTTTAATGGAGCAAGGTCATGTAGCTCTTTGCACAAAGACAGAGCTGTGCAGGGGGAGGTAATTGATGACTCGATGCAAAACTGCCACTTCCAGCCCTGTAACAGTAGAGTTACAGCTAAGGAGCATTCAACTTTTTTGTATTGATCATCTCCCCGTGCAGAGAAGGACTCTGTGATTACACCTCCAGAGCGCAGCATGGGAGTGAAAACCACATTAGCTCCTAATGGAAGATCTGAATCAAATCTCTGTTGGTGACAAGGACGAATTTGGGCCCACATACTTCCCTGAACTCTGGGTTCTCATCTAACACGTAACACCGGTAATGTTTCCATGCATGGAGCTGTAGATCCACCTTGTGGACCAACCACCGAAGGAGCAACTTAAGAACCATTTTCTCTCATTTTACTATGAGCCCTCCCGCTACGCAGTAGCCTAAGTACCAGAGCTAGTTTGCACCTGAGATGCTACACAGTGTTGCAGATGTGGACTGAAAACAGACGAGAGACCCCTCAAGAGCAGGTACCAGTAAATTCTGGTGTTAACTCACTGTGCACGTTTGGATCTCAGCTCTCTGAGATTTGACTTCCCCATTTAGAAAGCAAAAAAACCCCGAGAGTATCTAAAGTCCAAGTAGTTAACTGTTTGCAGAGTACGAGGAGTGACAAAATTTATCATAAACACCCTTTCTAGGGAACTAGACAGTGCTATTGAATGGACCAGTCAATAAAGACAAGTCACTGGGCACTAAGAGTAAGTGATTAAGTAAGTCAAGGAACAGACATCTGAAAACATGCATTTAGATACACTGCAAATAGTTTTTGTTTTCCAGCTTGTTCACTAGAGGTGTCTGCCACAGTCTGGGAATCAGGGTGATCACAGCTAACTCAACCACAGGTTTCAAGGCCAGTAGGCATCAACGTGTTACAAGGTCTGGTTTTCTCCCCTGTACCACAGGCCAGACGAATCTAAACCAATCTGAACAATTAACAGTATTCCCTCTCCAGCCTTCAGGCAGCTTGCACCCAACTGAGCCACGCAGAAAGCTTCGACACTGATTTGAGGAGCGTGCTTTACCTTTCTTAGTGCAGTTGGTCCCCTCGGGGTCTCGGACGTAGCCATCCTCGCACTCCTCGCAATGGAACCCAGCAGTGTGGTACAGGCAGCCAATGCACTCCCCGCTATCTGGCTTGCACATGCTGGGTGACCGTGCCGGGTCCACGTTCCCGTTGCAGTTACATCTTACGCAGATGCTGTCGGAGTTGTAGTAGCCGTTGTCGCACTGGTTGCAGTTCGGGCCAGTGTACCCAGTTTTGCATTTGTCACACCTTGGGGCAGTCTCACCAGGCTCTAAAGGATACAGAAAGGACAACACGTATGTGCCATAGCCCATTGCAGAGAAACACCCACTGTGGATTTGTTCTGTGGGGCCTGACCACAAGTCACCAACACAAAAATCAGCAGCCACTGACTATTAACCAATTTCAAATTTTAAGCCGAAAATAAAACTTTTGAACTCCAGCATTTTCTGTTTCTTGGGGAAGAAAGGCTTTGAGGGTTTCTGATGCCTCGTACCAGCATCACATAGCATGCTCGGCACGTTGCTAAGCAAACAGGTTATAACTCCTGAACATTTCCATCTCAAACAGCCAAATTCAGAAAACAGCTGGAACTGTATCAGGGATGTTAGCAACCTGCCAGAACCTTCTGGCCTATATGAAGCCAGAGGAGGCTTGACTGCAAAACCGATTAAGGGAATATCACAAAAAGTCTTCTATACATTTGTTACAGCTATGCCTTCTTCTCTTGGTTACATGGAAATAGAGTGGGAAGATTGGAGAATCTCTGCTAGGAGATCTTCCGAAGAGGGCTCACAGAGGTATGGATGGCTACCTGGCACTACTGGGCACCTCCTGTACCTCTCCTGGCTGCCACAAGCCCAGCAGTTTCTCTCTACAAAACCTTGCATGTTCTTCAGAGCAGGCTGCAGCCCACAGCAAAGTGTTCCTGATGCCTTCCGCTGCACAGCTGCTTTCACAAGAGGCAACACAAGCACACATTGTGGCAGGCACTGCTTCCAGGGAGGTGCCCCGGTTCCCACAAATGGGACATTCACAGGCTATAAAGTGCCTCGCTAGGCTGATGCCCTTTGAGTAGCAATTTAATCGAAACACATTGAGAAGAGCTACATTCATTATCTGAGGAATTAGACCAAAACGAAAGCCTTACGTATTCGGCAGGTGCCAGTCGATGCCACAGTGGAGCAGGGGCAGCGATGGCAGGCATGGGCAGGATGGGTGCTTCTGTAGAAGCCCTCCTTGCAGAGCTCGCAGTGGTTTCCCTCGGTGTTTTCCTGGCAGTGCAGGCAGGTGCCTGGGGAAGGGACAGGAGCACAAGCAACCATTCAGCAGCAGGAACTGGAGCAGAACATTTGGGGCAAGAATCTGCATGGAGCACTCTCAATTATCAAGAGCTCACAGGTGATTCAGGATGCCCTCGGGCCAAAACACAAACCTGCCCTCTTATGACCTGATGGTAGTCCCCCTCTCCACAAGCACATGTATAATGTGAAAAAGTAGGTAGCTCCAGCAGAGAGGCCCACAGCTCATCACTTCAAAAGGTCAGTGCAGGTAAACACATGCTACCAATATTAAATGGTCCACAAAGAAAAGGGTTTCAGTTTGCACTGGTGCCAGTGAGCCAGGATCTTGATGCTTCAAATCCCCGCTCCCACGAGGGATCCCGCGAGTTTATGCCGCTGCCCCTTTTTGTGCGCAGCCTCTTTCTACACCACAGAGCTGGTGGTCGGGGTAAGGAAGTGCCACCGTACTGCTCTGGGGCTCCATCCCACCACTGTGGCTCCAGCTCCTCTGTCCCCGTCACAGGAGGAACGTTTATTACAGGCACAAGGCAGCAGCAATTACTGACCCTCATGGAGAAACAGAGGAGAACTGGGGGTTCACGTGAGCCACCTCCCCTTCCTGGCGAAGCCCCTGAATCAGAAAATCGATGCGCTATGTCTTAGCAGAGGCTGTGCCCTCTAAATTGCATTTTGATACTATTGCGACCAGTTATAAAATCCCTAGTTATAAAAACGCCGCCTCTATCAAAAGCCCATCCATCAACAAGAACATCCTGTAATTCAGCAGGCTCCTCGTCAAGGTGGCAGTGACCCGAGGGACGTTTATATGATTAAATCCTGTGTACAAGACTCTGAAAAGGCAACAGCCACCTTCGAACAAATCAGGGTGGCACAGAACAGTTTATTCACTGCATATATAAGCACAGACAAGAGATCCACTGAGCTAATCTAGCACTGCTGCGGGGGTATGGAAAAGTCTCAAATCAACATTAACCACACAAAAAATCCTGAATTAGGTTAATGCTGACTGTTAAAAAAAACCACAGCAGATTTTCTTATTCATATCAGAATGGTTTGGCTCCCTTGCAAGCCCAACACGCTGTGTGGCTCCTACTCTCTTTCCACAGTCATGATTCTGCAGCCGAGCATCCCCGAGCAAGCCCAGCACGTCCTTGCAGCCGACCCTCGCGCCAAGGGCAGGAAGCAAACCCTGGCAGCTGCTGCTTTTGGGAAGAGGCTGATTCACCCGTGCGGTGCGCCTGGCAGCACCCCGATGACTAAGGATGCTTGCTAGGCGACAGCTCCCACACACTGTTTGCTCTTCACCCAACAGCTTGTCAGACACGAGCCGGTGGTTTTTGTGGGAGAGATGTCAGGGTTAGAGAGGAAAATTACCCGCTGGTCTCCGTTTCTCCACTTGCAAACCTCAATCAGCTGCTTCAGCGGGATGCCTGGGACTGACCAGCTCGTGGAAGGTCAATTTGCCTGATCAGCACTAAGGGTGCCTTGAACCGTGCTCTGCAGGCATTAATGGTGGTATAAATCTGGAATCGCACCTGCGTTTTCTGTACAATCTTGGTCATTTCAGGACCAATGTCTTTCCCAGCAGCGGAAATTACTTGCATTTATCTACACCAGCCCTGCAAAATGGCTGTGTTTCCAATGAGTCAGCAAGTTGCTCAGCCATGCAAAGCACGCACGGGCTTGCAATCAGGTATCGCTGTGGAAAGCCTTAATAATTAATAACACTTCCCATCCTGGTAACGCCCTCAGGAAGCATCAGACCTCACTGTAACCCCAACTGGGAAGAAGCAACCAAACTCATTGCACAGACACAGCACAGGGCACAAGGGTCGTGTCGAAGGAAGCGCTGTCGCCTGGGGAGCTCTGGCTGCCCAATTTCCAGTCCAGTAATTTTAAATATTCCTCCCGGCCAGAGTGACGCCGAGCGAGGCCGGTCACAGAGCCGGCAGAGGGAGCCCGAAGTACAGCGTTAATGCAATAAGAAACCTTGAAAATTTGACAAAGACTACACACAGTTGATGTAAAGCTGGGGAGGTCACACAAAGTGCAGTCTCTAGAGCAGGCTGAGTGCACTGCCTTACTTATTAGACGTCGGATGTAATTTTTAGTTCACTGTTCTCTGTTCTGGTTTTGTTGGGTTCCCTCACCCACGGCAGTAAATAAAGCAGATGGAGGAAAATTTTAAAAAAGGGATTTCTGTCAAATCAACAATAGGTCATTAACCAAAAAGAGCATCTGTCTTTGCAGTGCTGTCACTGTCACTTTGTCAGCACTGGACAGCCCCAGCAGGAGCACTGCCTGCACAGCCCCATCCCGGAGGCAAGGTCTGCGCTGGGCTTTGTTAAAAATCAAGAGCAAGGGGAACGCTGAGGGAGAAAAAGGAAAAGCAGATTATCTTACTCCTTCACAAAACCCACACACCCAGCTCCAAATCAGTAACACCACTGATGTGCACACAGCTTTAGGTACAGTCTTACATCCTTCAGTATTAGTAGGATGTAAGCACACAAAGTTCAGTGTAGGAACGAATGCAATAATTCATCCTCAAGGAGTGCAGATCTGGTGCGTGCTCCTACCCCCGACGCCCACGGGAACACCCTCTCTGCCGAGCAGGATGAGGGCATTGGCTGGGCACAGTCAGTGCTACGGCTGCGCGTTCCTCTGCTTCAAACACACAGGCCACGAGGGAACAGACACCGGTGCAGAAATTGCCCAGAAATACCGTATTTGATGAGCTCTGCCTCTCTGCCAGCTATGCAAAAACTGCCACAGCATTTTTTAAATTATCACTCCTCTCTAAGTTCCTGGATAAACATGACGGAATTGCATTTCAGCCTGGAAGTTTTGATTAGAATTTGGATTTTGAAATGTGAGTTTTGTTGCTAAAGTGGCGACTGCGCAGGCAGTCACACAACATTGCTCCTCCGGGATCTCTCCTTTCAGTGCAGATGGGAAAGCCATTAGTTTTCCCCCCTGCCCTCCCATAAGCTATTCAAGCACAGGTGCATCGACATTTGCACTCCATCAACATCTGCATGAGTGAGAGCCAGTCAGAGAAATGATCAAGGAAAACGAACAAGGCAAATTTCTAAAAAGTAGGCAACATTAATTAGGTGCTGCCAGTTTTTCCCAGCACTAACCATGTTATCTGTGGCAATAACAATCACCTTACGTCAGTGCCAGTACAGTATATGTTTCCAGGTAAACAGCAGTTAAACAAAAGCTCCTTATAAGCCTATGTTGTGTATTTGTGTAAGTGCAGAGAACAATAGAGCACTGATTTCCGATAGAGACTGCAGAGTAAAGGCTCTGCACTGCAGCCTGGCGTAAATAACGCAGCCTTTTTGACTTCCTTGAGAAGAGGACTAGCTCCAACCTTGCCCGGCGTTTTAATTTCAGTTTTAAGGTAAAGATTCTGGGTACTCAAGGCATAAAGATGCAGGTGAAGAGGATGAGAGCTGAGGTCTGCTGAATGAAAATGGCAAAAACCAGAGACAGAGGAGACAGGTAAAGTTTGCACCCACCATGGTCACAAGAGGAAAGTTACCTGTTAAGCTGTCGCAGGTCTTGGAGTGGTTGTTGCACTGGCACGGCTCGCAGGTGGTTTCGTTAAACCTGTAGTATCCATCACTGCACCGGTCACACTTCAGGTCCGTGACACCAATTTTACACTGGCATTTCCCAGAGCTGCACAGAGAAAAGCCAACAGTGAAATCTGGATGTGCTGGGAGGCATCCCAAGTACACACCTGTGGTCAGTGTTTTAGACTCCCTTTCCAGAGTGTGAAACTCTGCGCAGAAATGCCTGCTGGAAGCAGGACATGAAACCCATGGGCAACAACTTCCAAAAAGCAATGAGGAGCTCAAGAAAGGCTGAGTCTCTGCAAAACCAGTTTGCCCTGACAGCATTTCCAGCTGGGCACTAGAAATCATCAGTCATCCTGGAAAGCCGTGGCCCCACGCATCAGCCCCCAGCAGATGCTCCGACAGCCCCTCTCTGGTCCCAGCTTCATCGAGCACCTGCACCAGCCCCAGGTCCTGCAGGACACTGGGACATCCGTGATCACTACACCTGAACAACAAAAGAGCACCCATGTGGATCATCACCTCCCCTCCACATCTGCGCTGAGCAGCGCCTCCCGGATTTCCAGGCGAGCGGACAATTCCCCACTCACCACCTGCCTTCCCGGCTGCCCCAAGAGCCAGCGCAGCAGCCCCAGTGACTCGCTCAGGTTTCAGCCCAGTCAGGCATCCGCCACTTGCACTCCCTCCACTTCTCCTCCATGATCCTATTCCTCCTTTCCATGCAACATCCCCACAGTCACCCAGGCAAAGCCCCTCTCCCCAGCCGACTTCTCAGGCCCAGGAGGAGCCAAGGAAAGACAAGAGAGGGTTTGCCCTTCCCCAGTGGTTTCCACTACAGCTAACCCCAGGCAGGAGCCTGTTTACTTGGGCACCTAGGATGACTGCACAGAGGGTGGAGCTCTGCACAGTTAAAATAGAGGGTATTGGTGTTAGTTGGCATGAACAAATACCAGGAGGCTATAAAAAGCAGGAGTTACTCTCATTCCTTTGGCTTTCCGTGCCAGTCTCTCCACACAGAGGCTTCAAACCCATCGCTTCAATAAGCAACTTGTATATACTAGCAGCATTTAGGCTCAACTCGCAGAGAAATCACAGCAGTGGATAAAATGCTCTTTCTCATTCACTCCCCGGCACGGTGACTGCCGGCTATAGCTCATCCCACCTGCACACGTGGGAACCACGAACACCCGAGCCGAGGACAAGAGGGAACAGAAGTGCCTCTGCACATCTCCGATAGCCCTGGGGCGACCTCCAGGAAACCTCAACCCCTGCATGCTGCATAGGGAAGCCAGGACGGCAACCCAAATAACCGTCATCTGGTCTCCTCGAGGAGATGGATTTATTTGCAGCTGCAGCAGACAAGACGGGTACCGCCCACGGAGCACCCCCTGCACGTCGCTGGATGCACCCTCCTCTTAGCTCTCTCCCTATATTAACCTCCACCTTATTCATACACTTTTTTTTTTTAATTCAGCATTTCAGGGTTCGGTGTGCCTGCACGAAGATTATCTATTGTTCTCTGTCGCTGCTCCCGGGGAAGAGCGAGCAATGCACAATTTGCTTCTAAAAGCCCCTAGAAAAATCTGTTGATTAAAACTAATAGAGGCTGAGGCTCCGAATGGCTTGACGCACTGTTGACGTGCTGTTTTTAATTAAAATGCAGTAGATTGCAATGTTTTGGGGAAGACGTTGCTTCTGTTACAAATTAGCATAATTTAGTATTTCTGTTGTTCGTCTGCTCGCCAAAGGAAGAGGAAATACTCAAAGGCACACCAAAATATGGAACTCAGCCCAAGTGACTACACAAGTAAATAGTTTCAGAATATGAAATTTCAGGCATATTTAAGGGACCGATTAGAAAAAGGAAAAAGAAATACGATGTTTCCTCGCTCTCCAGCCCATTATCTGCAATTGCAGCAGGCAGATGCAGAATTCAAAGGGATGCTGTTAAGCAGCTCAGTATGTTTGACTTTTAAAGAGCTTCTCACAAGACCTAACATTAATCCAAATGTTGTCACAGTGTTTAAATCAAGAGCAAACAAAAAGCAGTTTGTTTTTATTTGCTTCTGACCGCTACCGGACAGATATTCCTGTAAGCAGGCAGAGGACAGGCAGAGCTAAGCGGGGAAAAGCAACTAATTTGGTGAGAACTCATCTTCTGGGGATGTGCCCTATGAGAAGGGCGTTACAGGACCAAGCACTAGAGCTGCATAATCTTCACCCTCCCAGGCTTCCTCCTGGAGTCCACGCTGCTCCAGTTTACTCTCTCCTGCCCCTCGATCAAGCCTTTATCTTAATGACACCCTCCTCTTCCTCCTGGCTGGCACCCTTCCATCCAGACTCCCACTTCATTTCTCTAAAGGAGGTTTATTTCCCCAATGACTCCGCTAGAGCTCAATGCAGCATTTTGGCGCAGCGTCCCTTGGTTTTACTCGTTCACTTAAAAATAACAGGAAAGCAAGCTATTTAAAAAAAGAAAAAAAAAGATGGTTTTGGAAAGTTTAGTTTTAATGCCTTCTCGAGCAGACCTTTTCTCAACATGTTACACCTGGCACGGGGCCAAGTTCTGCATGTGCAAGAATTAAATCACTCAGCAAATATAAAGCTTTGCCTGTGGTCATTGCTTCCACAGAATAAAGCCCCCTTACAACACTCCTTTTCATAGCTCCAGTCCAGTAAAGACTGTCAGACACTTTTTAAAGCAAAGGTCAATGATATAAATGCATTGAAACCACAAAAAAAAAAGTCTTGTTAACAGACCAATTGTGCCCATAAAAATCCAGAAACTTGAAAGAAAAGACCCACAGTTTAATACTTGCACAGTGGGAACTGAACTGGATTTTGAGTGTAAGCCAGGAATTTCTTTTTGGGGGGAAGTGGCGGGGAAGGAGGGGGGAAGGGAGGAGAGAAACATTTTGATGCAGCGACATCAATTGCTCAGCTCCATTTCAGATGATTCTTAACTCCACTAAAGCCAGCCAATTCTTAGCTCTCACAAAAGAACTGACGGAAGGATATGTTGGGACAAAACCAGTCTCCTGCCAGCCTTGGTTTCTACTAGATTTTTACCAATGTACTTCCTTTAAAGACCGTGTAGGTAGTGTGTATCACCATTACATCATCCATCAACTTTATAAACGTTTCCTAATGATCAAAAACATCACCAGCACAAGAGATCCTGGCAGAAGGAGTAGGCAGTGACTAGCCAGCCAGCAGGAACGGGACAGACCACGTGCAAGGCTCAGATCCGATGCCGAGTGATCCGGCCCTCCGGGCGCAAGGGCTGCACACCAGGTTGGGGACCCCCCAAGGGCAGGAGCTCGTGCATCTCATCGCCCTCAGCCCCTGGGCTTCATGCTGTGCCTTAGGAGCTGCTGTCTCGATGCCTGCAGGGCGATACCCTGGGGCTGGACGGCACCCATCGGCAGGCAGGATGCGGCCACCCAAGGCAGCAGCATGCCAGCAGACAATGGGGAGGGAGGTTGTAAATAAAAGCAAAATATCGGGCAATGGGGAACAGCCTACACCCCAAAATACATCTGCAAAAGCCAGTCTGATTTCACTTCCACCCCGCACAGACCCCTGTACTCCACCCAAGGGGAAACAGCCACGGGATGCAGGAAATCCCATTGCCAACCAAGGGATTCATGCCACTAGCGGCAACAGAACACTCCCTGTGGTGGGATTTTACAGGGGCCTGCAGCTTTACAGCTACGGAAGTTATGGGGTTACAACAGAGAAACCCCCTCTGTGCATTACCCTGGCTGCTCTTAAACAAGGAAGATTGCAGATATTTTTGACCCCACTTGGAAGCGGCCTAGGAGCAGAGCACAAAGAACAGGGAGCACCTCCAAAATCCCATCTCGTGCCTGCCCTGGAGCTGCAGAGCGTCACATGGGGAATCTTCTGCCAGGTCTGACGGCCGGGGAAGGACACACCGGCAGGACAGGCTCCGCCGGTGAGCTTGGGCAATGCCCTAACCCTGCTCCGCTCGGCCCAGGACAGCACAGGAACTCGAGGCCTCACCCCAACGGAAAAAACCCCAGCATTAAAATACCTGTGATGCAACACAGATCGCAATGTGCAGTTGCATCTGCAGTGGGTCTCCACTCCTCCACAGAAACATCCTTAAGTTAGCAGGGATGTGACAGACACAAGATGGATGGGAAGACAGGACCATAGCCGTAAGGGCTGTTTGGAGGCATGCTGTGCTCGGTTTAATGGTATAAAAGAAAACCCTTAGCAAGTTCTAAGCGTTTATTTTTTCTCTTTTTTTTCCAAGGAGGAGGGAAGGGAGAAATTCATTTTGAATGTTTTCCCAGAAAAACCTGGATGCCCAGCTCCCACCGAGAGCCCAGGGGCTGCGTGAGCAAGCCAGAGCCAGACAAACAGTACAGCACCAAACTTCGGTATTTTTAAAACCTATGAGACCGGTAAGATGTTGGGGCAGAGTCAGAGAAGGAGGGAGCTCCCACGGGTCCCAAACCAGGGCATACCATGCAGACGAGCCATGCAGAAATCCCCAGGGCTTTGAAGGGGAGCTTTGTCAAATATATTTACCATCTTCGTTTTGAAGCACAGGGCATACGTACGCACCCCTCGTACCACAGCATCTCCCAGGACCACATCACTTGCCTAGACCATCCCCAGAAAAGCCGGCGAGGGGCTGTGCTTCCCTGAGAAAGAGGAAACCAAGGGCTACAGCCAGGCCTTCTCCGACCCAGCGGCATCTTCAGCTTCACCTGCATCCCCATCCCCTCCCAGACACTGCCTGGTAAACCTCTGATTACAGGTAAGCTCACCACTCGCCCCAGCAGGGCCCGGAGGTGTTCCTGGAACACGTACAATTAACAGCAACGACAGCGCTCCGTATGAATGAGGAAAAGCGCGTTGCTGAACTATGAGCATCTGTAAGACAACCCCCATGAAAAGGCTTTGTCACACTTTGATGGAATAAGACAAAAGGATGCTGCACACGATTAGGAGGATTCAGAAGAGATGTCGCTAAAAATGGTGCGTTTCTCCAATGAGCACAGCTCCTTTTGTGCAGATTTTCTATCATGTCTGACAGCAGCCAGGGATCAATCTCTTACATTTTCCGGGCAACGCAGAAAAGTTAACATTTGAAAGCTAAACGCTCCAAGACACTTCATGGAAAACCAACGCTGTTAAGACTCACCCCAAGCAAACTCAGAACCCTCGGAACCCACGTGTTGATTTTCCTTTAGGTCAATTAATTTGAATATCAGCACGTGAGGAAGCAGAGAGCAGGAAAAAAAACCCACGTAGCACGCGGTTGGGTTTCACCTCCCCACCCCCTCGGCTCAAACCAAAGCCACTGGCAGCCAAAACGCTTTGGTGGAAGGGTTAGTGCGACCGCGGCCGAGCCCCGCGCCCCGCTCAGAGCTGCCTTTGTGGAGGGCAGAAGAAGCGGGGCTTTATTGCGGCGAACATTGGGCCATTGTGCACCACATTCCTCGCTTTGTGCCGGGGGACGGCATCTGTTTATATGGCAGCCCTCGACGGAGCGGGGACACTTCACAGCTCTGAAAGGCCATTCTGTAACTGTCAAAGGGCCACCTTGTCTGGCCACCACTGCCTCCACAGCCCTGTGTCCCCCGCCAAGGATGCCCCATGCTACTGGGAAAGCTGGGGAACTCCAGCCCAGAGCTGTGCCGTCTCTTCTGGGTGCCCTCCTGGCAGCACCCACCAGGACTTCAGTGGCTGGGGAGGGAGGAAGCCATGGGAAGACCATGATGGCCCTGGAGAGCAAGGTTGGATGGAGTCCTCTACAGTTTGGCATGAGGAGAAGCAGCAAAAGCCTAACTAACCGCAAAAGCCTAACCCCAAACAGTGGCTCCTGGCTTCCCAGAGCATCCCTTGCAGATCAGGGCAATATGGGCATGGGACAGGCAACCTCAACACAAGAAGAGGACACATCAACGGGGAAGGCAGGGAGATGGGGCTGGTCCTACTGGACACACCAGTTTTGCCCAACGTAGTCCCTCCATCCCCAGATCTCTAATGATGTCTCCTCGCAAGCAGCAGAAAAAGGAAGCGGCAACAAGCACTGCCTGGAATCACCTCCCCCAAACGAGAATTCAGCCACAACAGCTTAAAAAGTTGAGCCAGCCCTTTTGAAGGCAGTCAGTGTTCACCAGAGCAGCAAGTCTGCAACAGACAACACTAGAATGGCAAAATCTGCTTGAGAAATCAACAAAACAGGATTTCTGAGAAGCCACAGTTACCGTAGGGGCGTTGGTAACAATCTACCTTTCGCTGCCGCTGCGTCCAGTCACTCATTTATTTCCCATTCCTGTCTGCAACCAAGTAACAATGGGAGCAGGAACAATATTTACTTGCTTTTGGGAGAAGAGAGGAGGAGAGCTAATCAAACATAAAGGATAAGAGTCTGTAGCAGGAGAGAGATTTAGCTAATTAAAGCACACAGGAAAACATGCCCTAACAGGGTATTCTTCTGCTTTTATGACATCCACGTGTAACAATTTCCGATACAAAAAAAAAAATCTGTTCTCTGCACAGGGATGCCAACAAGGCATTACTGGGGAGATAGTGAGCCACGACTTGTGCTCAGCCTATCTAGAAAAGGGAGAGCAGTCCTTTTAAAATAGGGGGGAAAGGTGGGGGGTTTTTGTTTTTTGGTTTTTTTGTTTTGTTTTGTTTTTGGTTTTGGTTTTTTTTTTTTTTTAAAAAGTCCTTGAGGAGTTGGGTTCCCAAGATCTTACCTGCAAAGGGGAGCAGTGCCCAGTATGGTTTACTGGACTGCTAAAATTCCTCAGGATGGGAATACAGTTCCCATGCAAAGAAGAGACATTTCAGAAGCGTGATGACACTCTAAAGACAGAAAGTGAAGATTTTCCAGACGTAAAATGAGAACTCCACCGCCTTCCCCCAAATAACCTCCTGTGATTGGGATGGGCAGAAGCCCTGGGAACAGGAGGTCTCTCTCATCTCAAACCATCGCCACGAGCACCCTTCTTGCCCAGGCTAGTAAAGCTCCACAAAAACCTTTAATTTCACTGGATCTGCATTTTCTGACTAACAAACCCCCCCCAAATTGTGCCCCATGTATTTTCATACCACACGATGCTCAAGGTGCGTCTGGTCTGCAACCCACCTGGGTGCTTCCTGAGGCCATTGGGCCTGACATTCCTTATCGCTTCCCCCCCGCTCCGTGATCTCTTTGCATCTTTTCACACCCCCCACCTCTGCAAACCCAGGGTGCAGCTCCCTCCCTGCCCAGCAGCCCCAAGCTCCTTCTGAAACCCCAGCCCTTATTCAAAGACCTTAACAAAGAACAGTGCCCGGCGCTGCTGACCTTACTCTCCCCAGCAATGCTTTTGCAAATCCATATGAGTAAGGGTCACAAGATCAGCCTCTCCAAAGCGAAGCCCACTACAAAGCAGGCACACAGGGACGGCGCCTGCCCAGCTAACAGCACCTCGCTTTCAGCCGCGCAGCGTCCCCGCTCCAGGGGACAGCCATGTATGAATGCTCTCAGGGACGCTCTGCCTTCGTTCTTTTTAATACGAACACAAAGCATGAGATGCCCTTGAGGGGCTAAAACATCTCTGAATTAACACTTTGGCATTTATATACATGCTTTAACTTTTTTTTTCTATTTTATTTATTGAACGGAAATGAGCGACAGGAGCTCTCTCTAACATGACTTATGCCGAGCCTGCAGCACGAACCGTGCATGAACCAGGATTACACGCTGCAGAGCTGACTCCCCAGCCAGCAGTAAGAAAGGGCTGCTCAGTTAGCGAAGGAGCAGAGCGCTGCACGCTTGGGCAGCGCGTTTCATTGCAGGACATGAACCAAAGCTAACGTTGCCTCCAAGCAGGGCATCAGAGCCGCTGCTTCCCATCGCCCTTCTGCTTGTGGGGAAACTGAGGCAGGGGGAGCAACTTAAACTGATTCACTAACCTCAATTTCACAACTGATTCACTAACCTCAATTTCACATGCATCTCTCTCCATTAGGGACAAGGATAGCATTAGAAGTGTGTTTAGTTTCTTTTTTTTTTTTTAAGGACACTGGAAAAACCTAACCCAGATTAGATGGTTAACCCAGGTTTAGCTAAACTGCATAGCAATCCTTAAACGTCCACAGCGGCCTCTTGTTTGCTGGCACAGGTAACGGTGCAACAGGAGTTGCATCACCTTGTCTTCCCTGGGACCAGAATAAGTTAGTTTAACACACAAACAGCCTCCTAGGGAATTAGGGAATCGAGGGCTGAACCCTTCTGCTGGGCAGCAGTGTTTCATAGCATCTTCCCCGCTTCACAGCCCTTCTCCTCTGCTCGCACCCCAAATCGTGAGGCGCAAGAGCAGCACAGTTGCTCGTGTGCTAAACACGCTGTCCCCGCGGCTGTGGGGCCACGCTTTGGAAAAAAGCCACAGCATCCTGCACGCTGGGCTAGGAAAGCCTCGAATGAATGCCTTGCAAGGGATAAACCAGGGTAATCCCACCTCTCCCTCCCCGCACTGGGGCGTGGGAAGCCCTGCACCAGCACATGGCAGATGAGCCGGCAGGGCTGCAGACTGCTGCGATGCTCTGGGCTACCCTTGGGCAGTTTTTACCCACGTCTGCGGCCCAGTGTGGGGGTGGGCAGCGCTGTTAACAAGGTACAAATAAATACATTTTAAAAATGCAGAGTCATTTGAAATCTGCTCACCGGGAAGGTACCACACACTGCCTCCTTCAAGCTGGGCTCTTCCTGCATGCAGTCCTGCTCCTTTAAATAGATCAGCCAGAGGACAGGTTTACACAGGAAAATTATTTCCACGTGCATTTAAATAGCTGCGCCTGTACAGCTCCTCGTGTCAGCGCACGATTGCTGCTTTGCAGCAGGGTAAGGCTTCCCCCGAACCAAACCCCTTTCTTCTCGCCCGGGAAGCCCACCAGCACGTCCCGGGGCTGCCGTGGGGAACAGCCGCTGCGCCAGCTCGCTGTGCCACAAGTCAGCTGGGGACATGAGTGGCATTTCGGGAGAAGCCACGCCACAGGACGCAGAGGGCAGGGATGTGTGGGTGCTGCAGAAACACCGCGAGGAGCCCCAGCACTCCTACCACTGTCCCAGCCAGTGGGGTTGGAGACCACCGTCCCCCTCCAGACCGCCTTTGCTGCATCTGGCTTGGCTCCCTGCCTGGCTGTAGGGAGTGGGAGATGAAGGTTCAGGCAGAGGACACTGCTCACGTAAAGAAAAAAGAAAAATAAAGGCACAGGGGTGCGAGCGTGGCAGACGTGGGCTGGCCAGCCTGGGCACGGTGACCTTCTCTGGGAGCATCGCCTTCACCTTTGCCTCCTCCACCAGGCAGGGACGTTCCTGCTGCCTCGGAGGAGGACAGACACAGCTTTCGACTCAAGGTGCCCAAAAGATGGTGGCAGAGATGCAATGCTGGTGGGGGGCAGCTCCCAGGTGGGGCCACCACCAGGCACCATCCCCAAGGCTTTGCAGCAGGAGTGCAGCCCTTCCAGCTCAGCCCGTGCACCCACATGAGTCACTGTCCCCATTCACCACTACTCCGTGTCCTTCACCATGGCCTTTGAAACTTCAGCTTCTTTCTCCACCCTTCCTCTATGGACTCTGAACACTTCCAGGCCACAGCTATCTTTAGCAAGCATCTACACAGCATCCAACCCAGTGAAATGTGGTTTTATCTGAGGTTTCTAGGCGTTACCGCAACAGGGACAACACATTCCCCCTCTCTGACATGTGTCAGCCCTCTCTGAGCAGCCCAGGATTGCATCCAGCCCCACAGCAAGCTCCAGCTTCAACTGCACACAGCTTTTCATCTATCAAAAAAAAAAAAAAAAAATCACCCAAACTAGAGCACAGAAATCCTCTGCCATCCCAGAGGGGGATCTGTGTGGATCTCCCCAGATACTCAAATTTAAAACACCACCAAAATAGACCTTTGATTAGCGGCCATGGAGTCCATTCACAGCGACAGCACGTCAGGTTAATGTTCACTCCCAAAATCAACTGTCTGCCTCGGGAAAGGGATTTTTTTTATTTTTATTTGACGGTCTGCATTTGAGGTCTAGTTAATAAACAGTGTACTTGGGTGTGCCATCTGGCCAGCCACAGAGCATGCCTAGAAACAATACTAATAAACCATCATATGGTGGTGCTTTAAAAGGCAGTTTTACAAAATCCTGAGCAAGCTGATTGGAACCTATCCGGCATGTTTTGTGTGCCCTGAGAGCTCAGCCTTCAGGCAGCCTGCCTCTCAAATCAGCCACCGTCAAAAAGGGTCAGAGTCCAAAATTATGCTGCTGTTTTACTCAGACTCATCTGAACAGCGGATGCTTTTTTCTTAAGCCAGCAAGCAGGAATTAACTTGTACAAGTTAGAGCTGGGCTGGTGCTTTAAAAAAAAAATTACAGCTTACAGTATTTTTAATATCAACAAAACAGAAGCTGGTTGCTGGTGTTGGGTAACACTCGCATGCCTCATCCCAAGCAAGGACTGCCCGGGGGACACACACCACTCATCCAGGGACTCGGCGGCAGGTAGACACAAAACCCAGAGCTCCTCACCTAAAGTTTCCAGAACAAGAGCCAAAAATGTCATTCCTGGATTCACATACACATCTCCTTGTGATGCAGAAGAGGCTCTCCCACCCATTGGGACACACTCCAACACAGGGATGTACCCCAATGCTCCAATGGATTCTGCATCCCGCTTCATTTTCCCAAACACTTTGCTATGCACAAGGCTGCCCTTCTCACAGCCATACTGATGCCCCCAGCCCTACAGCACAGACAACTGACCTAATTTTCCTCTTTTTAAACACCCAGAGGTCATTTCCGTCTGCAGCAAACCCCACTGAGCAGGGAAGAGAAACACAGAGCGATCTCTGTTAACATCAGTCCTCCTCCCCACGTCTTCCTCCCAATTCTGCCCTGCACTGCTGCCTCTAAACGCCTGAGGACCCGCATCTCCACACCCCTCTAGGCTGTGAAAGGGTGCTGAAAAGGAGAAGCTAAGGACGTCCTCTGCAACTGCTGGGTCCATACATGTTGGGGTGTTGGGTGCGATGGCTCACTGTGTGCACGAACTCCACCTCGTTCTCCTTCACGACTCAGAGCACCTCACCTGAAGTTCCTAAGGGCGTTCCTTGGCTCACTCCACACAGCAAGATGTGGGGAGACGTCACCCACGTCCATGCTTTGCCCACTGCCCGGTGACTCAGAGTCAGGGTGAGAATGTTCCTTCCCAGTTAACCCAGCTGCTCCACTAGCACCTCCCTCCTTTCCCAGCCCTCAAAGACAAGATTTGTCCTGTCTGCCTTTCTGCCCGGTTTGCCTTTCCAGTAGATGTGACCAAACACAGATTTTCTAGTCTATGGCAAACCCTGATGTTTCAGGACACACCTTCCCATACCTAAAACAACCACTAAAAAAAAAAAAGTGAAAAACTCTACACTCTCCACCCCCAAGAATCACCTTTTTTCGCAAGAAGGTCACTCTAGTCAACTAGAGTGCTGCTTTTAAGTTCCGATTTTTCAGAGCTTATGCAAGCAGAAAAATGCAGCACTGGAACCAAAACGAAGGACATCAACAGCGCGTTTGGGTGCTTGGGGAAAAAAAAAGTATAAAATAATTACAAACAGCATGTCCCTGCAGAACATTCTGAGTCAGCCCCATCCTTGGCAGGAACGTGCAGGTGTTTAACACACGCTGAGCCTGGACCAAATCCTAAAAGACAACAAGGCTGATGCCAGCTGAAGGCAACCACTGCAGAAGCAAGCCCATTGCATCTGCACACCGGTATCGTTGCCCCTGCAGGGCCCTGGAGAGGAGTCAGGGGCTCCGGGAACCACCTCTGCTGAGGACTTTCTGGTGGCATGGGGAGAAGGGGGCCCAGGAAAGCTGGAAGTCACACTGCAGGGTGGTTTGCTGGGGGGGTCTCCTCCAAGGAGAGACCCTGCACGTCACTGCCCTGCGAGCACAAGCAGAGGACCCAAAGGGTCTGGCTGCTGCTCAGACCATTATCTGCAGGAATAAAGTGACACCCTCAATTCAGCAACAAATCTCTAATGACTGACGGATCACGGGAAGTTGGAAAAAGAATAATTGCACACTGGCTTTTAAAAGGCAGAACATAAGGGTGGGTAAGGTGAAATGAAGAGGAACACATGCATTATACAAGAGCTCAAAGCATCAGCTACGGTGACTTTCTTGACACAGCAAAGGAGAGGAGGAGACAGGGTTAAATGCCAGGCAATGCAGGAGCTGACACTTCTGTTGGGCTGCAGCTGCTTTCATGATGCTCGGCACAGGCAGAGCACGAAGCTTTGCTTGCTTCTGGCGTAAGGAACACCCCTTTGGAAAACAAACCTCTCCAAAGCTCCTCCGCTCCCCTCCCAAGCTCAAGCAGCAAGGCAGTCCCGTCCGACAGGGACTAACGGATGCACAAGGCATTAGAGGAGAGGTTCTGCTTCCGTACAACTCAGAAATGCAAGTCAACTCCCTTGTGGGCTGCCAGGGCTTTTGCCACAGCTATGGGTATTTTTATAAACCAGATCTTGAAAGAGAGGAAGAATATGCTTCATGAATTTTTATAAGGCCAGTTTCCTTCCTGCTTTTTCTTTTTTTTTTTCTTCTTTAACTTTTTTTTTTTTAAACACTAGCACCACATAACAAGATCCGTTCTTGCCTGATCTGCATCCCGAATCCCAAAATATCCCCAAACCCCAATGTCCCTCTGGGATGCTCAGCAAACCACCACGTTACTTACTCGTCACACTGGGCACTGCTGGAGCCGGCGGGGCTGCAGCCGCAGGGACGGCACTGCTGGCTGCTCCGCTCCAGGTAGAAGCCCTCAGCACAGCTCTCGCACTGCAGCCCCGCGTAGCCTTCAAGGCAGGGGCACTGCCCTGTCGTGATGTTGCATTCGGCCGCACCAATACTCCCCACGGCGCTGCAGTTGCACAGGTCTCCTGCGAAGGGAAAGAGAAGCTGAAACTGATGTGCTGGGGGCACAGGGCTGAGCAAGTGCCTGAGCAGGGCCAGTGTCACTGTCAGCATGGCAACCCTCCCTTTGCTTACCCCATGCTGGAAACATTGGTGCTGTAAGGATGATATTTGCCTTAAAATGTTGAGACGATTAAAGAACAATGTTGGGAGCACCCTGGGACTTGAACTCCCATGGCTGCTGTTTCAAATCTCTCTCCAAAAGAGAGCTAGATGATTATGGGTATAACTACTTAGATACATCTATCTGTAGCTGTATGCAATATCTGTGGGTATACACACACTCACAGTTGTCTGGTTATGTGACTCCAGGAGCCGGCAAGGATATTAAGATAAATAAGGAACAGGTGGCAAAATCACTAATTATAAAATCCTCCATCTCACCCCACTGGAATGCCTCCCATTCACCACCGGGCTGGTTGTTACGACACAGGACACGCACACCACAGCAACATGATGAACCGGCACCAGCATCTCCCGCTCCTGGAGAATGGGGACAGAATCCCCAAAGCCAGGGGAGCGGAGGAGCTCCAGGCGTTCGGGCCGATGGCAGGGCTCCTGACTGCAGCAGCCCAAGCCCCCCTGAAAAATCTGTCCTTGGGGATGCACCAAGCACATGCAAACAGCTTTAAATGCCAGAGTGGTGGAGCTGGGAGCAGGACGGAGCCCTCCTGGCTACTACCCGTCACCCCCTAAACCACAACGGGCCACCTTCAGCCCCACAGTGAGCGGGGACAGCCCTGGGGACCTGCAACTGTGCCTTGGGGACACTCCTTATCTACAGGGGTTAGGGAAAGCACGCACCGAGCGGCTGCTTTTTTAAGAGGAGCAAATCTTTTGATCAAGTGATGAATTCTCAGTCCCCTCGCGCATTATTTCTCATAATACTTCAAAGTACCAAAAGCACCAAAGAGAACAACTTCTCCTCGGCAACTTGTTTCTGCCAAGAGCTTTATCTCCATTCCTTCGTTGCAAAATATTTAGTGCCTTAATAATTTAGTCTTTTTCTGCTAAGGGTGAATTATAAACAAGGATTATTTGCAGAAATAGTACATAAAGCACTGGGGGCTTTACCCAACCGCTGGTATCTGTTATTCCCTGGGCAAAGCCAGCATTCAGGGCTCTTCAGAGCAAGGGGCGAGGCTGGGTCCCCACCCCAAGAAAACTTGACTTAAAGAACATTAAAATAGTGTCAAGAAGACCCAACACTAATGCTCTACATCAGCACAAGTATTTTAGATTATTTAACATTTATATTGCACACTTGTGCCCCAATCCAACGGAAAGGGCCCTCAGCAGGTCCTGGGTTGAACCACGCTTAAAACCCAGTGACTGAATAAAGATGAATTTATGAACATGATAAGTAATCTGCTGAAACCATACCACACCAAAGACCTCAGAGTACCTTTGGAAACACAAGCCATTCGCTCTCTGCCATCACAGCAGCACTGTAAAGGCTCCCCAGTGTCTTGTCCTTCCCGGGGAGCAGCCCTTGCCCCGGTCATGCTCACCAGTGGTCCGCAGCAGAACGGGAAGGCAGATTACGGAGCAGTTTGCCAAATGCATTAAACGAACACAAAAACACAATTATAGGTTGACTTTTCAAGGAAAGCTCCAAGCTAAGTGGGAGGAAAGGTCCCCCTCTCCCCAAAAAGGGACCACGCAGCAGCCGCAGCACCTCTCTAACCAACAGACAGCCAGGCTGCAGCACCTGGCTGTTAAAGAGCTCACGGTGCTTTTACTTTTCACCTCTTGTCTTCCAGCACGCAAAGAAATATGAGTTATTTCGCGTTGTTGTTCTCTCAATACACGCACAGTATCCCCATGGAAGTCATTCTGTACCAATACACCTGTGAAATTGCACCTAAATTCTCTTCAATCTAAACTAGCAAATTGGACAAACACCTCAAGATCTGCAATTATCCACTTCAGCAGCCACTTCACGTAATGAACCAAACGAACTCAATTATCCAAGCGGAACTTTATTGATTTGGGCACTTGGGCTTCTTCCAGCCAACAAGAGCCACGAAAACTTGTTGAGCAAAAGCACTTTGGAGTTTGTCAAACACGCATCAAAACAAGTTTACCTTTCAAAGCTCATCACGTGCAGTGTCATTAGACCTGCTAGACTTGATTAAGAAAAGAAAGCAAGCATCATATCAATTCTAACAGCAGTGCTGAGAGGCCAGGTCCAGCACGGTGGCGACAAGCTGCTCCGTGCAGAGACCACCCTCATGCTGCGGCAGCATCGCAACCAGAGCCACCGCCAGCTGCACGCCGACTCCATCCCGATGCTCCAGCAGCACGGGCCGAGACCTGAACTTCTTCAGCTGGAAAGCAATGGGTGCTGCAAGCCAAATTCCCGTTCAAAATGCTGCCATCCTGCTGGCGTGCATGCGATGGGAAAGAGTTCCTCCATGCCGACAGGGACCATCCATAAGCATTGCCCTGCTCCTGCCCCCTCCATCCAGCAAACCATGCACTGACAGACGCAGCTCGCCAGGAGCCATCAGAGCCCAAAAGGACACAGTGGCACAGCCGATACCTGGGCACACCGCTGTGAAAATTAAATAGCCTCATGCACCGCGCGATTCTGAAAGGCCCTTAGCGAGAAAGAGTTGTGCTGTAAGAGGGTTTGTGAACTTGATTGATGAACTTGGTTTTGTGGCCATGTTTGCACTAGGGGAAAAAGAAGGGCTGTCCCAAATATACTGACAGGAGGGAGGAGAAGTGATGTTGACAGCACATTACCTTCCAAGAAAATCAGCCATGGCAAAAAAAGGGGAAACCGGAAGTCAGAGAACAGGGGCTGCAGATATTGGCAAGAGCCTCATGTTTCTTTTGTCCTTTCTTCAAGGACCTCAGTCATCCATCAAAAGGGTCCGTCCATCGCCAAATCGTGGTGCAATTCACTGGGAATGGCATCGCCTCTTACAGGAGCCCCACGCGCGCCAGACAGCAGCAGGAAGCGAAGGCAGGGTCCGGCCAGGCCCCGCTGCCATCTGAGGGATGCAAACATGAACAGCCTTGGTGGAAAGAGCAGCTGACTTTGGTTTGATCTTGGCAATGGCACCAACTACCAAACTGGGTTTTCCTTCCAACGGCAGGGCTGTTTGAGCAGTGAGATGCTTTTGAAAAGCCATACACTTTCCAAACGTACACACAGCAACTTCCCACACACCCCCAGGTCTTTGCTCCTCAAAACTGCACAAAGTCAGGTCAAAACCTGAAGGCAGCTCAGCCTCAGCAGCAGAACTCAACAGCAACGCAGATGCCACCAGCTCTGCACACACCAGTTCCCCTGGAGAGCAAGAAATGCTGCAGTAATCCAAAATAACACAGGCAAAAAGCAGCTTTGTGTTCACCGACTGGCGGAGCGGCAGCTCCAGCTGCCTCAGCAGCAATGGGGGAGGCTGGTTCTGCTGCCGGTGGGGGCGCGGAGCTGAGCCCGTCTGCTGCGGAAGCAATCGGGAAGCTGCACAATCACCCTCGAGTGCACAATAAGGCACGACAGGGCAGATACAGAAGACATCTCCCAAAACGTTCGCTTCCTTGCAGGCCCTGCCTCCCCCAAACCACCCCAGGGATTTTTGAGGAGCAGCATCACAAGTAGCGTCTGCCACCCCTGGCCCGCGCCGCCCAAGACACCCTTCTTGCACCCAGCTCAGCTCGTGCATCTCCCTGGCTGATGCAACCCAAAAATGCCCTAAAGCCCCTTAGGTTGGGCAGCAGAGAAGAACCAGACGGCAGCATTAAAATGCACTGCCTAGTGCTGCATCAAGGTTTGACATGATGATGTACCAGACTATGAAAACCCAAGGCTTAATTTAAAAGACGCTTGGTTGTCCCAATGGCAGCCGGGTACGAGAAGGTGAGAAGCGTCCACAGCCAGGAAAGGAAAGCGATAACAAACATCTACCTTAGATTCTGGGAAGACAGCAAAGATGCTGAGCACTACAGAAGATTAGGGTTCGTTACCCTGATTCCTGGCCAGAGCCTGGGTTTTTGGAGCCTTTATTCGGTTTTCTCAAGCAAATGTTTTGCTTTTGAAGGGAACCTTCAAAAACACCTTACGCAAAGGAATGAACAAGGGTGGATGAACCCCAGAGCCGCCCTGTGCTGGGATGCTCAGCCACAGCTGGAGGTATTATGTTGAGGTTGGGATAACACCATCAGCAATGGAAGCCAAGGGCAAAGAGACCTCTCAGGGATGGGGCACTGGTCCAAGATCCAAGTCCCAGCTCTGCCTGACTTTCCATAGTCACGCACCCTTGCTCTGCCTCAGTTTCCCCATGTGCAAGGTGTTCACTCACCCCCAAGGGCTCCAAGCCCCGCTCGTCTCTGCCTCTGTTTCCCCACTTCTAAACCATCGAGGTTTCCCTTCCTTCCCTGCAAAACACCATTCAACAGCTCAAAGCACTTGGCTATCAGTGATAAGAACCATCACCTTTGCTCGTGAAGGTGCTGACAGGGTTTAATTAATTAACAGCCCGATGACGTTCTGAGGTCCCGGACTAGAGGCATTATAAAAGTGCGTATCACTGCCACATGTTACTCCTTCAAGCAAAAAAAACCAACCCCACCAAACACCACTCCCTTCATAAGTTGCATTTTAACCTTTACTTTTCTTTGCTTAGAGACAGGCGGAGTAAAAGAAAAGGATTACAGAAAGGGACACGCTGCTGTATGGGGGATACAGATTTAATACGCAACTTCAGTGAGCTGCAACCCTGAGTTGATTATTATGCATAAATCATAGGTTACTAATAAACTGGAGAAGAGTTATTTCTCTTCTTTATTGCACTGGACAATGCCATGGCTGTAAGCAGCACCAACACAACAAAGAACGTGCCAGGTTTGCAGGACCTGGGGAGCGCAGTGCCCTGCAACCCCTCGGTGCGGCCACCGGCTCCCCGAGCTCAGCAGTGCTCAGTGCAAGCCCCTTCAGCCCATGCCCCTGGGCAGGGACCTCATTGTCCAAATCCCACCCTGATGCAAAGCCCGACCCTGCAAACCCCAAGCGACATTCCAGACAGGGCCAGGCCTGGTGTGACACAGCATCCCTTCTTCTCCATCCCCTCCTAGTACTTAAGTAGGGCTCGTTCCGGCATAAAAATAATTTCTCAAATTATTTTTTCACATCCTTTCAGACTTGCAGTGTTCTAAGTCTTTGCATGTATTTAAAGCATGATTCCTTGTCCCATCCAAGCCACTTAAAGAATGAATAATTTAGAAGCAGGTGAAATATTTACCAACAGCAAAAGAAGTCACTATGAAACGCAAGAAGATGCCTATGTGAAACCGTGTTTGCTGGGGACACCCTGAAAGAGTGCAAATCCTGAAGAAAGTCACTTACTCACTGGAGCCGACATGGAAAATCCAGGACGCACATTTTTTGTTAGAAGGCGGCGCAGCTGAAAGAGCAAGCTGTGAAGTCCCAGGGATGCTATTTATTGTCCTCCTTCAAAAACATCCCCAGGGGGACAGCCATTTCCTATTCTCTGGACTAGGAGAGAGGAAAACAAATAAATATATACATATATAACCTGGAGGTACAGTTAACTTTTTGGGTGCTAGTGCTGCCCCAGCAGCACCGGGAGCCAGAGCTGCAGCAGCAGCGTGGTTTCCACAGCGCGGTGCTGCAGGGCTGAAGCAGGTACCAGCAGGTATCCCACGTGATTTAAAATGGCAGTAAGGATGCCAGGCTTGGGGCATCTCCTGCCATTTGTTGGTAGAGGCAAAGCCAGACGTCCTCACCTCCTCCCTCCATCATTTGCACCCTAATTCCACCCCCCGCACACGTGGCTCAAGGTGAGCAGCTCAAAATCCCAGCCAGGGCAAGGCTCAAGGCACTCACTTCTTGATTACCAAATGCTCGTAGTTACACTGGGTTTACACCAATGTAATCCCACTTCACACCAGTCTGTGCCCCCAAATATTAAAACAGCACTGACTCAATACCCCATTCAGTCGCGCAGAGAGGATGCAGCTAGTATACTCAACTGCACACAAAAGCATCCCATCCCTGGGAAGGCTCCGTTTCGGTATTCATTTTGCAGTATTTCCCTCCGCTGCACTTTGTTCCCAAATTCAAGGCCACCTTCTCTCCCTTCTCCCTCATTTCCCCTTCCCAATCCCTCTCCAGGCGCCACTTCTGACAACACAGGAATAAAGGGATCAAGCAGCAGGTTTAGAAATCTATTCGAGGCCATTTCCTTTCTCTTCATAATTAAATTGTGGAACTCGTTGTCAAGGGATGTTCTGGGAGCCAGAAATACCTATGGCTTCAAAGGAGGACTGGATAAGCTCACAGAGGACAGGTCTGCTGGCAGCTGTTAAACCCAGGGGTCTGGAGGAAGCATCCTGATGGGAAAGTCCCTGAAACGCTGTCTGGAAAACAGTTGGGATTATGCCTTGTCCTGTTGGCATCCTCTTCTGGCCAGTCTGGGATGGGTGAAGCTTTGGTCTGACCCAGCCTGGCAGTTTAGATTTTCTCCCCGTTTCCACTGCTCGGGGACAGCTGCAGCTCCAGTCCTGCCCCCAAGCACACAAACCCCCCTTAAGCAGTTAAATGTGCCTACTTCCACTGGGAATTTTTCTTGTTACAGCCAAAGGCCTCCGCCGCTGCTCTTTCCTCATCTCCTCTCAACATGCTCTTTCCCTTACCCCCGAGAAGGCACTTCATCCCCTGGGTCCGATCCATCGGTGCGCTAAACCCCCCCCAGCAAACTGGACGAAGGTCAGGACGGTGCCATCCCAGCACGGGATACAGGATAACAAGCGCAGCTGTGAGCCTCGCCGCAAGCTGCTGTCTGTTAAAAGAGAAAGTCCTGTTTAACCCAGCCTCTGTAAAACTATTTACTGCGCTCCGGCCTGGCCCATCCACAGCTCTGATGCCACCATCTCAACGTGGTCAACTCCTGCCCTGGACTAGCTTTTGCATTCAACCCCATTGCTCCTCACGTGGGTGGCTGGGTGCAGCCAAGCTGACGCTGTGAATGCAGGAGCTGTTACTCCAGAGCAAGGATGCTTCTGCCTCCAACGATCACAGGCAGCGTGCCTTCACCCCACAGCTTGCAGTGGATCTGAAAGCATGCGGGCTGGCTGAGCTCTCCCGCAGGGAACTGAGGAACACCTGCCATGGGCTAAGAGCGCCTGCAGGAACGGGATCAGAGACGAGCTGATAGCAGAGAGAGGTGTGCTGCTGAGTCCTAAGCTTCATTCGCGTCTAGACAGCACTCAACACAAAATAATAGTAGACTCTTGCGTTACAAAGGTGCACTGAAGTGCTCAGACCTGTAATTTACTCTCACTTGAGGCTACAATGCAAAGCCGAAGTGGTAGGAAGAGGATTATGCCTACCCCAAAAATTTTTTATGTACAAATACAAGTGTCTTCTGTTATTCTGCATTCATTTCATTACTGAGTGCATCAGACTCGGGGCACTTACAGACTGCATCAAGCTCAGTGCGCTGCCGAGCCGGGCGTGCTGCTGGTGAAGGGAACAGCATTGTTCACATTAATGCTGTTAAGAGCTTTACATGAGTTACTTGTGTTGTTCCGTAAAAGGATTGTATGGGTCAACAGGGAGGGAAAGACAAGGATTTCTCAATGCTTACACATCACTTGTAATATCGTTAAAAGATTAAACATATTTGTTGAGGAAAATTAAATCAGATTAAATCTCTCTCTTATCACTTGGAAAGAAGTATAAAGCCAAGGCCCCAGCTCCCGGGGTCACCAGCAGCCACACAAGCACTTTTCGTCAGCGTGAAGCAGGCAGACTTGGGGTTTCAGCCAAACTCCGGCTCAGCCCAGACCATGTCACCCCTCTGCCTTTTCTTCACATTTTTCCAGGGGATGCAGCATCGCTCCCCGCCTTGGTTCACAGCCCTCCTACCCCACCAGCAGCAAGCAAAGCGACCTCTCCTTTGGCTAACCCACAGCAGGGACGCTCAGGCCTTAAACAAATGCAAAAGGCTGCTTACTCCTGGGATTAGTTATTTTTATTCCTTTCCTGCACCTGCAATAGAGCATACAGGCATTCTGAGGAGTTCCTGAAAGCTCCTCCCTGCAAATTGCACTGAACAATTTTGTTGCTTTCCCTTCCTCTTTGATGCTAAACAAGTTAGCAACCAGTGAGCGAGCTTTGAACCAGCTCATTCCCCTGTAAACGTGCATCAAAGTCAGACTCATAGGTGTAAAGCTGTCTTGGGAGACTAAAGGATCAAATCCTTGTAAATACAAGCAAAAAAAAAAAAGAAAGTAAAATATGGATTTTCATTAACCTCATATTCCTCCTGCACGGGGAGATCCCCAGGTCATGGCACCGTCAGAGCTGACAGTAGGGCAAAACACCCGAGGAGCTCCCATCGATGAGACAAGAAGACGTCAGGAGAAGCAGGAGCAGTCCTGTAGTTATTAAGACCCAGGTTATAACACAGAAGGCCAGGCAGAAGGGGTTACACAGCTGCAGCTAAAGAATTATTCCTATATAACAAAAAATTTCCATATGCAGGCAAAGCCTCCGGTTCTCAGCTAAGCAGACTGCATATGAAGAAGAATGTTGCCCTAAAATGTTTACGATACAAGAAGCTACAGTAACTTCAAATATATCAAATAAATGCTTGAGGATTAAAACCTCAGCAGTTAAAAAATGGATCCAAGCCTTGTAATTAATTTGAAAATAGTTTTGTTGGCGTTTTACTTTAGTTGGTTAGGTTTTCCCACTAATATTTCCACAAACGTCTGCAACCATATAAATATTGCATGTTTCTGTTTTAAAATCTCCGTATTTTTTACCACCCAGTGTGTGACACAGCCAGCCCAGCTCAGGGTTTAGAGATAAACAGGATGAAATGTAACTTTGGCAAATACCTCCACAACAGCACACAGCAACCCTGGCAGCTCATGCCCTCCTTGCAGACGTACTTTCTGCAGCACCCTTCAGGAAATTTAATTGTTTTGTCAGCAAAATGCTTTAGTTCGAAGATCAAGATGCCTCACATGGGACGGGGCTGAGAATTTATCAGCAGACTTCAATTTTAGTACCTATCGACCATGTCCTAGCAGAGAAAGGGATTAAAGAAAGCTGCATGAATAATAAGAACTATAATAATCTGTGGAAGGCTCCGTGTGCTCAGATCCCTGCAAAAAGTAATTAAACTCACAAACTTTATTCAGCACTTTGGGTAACTGCAGCTAATGAACGAACGCGTTAATTTATATGGGAGCTTTAATGGCACTACACGAAAAACCCTGAGCAGGCATCGTCCTTTCAACCGGTTGTATTTGGGCTATAAAGTTGTGTTGCGTGAATAACCAGCAAGAAAACAGGCTGAGAAGATGAGTTAGAGGCCGAGCTCGGATGAAGCCCCCTTTTACCGCTTCCCCCCGCCTTCCCAGCGAGGCTCCCAGCACGCAGCCAGGGCTGGCACTTGCCTGGGCGAGGAAGGCGTCGGGTTTTAGCTTGGGCTGGCTCCTCCAGTCCAGCTCCAGGCTCCCGCACAGGCTTGCGTGTGCGTGAAAACCCAAGCTACTTTCCCTTCACTTTCCCACTTAAAAAACACAACTGCAATGCAGACATCCCCCAGGATAGAGTCTGCAGGGCAGGATTTTGATGCGTTAATAGGATACGATGGAGAAGCTCTACCCTTGCCACTCAGGAAGTATTTATTCAGTGGTCCAGGAAGCCACGGGTCTCCAGGCATCTCCCAAGCCCCCAAACCCAGCCATCTCGAGATGACAGCAATGACGGCACGAAGCAGAAGGCTCTTCTCAGGGATCCCCATCAGCCCGGTAAGCGCAGATCCCCCAGTCCCCGTGCAGTGACCTGCCCTCCCTTCAGAGGATTTGCTCCCACTTCTACAGCTGAGAGACACAGGGGTGCCAGGCCTTCCCGGTCACTGACCCTGCTCTGCAGGGAAGCCCAGGAATAAATCGCCCTGTCAAGGAGAAATCCCTCACTCCTTAATTTTTGGCATCACTGGAGCAGGATGGAGCAACCCCCCCAGGTAAGTCTGTGTTTCAAGTAGAGCAGCAATGCACAAGCTGAGACACTAGCATGGCATTAGATCTTGAAACAGAAGGCTAATGAGGCCTTTTTAAGCCTATAACTTTTCATATTAAGAGAACTGATCTCTTATTTCCCTCAACACTGGTATAAATTGGTTAAAGCCTCACACAGTGCTCATGCTGAGATAAAACAGGCAAGTGACAGCAGCCCAGGCTCACAGCCACGCAGAAGGAGGTTTGCCCCGGTCCCAGGGGTATAGCAGATTCCTTCCTCAGTTTTCAAAAGCCAGAAATTTTTAGATGCTTCTCCGCAGTGAATGTCCAAACCTTTCAAAAGCTGCCTCCATACAGCCCTGAGATGTGCTGACACACAGTGATGTCCCAGGGAAGAATCGCCACATCACCCTAAGTTAAGCAAAGAAAAGGATTTGCGCATCCTTCTCACTCAGCAACAAGCTGCAGACTCCTCTGGGCGACATCTGGGCAAGGGCACGGTAAATCCTTTCGTTTAAATAACGGTCAGGTTCGCTGCTGAAACTTGTTGCAGTAGAGATAA
This sequence comes from Steatornis caripensis, assembly GCA_013398225.1. Taxonomy (NCBI): domain Eukaryota; kingdom Metazoa; phylum Chordata; class Aves; order Caprimulgiformes; family Steatornithidae; genus Steatornis; species Steatornis caripensis. The sequence goes on along the minus strand of VZSC01019811.1, from coordinate 397,550 downwards.
CCAAAACTTTCTGTTCCTGATGCACCTGACAGCACCCACTTGACCGGCTGAGGTCAGAGGCAATGCCTGTGAGATGGCCAAAGGTCTCCCGCCTGGCTGAGAGCACATGCTCCCGCAGGACAGCCCTGCCTGCAAGGCCACCCTCCTCCTCCCAGATAAGCTGTTGTTGCAGATGTCTCTTCTGAGCAATTCACACCCTGACAGCACCAGCGCTCCCCCTGACACCTTTTGCAGGCTCCCAAGGTCAGGCAGCCATAGCAGCCAGCTGTGGAGTTTAAGACGCTCCAGGCTCTGTCCCCTTTCTCAGGGATTAGTTGACCCAGCCCACGGGTGCTGGTCAGGGACTTGCAGGAAGGAGCTCACGCACCACTGAAAAGGTGTAACAACAACAAGGTGCCACACCGGGGCAACCGGGCAGCTCCTCCGGCATTGCAAGCGGTGCTGCTGGAAGGCGAGCAGTGTGGGATAATGCTGCAGAACAAGGCAAAGCTAACTGGAAAAAAATAGAAAAGCGAAGAGCAGGATATAAAACACAAAAGCCAAAGCCAGCAGGCTGGCGGGAGGGGGGAAAGGCAAACCAGTTCTGCAACACCCATCTTCCAGCAGCACAAAGACAACTCTGCACAAAACCATCTGATCGCTGCCCAGCCAAATAAACCAGAAAGCTCTGCTCAGCGTTTGGCACGCCACGTTAGCCCTCGCACCCAGCTGAAACAGCACAAACCATTTGAGGCTGCCGAAAGCCCCATGACGCTGTCGGCTCTGTATGGGAGAGCTTCATCCTCACGCCACCTTTTTCTGGGGTTAATTTGTCATGACCGATTCAGACACTGTTGATGCTGGTATGAACTGGTGCAAAATACTTGGGTGCCCTCAGCCGAAGCTTCCAAGGGCTCTGCCTTATTAAAAGCATCTTAAGTTCCCATCCATCAGCTTCCACCCAGGATGGTGGGTGCAGCCATCATCCTCGTCCCACAGCACCTAAGGGTGAGAAGCAAGGACCTCCAGCAGCAGATGGAGAACAGGTAGTGGTGGTAACTTCTCAAACCACCACAGCTGGTCTTGGTCTAGATGACTCCTGTAGAAGAAAGGACTTTCCTACTACCAAGAGCCATCAACGAAGGTAAACCTTCAGGCAGGTTCACACAGGACCCAGAGTACACGAGTTCCGACCATTTGAGCAGTGATATAGAAAATTTGAAGGCTACGTTCTCTGTCTTTGCTCCTTTATGTCACACCAAGGCTCACCCAGGAATCACGGTGCAGAGACAATGCCAGCGCAGGGGTGAAGAGCCCAGTCCACGGACCGGCACACAAATGCTGGCCTGGCTTTATCACCTTGTTTCCCTTCATGTTACCAGCTCTGATGACCACCCGGTGAATACCAAGATGCGTTAAGGCAGCATCCTGCTGGCAGGAGAGCTGCATGCTGGGAAGTTAAACAACACAAGTGACTTCTTGCTTGAATTAACAAATAAAAACTTCCTTGCAACGAATTCCACTAAGATGCAGATTATGGCCACTAGGTACCTTAAACATATTGCAATTACGGAAGGCATCACCAGAGACCTGCGCTCTCCATCACTAGAACAGTCACAAACTGCAAGGCAGGAAGGGCCAATCTTCAATCCCAAAATTCCAAGTGAAACACACAGAGGACTCCTTTGCTCCACTAATGAAGCCAGGGCTTGCCTCCCCCTCTTTATTCAAGCACTTTTTTGCACAAATTCAGTAGTTGTTGCTTGTTCCCCCCCTCCCTGGCTGCCAGGGCTCCGCTCCCCAGGGAAGCTGCACAGGCTGCAAGGCAGGGACTTTGTCCAGCTTGCAAGGAACTCATCTGCCCAGCTACAGGAGCTGCCTCCTGCCTGCACATTCATCTGACACAATTAAGTTACTTAAAACCAAAATACATTGCTGCAAGGCGTGCAGAGTCTTCAAGAGCCTTCCCCCCTCTGGACCTTGCCTGCAGATGCAATAGCTTCTCTTCTCCTGAGTCACTGCAATTATCCCGTGCTCTCAGTGTCAAATTCAGCTTCAGCAGGAACACATGGAATCTCCAACCTTCAATTTCCAGACCATTCTGGACCCAGCTCGGTGTCGAGCATCCACTGAACTATCCACCCCCTTAGCTACACAGGTACAGGCCAGCGGGTTTGCCATCCCGGGCCACTGCTGCTCCAGGTCCACAGGTGGGCTCTTGCTGCCTTCAAGTAAAGGGAATGGCCAAGTTCAGGCTGCTACAAAGCCATTTTTTGCTTAGTACAGAAATCATACAGCAGGTGACAACGCACCTGCTTCAGCACTGCGAGCTGCTGTGGCTGAAACCAGCGCCCAAGGGAGGCGAGCTGCTGGGGACTGTGACAGCCTGCATCTCTCCACGTAGGGGCATCACGGTACGAGCTGCAGAGCTTGCACCTTTGGGGGGGTTTCCCGGTGAGCCATACACATGGCTGATCTCACTGCCAAAGGAATCTTTTTTCTGTAGCAAAGATATAACCCAATTTCTTTACGCCAGGCATAGCTATGGTATAACCAGGTGCTCCATCAACGTACAGAGGGAGCTGCCTTCCCTGCCACTGACAGCGGGCAGAGTTACCAAAGCTTGGTCCAACATAGGATGGATGTGGTAAGAAGTTATCCTTTTTCTTACTCTCATTTAAAGCAGTCGCTCTTTCACTGGGAGGAAAAACAGAACAAAAGCGTGGCGATAACAGCAACAGCGCGGACATGCGATCAACCCATAATTCCATATGAAAATGCTGGGAACCACGTCCTCCCCCAGCGAGGTGTCGGTGAGAGGCAGAGGAGCTCTCTGCATCTCCTGGAAGCAGCAGATGCTCCCTCAGAGGGCTACCAGGGCCACCCAGCCAGCTCTGGGGCACACACAACCTCTGGAGAAGGTCTTCACCTTTGGGGGAAGAGCAAGTATGATGCCCAGGTTTCTCTCCAAGCGAGCAGGAGCGTTTATTAAACTGCTCTAATAATTCCCCAAGATGAGGGATGCCTTCAAAGGGAGGCTTTGGGCATCCCTAAGAAGGTGAAGATGGACTGAGGGGGGTTCCCGCTGCTGCAAGGCAAGAAGCAAGGTCAGATTCTGAACCCCACCTCTGGGCAGGACGCACTCCCCTCCAACGTGCCCTGTGGACCACAGGACCATGCAGATGTGTTCCCATGCCACCAGATAATTGCACAGGTGCTTCCACGATGGACCACAACACACCCTCTCCGCCCAGCTCCTCCAGAGCAGACCTCCATGGCAGGACAGCCATGACAGTTAAACCGAACAAAGCCAACAACAGTGTCAGCAACTCTCTTTAAATACTTTCAAGACAAAATAGCTGAAGGGGCTCGTGTATGTCTTCCCAGCTGTTTTAGCATGAAGCGATGCTCTCCGCAGACACACAGCAAGGGGCCACCATGCATAGCTCTGCACGCAGGCAGCAAGAGGCATTTTTTACAACTGGCTTTGCTTTTTTAAGGAGGAAGAGAGGGCAGATTTGCTTTGGAGTGTTTTAGGCTATTTTATGTTAAAGCCTGTGGAGAAAATCTGGAATGAAAACTTTCATCAGTAACTCCAGCAGGTGCCCAGGGCAATTCCTTTCAAGACTCAGCCCCTCTACCGGAGAAGCAAAGGGACAGACCCCTTAACAAAGGCTTCTTTTATCCACAGTGTTAATAAACACTTACTGTAAGTGTTAATATAAAGAAGCTTTACAGAGCCTGAGCTAAGACCCCCGTCCATCTCGGCTCATTGCATTTCCAAGCTTGGAGATGAAGTAAAGCCCCAACATCACAGGATTAATTCCCAGTACACTTCCCTCATTTTCTTCATACCCTAAATAAACATATTTAAATGCAGGCTTTTATTCATCACAAACAGCAAAGTATCTTTCTTCCTCTCTCTTTCACTTTAAAGGCTGTGCAGAGGACGGGAGACGGGACTTGAAGACAGCAGGAAACCTTCTGACTGTCTGAAGCCAGCGAGTCCCAGTTCTCTCATTGCTCCCAAGCTCAATTCCAAGTTTAATGAAGGTGTTTTGTCTCCTTGCTTAATAAGTGGAATTACCATAGCAGAAACTCCAGCAGGGAAGAGGGATAGCACGAAGCATGAGTAATCACAACTGGTTTCGGGCAGGTTTTGCCATTTGGGTCCTGTTTCAAGGCTATGACGACATAGTGCTACGGGCTAATTTGGAGTTACCGTAACTCTTGCCAGACAAGTAGTTGTAAGTTATAATGTGTTGCAAGCAGGGAATGCTGCTGGGATAGGGCAATTCCGAGCTGGGAGGAAAGGAGCTTTCCTGCTCTGTAAGTTTTATTCCCTTGTTTTATAATGCAACCTTGTGCTTGCCCTGCTACACTTTGCATGGGGCACAGGGATGCATTTACTTCCACCTCGCATTGGGTGACTTTAATTCCCACTTTGAGAACTTGTTTCGCTTTTGCTTTCACCCAGCACCAGCCAAACTGGGTTGCAGATACTGCAACAAGACAAAATTCTCTAGCAAATCCATGGAGAAGTTGAGCTTTCAAAGAGGGAACTGATACGGCTGAGGCACGTCATGGAAAAAAGACACCTGGACGGAGAAAGCCATCACTTATCACTGGAAATGGGGAACCGCAGCAGATCCAATATCATCTCCTGGGGACTCAGTGAGCAGGAGCAGACAGTGTCAGGGGACATCTTGGTGCATCTAAGCTATACTCCAAACCTTTCTCCATCAGCTGCAGGGATGGCATCAATTCAGAGGACAAATCCACCCTGTGCACACAGAGCAGGGACAGAGCCCACCGGCAGGGGACTGCTGAGGACAGCCGCCAGCCCCTGCCTCCTGCTCACCTTCGCTTTAAACCCCCCCGAGCCCTGCAGCAGAAATGACTCCAATCAAGGCTGCACATCAGCTTTTAATTTCTCTCTCCTGAGTCACCACACCGCTGCCAACACTGACCGACGCTGTAGCTCCGTCCAGTCCTGGCTTCTGCCTCAGCCACGAGTTACTGCCTGTATTTACTTATAGCAATAGTTCACCTTCAAAAGGAAAATGTTTCCATTAAACAGCACGAGATCAGCAACCACAAATAAACAGTGACTTAAAGTCTAAGCCAATTCTCTGAAACCTTCAGGATAAATACCGGGCCATCCCGTGGAGTACCCACAGTTAGCAGCCCTGTCCTGCAGAACAGCCAAATTCTCTTTAAGTAGGCAAAACCTTTAAAAGCGTGACGGGGAGGATGGAAGCAGCTGGCACAAAGTATTCAGACACCCTGTGCAGCGCTCCCCGTCTCACCCACAGCTTCGGCGCTAAGCTAAGACCAAGTCAGAGCCAAGATGCTAAACCCAAACTGCTGATTTGCAGGGTCTGAGCCAAGCCCCCTGGCAGCACCGCACCACCCGCATCTTGCGACCAGGACAGCATCACCAAGGGAGAGTTACCCTCGGCAAAGGCACCATACTCTGTTTTGGATTGGCAAAACCGAGGCTGATCCGAAGTGAGACACGCCCAAAACCACAGAGCTTCCTCTCACTAGAGAGGTTTGACAGCTGGAAGAGGTTTGTTGACATTTCTATCCCAACCATTCCCCAATTTTTGAGGGCTTTCTAATGACTGTTTTGGCATTGCAGGAGGCAGAGCGGTGCCTCCTCATCCACCAGCTCTGCTGCCAAAGAGAAACCCTGCAAAAAGAGCATGCGAGCCTCACTTGCAAAGGGGCATCAAAAATCCTACAAATCCAGGGGAGCTGCAGGTACCCAGCTCTGGCAATGCAGAGAGGCACTAGATCGATACGGACAATATTGCACACACTATTAATATATTACCTGGTATTACATATATACACGTGGGAGAGGTATCGGCTCTAAGGCAAGGGCCATCGAGCCCTTGTACGTACATGACAGTGGGCACAAGGGAGGTCCCTAAGAGGGATCACAAAGCGATGGGTGGTGGAGCAGAGAGGGGAAAGCATCGATTCCCCAGTCCACGAGCATGAACTCAACATCTACACACCTACTGGAAAGCTTTTAAGGAGTTTGCAAACCAAAAGCCAGTGACTGCCGCTGCTCCAGGCACCACTTGACACCAAGCTGGGGTGCTGCAGGAAAGGCCCTCTCTCCTGGGCATGGCGGGACCATCGCTTCTTCCATCCCACCCCAAAGCTTGCTGCCTTCTGCAGGGAAGGCACCACCGTCCTCATACCCAACTGCTCCTTCAGAGATCAGTCCATTTCTTGTTTATTTTTCATTTTAAATGGATTAGACATGCACAAAAGCCTCCCTTGAAAAGAAACTACCAAGATGTGAAAAGGATGGGAAGATCCAACTGGGAGGCATCAGCACTAATCCATGTCAAAGGGCATGTCGTTAACAACTTACTGTAAACTTCCAGGAGGAAAAAAAAATAGAATAAAATAGTTAAGTCCAGACAAATGTTTGTCATTCATTATCTGGAGTCAAGCTTGGATTTCTCAACAACACAGCCAAGCCAAAGTAAGCACGTTAATAATAAAACATCTCTTACAGGGAGCTACACGCCGGGCATGCAGCCTGCCCTTGAAGGGAGAAAGGCTGGAGGCAGGTGGAGGCTCTGTTTGCTTTTCTCCAATAACAGGTATTTAGTTTTCTACGTCACTTTGCTTTATCGTAGCCTGAAACCCGGCCGAGCAGCCGGGCTCCACCTCCCCATCTGCTCCCCATGCCAGCTGGCCCCGCGGCAGAGGGGATGCTGTGCAAGACGTGCCAATGTCACGCAGCCCGCCGGCTCCCCCCGACCCAAACTGGGGAACTCCCAGTCCTGCCTGGGAATCGGGGCACATTGCTGGAAAATCCCACAAGACAGAACTTAACAGAACACAGCCGTTTGCAGGAAGCGGAATGCCGGGAGATGGCACGGCCATTCTCGTGTCCAAGTCGTCCAGGGTGCTTAAAAACAAGTCAAATCCCCCTAAATCCTTCCGCAAGACTGGAACTGGAAAAAAAATGAACCAACTATGGCAGGGAAAGGCAGAGCGCAAAGCTGCTCTCAGTAGCTGGGGAGGCTCCAGTGAAGACGCCTCCTGTATTGGCACAAAGCAAGCAAACACCCAGCCCAGACAAGAGCCGACAGGTCGGCGTGCTCCACTTTAATTCAAATAAACTTTTGTTTTCATGAACAACCTGGAGCAGATTCTCCACCTTCTCGAGATATCCTGGGGTCTTAACTGCATCCCAGCCCAGCTCCCCACACCCCTTAGGCTGCGGCGTGGGGTACGAAGGGGTGCACAGAAACAACCCCCTCTCCGCAGGCTCTGCCAGCCGCAGGCGTTGGGCAAGGCACCGTGCCCTCGCTCCCCATCCAACAGCACTGCTAAATGCGTGGATGCCTCTGCCCCATTACTCACGCGCCTGCAATCGAGACGCGTTTCGGGGAAGCAATTCGGTTCATAGGAGCCGTGTCCAAAAAATATTCCCTGTTCGCTCAGCACCCGATGCAGCACATCCCTCCCAATTTTGCCCCCAAATTATTGGCTCGCTGCAGCACTCAGGTTAGCACATCCCTGTTTTGGGGCAGGGGAAGAACACTGGGAAACAGTCTATAATATCTGCTTTGTTCCTGGTGACAAAAGGCAAGAGCTACAGCCAACAGAAAAAAAAATATATATAAACTATATATATTATAATATACCTGTATATTTTTATATCTATACCTTCTTTGAAAGATAGGACAGGAGGAAAATGAATTATTGAAGTTTTTAATGGAACAAGGAGCTTTGAAAGATTTGGAAGGAAGGAACAAAATGTTTAAACTGTTTCCAATGGAAAAGTCCATTAAAGAAAAAGGGATCTCTTGCAGAAAGATATTTTGCTGATCTTGACTTTTTGCCCTGTTCAGAGGAGGCAAAAAAGCCTGCATTTAAAGGTTTTCAACTAGCATTGCTTTGCAACTTCAGAGCACTGCTCATGAAAGCATCCTCACAAACCTGTTATCGCCGGAGCACGGTGTGCCCAGAGAAGGTCTGCCTGACCATGAGCTGGGTGCGGGCCAGGGTTAGGAGACAACCCTTGCCTGTACCATGAACATAAGCAGGCATTATAAATAAATTTTAAGAAAATCAGCTTCCTCCCTTCCATTTTGCCCCCGGGGAAGGGAAATGCTGATCCTCCAGCTCACAGATGGTCCTCCTGGAACGACCTCCTGGTTTCCACCCCATTGGCCATGTCTGGTGATGGGGAAGGATTTTTGGAGGAGGGATGAAGGCCATCAAACTCCCTCCCCAACGGCAGCACCTGGAGCACGGATGTGCCACGGGATGCGGTGGATATTTCCCGGGATGAAACACCGCCTTCGCCCACCACTCCCTCCCCAACCACGACTGCATCTCCCGCCGCAGGGGAGGAAGCTGCGGGTCGAGCACGCACCTCCCTGGCAATTAAAGTAATTTTCTTAATATCGACCAGTCCCAGCCACCCTGTGACGGGCCATGGAAAATATTAATTATACCCCCTCCCATTTAGACAGGTTCCCTTCTCATTCAGATGTCGCTGGACCTGAGTCACAGCCAAGCTGGGATTCAGCAGTCGCACAGGAGGAAGAATTGAGCATCACCTAAACAGTAGTTTTTCCACTTTGTATCTCCCCGAAACTTCAAACTGCACACACAGCGATGAATTTAGAGTAATGCCACCGACGAAACGCTCAAATTAATAGCAATAAAGAGTAAATGTTCCACGTGATAACGGCAGAGCCACGCTAGGGAAAACGATCTGTGAAAGCTTAAAAACCAGCACAAGATGAGACCACTGGGAAAAAAAAAAAACCAAAACAAAACAAACAGTCCATTGCAATATCCTTTTCATAAGAAACTAAAACGAACCCAGGAACACATCAGAGAATAATCATTTAGCACAGATCAAACAGTAGAACTAGCACGTTAAAAATACATGCAGCATTAATCAGCTACGCAGTTATATGCCATCATTTCCATAAATAATACCGGATCAAAGCAGCCCAAGCAGCACTATCAGTTAATACAGTCAGCCAGTCAGTCAAAATAGAGTAAAGCTGCCTGAAAACTGCAGCGGTATAGTTTGCCAGGAATAAAGTAGATTTATCTGAGAAGCAGCATGACCAGTTAAACGGGTAAATGTTACCGGCAGCTCTTAATTACACAGAGGTGATGCCACAAAGGAAAAAAAAAAAGGTTAATGCAGCCTCAAAAAATCCTACTTTTTTATTTAAAGCTTGGGCAATATCAGTGTATATCTTGTCTAGTGATAACTGCCCCGAAGAGCTGAGGTGCAGGGGAGAGGTGGGAGGACCGACCCTGCCAGGAGCATCCCCAGTGGCACCAGTCCCATGCTGGGGCTGCCTGGAGCAGGGGTGAGCCCTGGGGTGCAGACTGAACCGGAGCCCCTTCCCCAGCGGCAGAGCTATGCTGGAGGGGCTCCCCTGCACCCAGGAGAAATCTCCCTGCTGCAGAAACCATCTCACCTGCTCGGGGTGAAGGCTCACCACCAACGGCCTTTAAACATACATACGTCTGTCCATGTGTATCAAATGCCTGTGTCATTAAGCCTTTTGCTGAGAGGCTGCAGAGCCATTTAGCTGCTGATTTTTAAAACAGGCATGTGAAGCAGCATGAGCTATAAATAGCAGAGATGCTTGCCTCGTCATGTTTCTGGTGGCTTATTTATAAGGACAGGGGACAACCGAATTAAAAATGGTAAAAAGAGTGACTTGGGCTTCTCTCTGGTTTTGCAGCCGAGCTGCCTCAAGAGCAAAACCTTTGAGGTTTTGCTTTTTTATTTTTCCAGGCAAAAAGCAAACATCCGTCTTTCATGCTTAGACTCTGAATCGGTTACATTTACAAGGCAAATTTTAATTCATACAGCAGGTGTTCAGCAAAAAAAAAAAAAAATCCCACTTTAAGCAGCACAAGACCAAACTAAGGCTTCACATTAGTTCACGCAGCTCCAGGGAGGCTCCTCATTTACTTAAAAAGGACCCGTGCGTGTATGAAGTAGAAGCAGAAACCCCAAAAGTCCTTTCTAGAAAAGGGGAAATAAAAGTCCTGAAGGGGATTGAGCAGATCTATTGCTGACTACGATGCCTGCCCATCATCACAACCCCACTGCGTTTCGTGTGACGAAGAGCAATAGGAATTTTGCATGGGAAGATCCGGACGAGCAGCAGCCAGAGGAGGAATTCAGCCTCCAACAAAAGAGCCGCTTCAGGCAGCTCAAAGCATCCCCAGCCGATTAGTGCTCCGGCAGCGTGTTTGGATGGTCTATTCTTTGCAGGCAGCTAGGCGCAATCCAGAAAAACACCCACGTGAACCGAGCATGCCCTGCCTCTGTATTCGGTGCCTTTTTGAATAGCTGGTGAGAAAAAGGGGTGACAGCCAGGCTGCCCCAGACCCGCTCGGCTACAGGACCCCAGCCACTTCAGATGGGATCTGCTCGGCCGTAGGAGAAGCTGGACCACTTTTCCAGCATCCTTGGCTGTGAAGAGACATGAAGAAGAGATGGGGAGAGAAGCCGTGGGGGAGAGTGAGTGATCTCATCAGAAGAGGGAAAGTCACCACTTCTCCGGGATCGGCAGCTGTGGACCAGTGCTGTCAGGTTTCCCATTGAACTAGGGGGCAAAAATGTTCTGTCCAAACAAATGACATAGAATTACTCAAAGTCCAGAATGTCTTGTTCAAAATCGTTCCAGATTGACAAGCTTTAATCCAATAAAGACCCTTCCAGATAAGCCCTCCCCAGATTTTGGGAGCATTTCACCCTGGCAGGGACCCAGCTGCCCCCAGCTCCACACTGGGGATGGATTTAGCCCCGAGGGCAACAAGGACATCGATGTTACAGGGCAGCCTCAAGGCGCAAGACCCTTGCCCTTACTGGAAGCACAAGCAGATGCAACGCAAGAACAACCATTTCATTTCAATCTGACTCAACCCAAAAGTCAAATTAAAAAAAAGCAAATAATTTCCTGTGAACCAGAAATCCTGGTGTTCAGCCAGTTTAATGAGACTGAATTGCAACCAGTTCTGTTCTCCTGGGGTGGTGGAGACACACGACCCCCCAAGGCAGGGCAGATGGCTAGATCACAATCTAGCCTTTAGCTCATAAAACATATTAATATCCGCAACCAATTATAAAGTGCCAGACTCTGCCCATCCGGCCTCCTATCCCCACCGAGCAATGTCTCGCTGCACACAGCAGCCCCGTTGAGCTCAGACACACAGCACAAGCCGGGGCACCAAAGCCTGTGGGTTTCCAGGACCTCTGAAGCAAGTCCAAGCCCTTGCTTTTGCTCAGTGAAGTCTCAGGTGCAATCTAGGTGCTGCACAGCAATCCAGCTTCTTAACATTTTTTTATTTTATTTTAAGTGCTTGTCAGAGGTAAAGCAGAAGGAGTCTTCCCTTCCAGCCAGATGGCTGCAAGAGAAATCCCTGCCTTCAGCATCCAGCATAGGCATGAGTTTATTTCTAATGCTAGCAGATGCATCACGCCACTGCTAAGATCTCAGCTGCTTCTTAGAAGCACCAGCAAGCACCTCGGATCTGCAGCAGCGCTTCCTGACAGTCAGTTGGCGCTAGCTCTGCAAATACCAGCACCAGCACAATGACTTAGCCCTGCATATTTATAGGCCACGAGCTCTTGTCAAAAAAACCGTCTGAAATCTTTCCCCTCACTTCAGCAGACTCATGCCCAGGGCCTCTGTTCCTCGGGGGCAGCTTGTTCTGTGCTTCTCTACCCACAGCTGTGGGATGTGGGAAGTCCTGGATGCCTCCGCCCCTGTGCACAGCTTGTGGGGACAGACTTGGGTGCAGGCTCAATGCCCACCATCACCATCACCCATCTGGGTAGACCAAGATGCTGCCGCCACCTCCCAGGCCCATGGTCCCCTCCAGGATGCAGTTATTCACCCCCTGAGGTTACACCTGGGTGTAACCCATGAGATGAGCTCTGCTGCCAGTCCAGCACCATTGCTCCTTCACTGCGGCAGTACTTTCCCCTCCGGCACAGCCCAGTCCACGCCAGGCAGCAGGCAGGATCAACGCCAAGGTGCCTCTCTGGGAACAGGTAGCCCCCAGCAGGAAGCTCCAGCGGAGAAAGCAGCCGCTGGCCAGGAAACCCATCCCACGCTCGCCCACACACTTCCCAGCTGTTTGGACAGGCACAACCTTTGCACCCCATGCAAACCCCAATCTGCATTGCAAAAGTCCTCCCCAGTCACACTGCGGCACCCTGAGCACTGGGTGCTGCCCCAACTGTCCCAGGCCCTGGGGACCACAACCACCCTTGCAGAGCCCAGAGGACCGCTGGATCAGCAAATGTGGCCAACACCCGTCCAGCCCACCACACGGCTTCAGGGAAACCACTGCATTCAGTGTTTCAGCAACTTTGCTGCCAAGGCTGGCAGCAGCCTGCCCCAGGCTGGTGTGTGGGTATTACTAAGAGCAGCCAGATCAACAGCTTCACCACGCAGCAGCGGTCCTCTTTCACACGTGCTATTTTCCAAGCGGCAGCTCAGTGATGTGACGAGGTCCAATTGTCAGCTACCATTTAAAAGAAAAAAAAAAAGCAAAATCTCAGCACTGTTCCCCACAGCGGGAAGCTAACAAACGACACCTTGGATGCTCTGCAGGCCCTACCAGAAATATTCTGATTTTTATGAGCATCGCCAAGTCAAAGACTCTCAAAATCCTGAGTCGGGACAGGTGGATGTGTCTGATTCAAGAATGACTCAGATGGGAGCGCCGAAGCAGGGAGGAAGGCAAGGGAGTGACACTTTCTGCTGCGGACAACACCCCTTTATTTTAAGCTCAAAGATTCAAGCCCCACAATTTATTACTCAATTGAAAAAAGGTGCTCTCTGCCTTGGCTGCTCCCATACTGATCCCAAGTAACAGGACCATATTCCTTATTCTCAGCCTTCATGTCTGTAACTTAATTTCCATTTACTTAAAAAAAAAATAATGTAAATCCTGCTGACATCTCAAAAGCGAGCTATCTCTGTGACCACATTGAGCACAATCCCGAGCCCTCACACAAGGAAAGCTTAAGCTGCCTTCCCAAGAGAAGAGCAGGAGCCCCGGCTCGCCCTCCCTGCTCTCCCACCTTGGGTTGGAGGCAGAGCAGGGGCATTCGGGCAGGTGCCCGCATACGAGCCCAGTGCCAAACAAAGGGCAGGACCTGCGCTTGCACCTAAAGGGACAGAGATTTTTTTAAGGCAGCGAAAGTCCATTGCAAACATTTAGTCTCATTTACTGCTCAGCCGCAGTCACAGAAACCCAACCAGCTGCATGGGCATTAAACATTTACATGCATCCCCGAGAGTCCTGTGTCACGCTGAGCACAGAGGAAAAGCCGATCATGGAGCAAACCCTGGTGGGAAGACCGCTACCGAAGGGCTAATGGCTGGATGGGACAAGGAACAAAGAGGAGTCACCAGAGCTGCAGAAGGGACCAGCACTGGCAAGATGTCCCAAAACTGCCTTCAGCAACTTGGCCGTTTCCGTACCACCGGGATTTGAGAGCTCCCGACCCCTGGAGGAGCACAGCCCCAGTGTGGCAGGGTCTGGCTGTCGATGGCTCCATGGCTTAGACCAAACTCTTTCCCCTACAACAGTACTGCTGGTGCTGTAGGCATCCCCCCACGAGACCTGCCCCCATGGTGCCTCTTGCACACATGGACATTTCTCCACGTACCCTGTGCAAAAACAGCAAGACCCTCCACCTCTCCACCTGGACGATTAAGAAATTAAGCCAGAACTTGCAACCTGGTCCAGAACCAGGACTCCTTGCCCTGCTGCCTTCCCTGCGACCAGCCAATTAGCCAGGGCACCCCCGCCACTGCCCCCAGAGATTTGCCAGGCTCCTCTTTACAAGCTAAACCCATCAGCTAATCCCACCCATAGAGGAGGCCTGGCCGCACCTCCTCCATCTGGGCTGCGAGCATCCCAGCAAGAGATAGCCCCATGCTGGAGGCCAGAGACCCACCAAACATCATTGCACACCCTGACTCAGCTTTCGCTCATTTCCGTAGCGGTATGGGACACCTTCCTGTGGTTAACTGCTCCGAGCTGCCAGGCCACCTGCACTTCCTGCCCTGTGGCTGCAGCAGAAATTGCTTGCTGTCCCCTCCCAGGAGGTGCAGGGGTGAGGAGCCAGACTCGGGGTCAGGTCTTGGACCTGGCGACCCAGGAACCCAGGTGGAGCACTACAGAAACTGCAGGGAGGAGACAAAGCAATGGCTTTCGAGATCTGAAACATTTCGCACAGCTTAAAGATACCTAAAGTCAGGGCTTGGTGCAGCTCTTCTGCTGACTCAGCCACAGAACGGGGACAGCAAGGCTGTGCAAGGAGGTTTGGGCTTTTCAGCCCACCCATCTGCTGTGCATGGGGTTGGAAAAGTGTCAGAACAAAATGTCCTTCAGAGAGACCCATAGTGTTCAACACCGCCCTACAGAAACGGGTGGAATAGCGAAGTTTTGTTGTTCTTCAGGCGGGGAAAGTCCACCCAGTAGCTGCATCTCCGCTCCAACACTGAGCATCTGTCTGAACAGCAGCCGTCCTCAAGTCAGCTTGCCCAGCAAAGCTCCAGCCTCTGCTTTAAAACAAGACTACTGCGTATAAAAGGAAGAGGCAGAGTCTCTACAGCGAGTGTTAGAGGCTTTGGCGATAAGGCAGGGGATACTCCTAATCTTGTCCCCACAAACATGAGGATTAGCAATTTACTTCTCTTAAAAACAAAATCCGGGATTTTAACATGATCACAGGCTTGGAAAGAATAACAAACATCGCGAAACCAGGAAAGGGAAGGGACGAGAGCGGAGCAAGCAGGCAGCTCGGCGGTAGCTGAAGTCCTTCTTGAATTGGAATGAAAAAAAAGCATTGAAGTAGGAATTTAAATCTGCTAGCACTGAACAAACACTGGATGTGAGGACTCTCACAACGATTTCTTGCCAGTAATAATGCCATCAGCATTAATTGAAGCCTTTCTAATAACGTGCATGAGAAAAGGCCCGTTTGTTTCATCCAATAAAGCATATAATGCATTAATTCCCTATTGAATTGAAAAAGTAACATTGAAAACACGCTTGAATTAAAGCAAAAGGAGGGTTTCAGCTAAACCCACGGTGCCCACTGGCTTTACTGTGCCTTTGGTGCTTAACGCCCTTTCAGAGCAAACCTCTGTGCAGGACTCCAGTGACGCTCAGCAGACAGGGCAGCACAGAAAAGCGCCCCACCAAACCCACAGACAGCTCCCACGCAGACCACGGCCGTACACCCTCCCCACACCACCTCCGCAAGCTCCCATGTCATGCAGGGGGATGCTGCCGAGCCCAGCACCTGCTCAGCCTCCAAGTGCCCTAACACCCACCCGACCCATCAGCACACCTGCAATCCCCCATCAGCCAGGGTTAATCTCAACCTGCCATGCTAACGAATAACAAATTAGCCTGTTCAAGAAGAAAATCAGCCCATGTGAACACCTGGCCACCCTGGCCATCACCACAGCATAAAGGCACCAGAGAGCAGTTCTGAGATCAAGCGGCTGTAGCCATTAATAATTAGCAGTTTAAAACTTCAAAGGGTGATGCTGGCCTCCACAACAAAACCTCAGCACGCACAGGGATGGTGGGGAAGAGCTGTCGCCGTGAACGCTCCTGTTTCATAAGTGAGATCTGAAATGCAGAGGGGAGGGCAGCCCGCAGCAGGATCCGTGGCGATGCTGGGATTAGACACAAAACCTCCCGACGTGCATCCCTGACACCTCCTACCGCAGCCGGCATAAAAGGACATTCTGTGAGCATCATACATGGACATCTGAGAGCATCCTGAACCAGTCACCTCGTGCCTTGCAATACCCTCACATCACACTCGTCACTTGGCCTGTATGAGAGGGATGCTCTTGATAAAGCCATTGGAGCCCGGGATGGGAAAGGTGATGCCTCTGTTGATGGAAACAAACGCAACACAAAAGGTCAGATAGGGAAATATTTGCTCAACTGACTCAAGGCAGGTACATGCATCCCAGTTTGGCACTGAGAGGCACTCCATGCTGCACATCCCAGGTGAGCAGCTGAGCCGGTGAAGTCTGATCATGGCACGATAGAGAAAACTGCTTTTGCTTTGAGAAAGCTCAACCCCTCCTATCTTTATCAGCGATTCATAATCTTAAGCCATTCTGTCTCTTCCAGAGAAAGTAAAGACACAAACCTCAATAGAAAAAAGGGAATTAAAGTCTGAAAACAATAGGTTCCAGATCTTCAATTGATTGTATTTCTAGCCAAATAAAACAGGTTGATTAACCCGCTTGTTCAGAATGCTAAAGCTACCAGAACAGCAGAATATATTCCTTTCACATTAGAGGAAGCTCAACACACTTAAACCCAACATCTTCCAGGCAAAGAGAAAAAATAATACAAAAAAAATGAAAGAATCAGTGTTATAGCATTTACACGTGTCTGAACATAAAGCTTTGGAAACGTAGAGTGAAGCAGAGTTCTCCAGTGAAATAAGCGGACAAAGCTCCATCCATGGACTCCTACAGAGTTTTGCCTACTTAATCTATAAGTAAGCTGGAGGCTTGCCTTCGGAGACCATCGGTGTTTTCATCTCCCAGCACCGTCACTCAGCACTACATCCAGCGAGAGCTTCAGCTGAAAGCACAGCCCTCCAGTCCGCCCTTTACCTCTCCCCTCCTCACGCTCTTTATCGATAGCTCCATTTATTCCTTATTGCCATAACGCTTTCCTCAGCTCCGTAAGAGTCCCCACTCCGACTGCGATGGGGACAGGATTAGGCCTCGAGTGCGCTGCACCAAGACGCGTCTTTCCCAGAATAGAAAAAGCCCACGGCCGTTCTCTGCTCACATGCCCAGCGGGTACCACGCTGGTGTGGGCTCTTCCCAGCACCTGCCGAGCTGCAAACGTGCCCTCACGCACAGGTAAGAACGTGGGCTCCAGCGACACCAAGTCATCGTTAACCCCGTTCTGCTGCCGGCACGCGGAGGTGGGACACCGGGGAAGCCTCGATGCTTACAGAGCAACCCTGCCTCCAAGGTACCACCCGGCGACGCTCGATGCTCAAGGCCAGTGTCCACCCTGTTGAACCCTGCCCCGATGCAGCGGTGATGGGAAGGACATGTCTGCGACTCCTCTACGGGGAGCGCAGTGCGCACTGGGGCGGCTGCCGCGAAGGATGCTTTGGGGAGCCAGGGCCAGCACCCACCCACTGCTCCCCAGAAACACCCGTGACACCACCGGCACGGCACGGGCCTGGCGCACCTGCCCCACCAGCCCCCCTCGGCACCCCGCGCTGCCCCGCGCCAGAGCCCTGCGTGGGGGTCGCTGTCCCCCACCGAGCCACAGCCCCGCACGGGGCACAAGGGGCCGGGGCCCAAGACCCTCCCGGGGGTCCCACACCGCGGGGGCTCCCG